>PVJL010000177.1:0-291451 GCA_004026885.1 Lyroderma lyra
ATGAAGGCCAACGCCAAGCTCAGGAGCAACGCAGCCACTTCTCTGGCTGCTCACTCACGGTTCACTTCTCGGCGGCCAAGATGTCCACCTCATCAGTTGGGAGACCTCGTACCCCACTTCAATACCTACTCAGTCTTAATTCGGCCTCCTGGAAAACGGGTGTAATAAACCCTAACAGGAGTCAGGCTGGAGGACTCCGTGAGCTACTACTGCCAGACCCTTTTGAAGGTGAACACACGATTGTCACCATTCAGCCCAGGTACGCTGAGCCAGGAGGAAGGCAGGACTCAGCCTGACCTTGAGACCTTGTCTGGGTGAGCAAGTGTCAGAGTCTGGCAGCTGAGTGCAAGCAAGGACAAATGGCCCAGGTGGGGGTCAAGAGACCAGATCGCTAGACTGCTTTCTCTTCCTCACCTTGTGGTACCTGAATAATTTCTTCCCTCTCTGAACCAGCTTTCTTCCCTCATGGCCTCTGAGGGCCCCCCGGATTCTAAGGGAACCATAAGAGATGCTGTCACAGGCCTGTCACTCTGCACGCTCTTTACATGCCTCACTCTGTCACCACACAAAGCCCACGAGGTAGATGTTAGCATTCCCACCGCGCAAACGGAAACCCTAAAGCTCCCAGGCTGAAGAGCCTGATCAAGGTCACACAGCAGGTAAGCCACTGAGTCTGAATGCAAACCAAGGTACGTCCCACCCCCCAGATATTGGAGTCCTCTTTGAGTTGAAGACGTTGCCAGATTTCCAACCCCAATCTTCCAAAGACGACCACCTCGCCTAAACTTCCAGCTCAAGCCCTGTGTCGCCGTGGGGCTGACATGGTCAGTGCTGCCCTGGGTGTGGACGCGGAGTAAAGCGCTTTATAACTCTGCCTCGATTTCAGCCCACCCTTCACTTCTCCCTTTCTTATCCCTCGGGCTCCCCCGTGTCCTCCAGGGCCGCTCACACACTCCAAGGGGGAAAGGGAATCAGGGCATCAGGAAGAGGCACCCACAGAGACAACCACCCGTACATTAGCCCCTAGGTGCCAGGCCATCAGCCTTTCCCAGAAAGGCCCAGAAGGAGGAGGGAGGGAGGGACGGAGGGAGTTTGCACTACGCCCGATCTGTGAGCTCTTCAGTCTGGCAGCAATAATGGAGAATGTGATAAGCTGTCACTAGAAGCCAGCTCAGTTCTCTGAGACTTAATGGTAGAATAACACAATAGGGTCAGACTAAAAAGGTTCCCTTATGAAAATTTTATCAGCAACTTTGGTAAATGGCTACGCGAAAGGTGCTCCGCTCTCAGGCAGACCTGGGGCCCGGTTTTACAAGGTACAGGCGGCCTGCATTGCATCACCCCCACAAGATATTAAGGGCACTCAAATTGAATTAACACCAAATCAAGCCGGTGCACTTAACAATACAAATGCACTTAAGGGATGCCTCAGGATGATTTGTGACTAAAGAAAGCAAAGAAGAAAACGGCCTGCAAGCCACAAGGGTGGTGTTGTGTGTCATATACAGGAAAGGCCATAAGTAGAACTTAGAATACCGGAAAACCATGAACTTCAGGGGCTCTCAAATACCTTAGACCCAGCCGTAAAGTAGAAGGCCGCCTTTGTGGTATGCAGAAACGACTGATAAATAAATTACAGCCAGTTTTCTTAGTGGCTTGGTCTCCATTACCTCTGACGGTGATGTAACTACTCCGCCAAGACGATAAGAGGCGAATAATGGCGTATCAGGTCGCGCCTCAGGCCAGTCCTTGCCAGTTGCCAGGTCTCTTCATGACAGTCATGACACAAAGATCCTCAGTGAGAGCCACGCGATGAGAAGTGACAGCTCGCCAGACAGCCCATGACAGGTCCTAAAAAGAATCAGCTGAACGTGTCGCCAGCAGATGGGACCCCAGAGTCAGGGCTGGCCCTTTGGTCTCCTGCTTTCTCCCGTCAGCATTTGTCAACACACGTTTTTCTCCTCATTTGTCTCCATCCTTTGCTCTCCGTCTCCCTCACCCTCTTCCCACAGCCCTATTCTCACGTCCTCTCCTTCTCTTCTGCACACTCCCTGTCTACTGAGCTGGAAGACGAGTGTGCCATCTTTGTAGACGAATGGCCCTCCTGAGATTACCTTGGAAACCTGGATACACTCTGGACTTGGGAGAATTCAGGGGGAAAACGTGGCTTCACGGGGGATTCCTTTCCATCAAGTGAAACGCACACAGAAGCGTGCTTTTGTTACCCTCTCAGGGAAGAGCTGTCTCCACGCAGGGTCTTAACTCTGAAAACAAGCCCCATTTAGACTGGAGGTGGCCTAATTTTGTCAGAGTTAAAGCAATTGCTCGTCGAGTCATAAGGTGGCTGGGAAACTGGGGCAGGCAGGTTCAGGTTTTCACGACAGAGAGAGAAGTTCTCAGAGAGGGAGAAGGACCGCTCTGGCCGCTGTTGTGTCTCGGCCAGGACTTGCTTGCTCCGGGAGGAAGGCAACATCACAAGAAAAAACCAAGAGACAGGAAGATCTCTGTGTCAAAAATGAACAGTCTTGGGCCCTTGCTCTACTAGAATTCAGCTGTGTGACCTCGTGGGATTGTTTTGACGATGCGGTGAAAGTAATTATGGGAAAGATCATTGGAAACTAGGTTGCATCTATAAATGCAAGGTATCCTTCTGAGGAAAATAATCTACAAAATGCACATGCAGACCCACTTATTACAGAAAGAGTTCTAGGTCCCAAGAAAGAATATTCAAGCTACCCCTGGTTTTCCCTAACAGCAGCCACCTCCCAGGTACTCAGAGAAAGAGAAAAATAAACAAACATGAATCAAATCCATAGACATCACCAAACTTCATTGTATCTGTTACTTTTTACCTTTTCCCGTACTGAACTTGGAAGCCAAAACAAGGAATGGCATAATTCCCAGCGTTCCCTAGCCCCCCGAACATGTCTGCAGCCCTGTGACAGGACCTCTTGCTTGTCAGAGTGCGAGCCAGAGTTTGCCCCACCTTGGGATCATCCCCAGCGAGAGATCTCCGCCTGCGCTCCAGGCGGCAGCGTTCCAGGATGACAACCCCTTGGCCCAGCACTTCACTTGCCCTCTGGCATCTCGTCCCTGTCCACCTGCTGCCTTCTGCTTACTCGATTCCTCTACCCGACCCCTTATATGCTTAGGGGTCACTACTTACACTGCTTATTTTCTTACCAATTGCTAGTCCCTCTCCTCAAACAACCCCCTTTGAAGCTCACAAGTCATTATCTTGTCAGTGATACACCCAGTCAATAAATATTTACTGAGTGCGTGCTGTGTGCCCAACATGACACGAGGTGTCAGGAACCACACAGGGGCGAATCTGACAACATCCCTGACTTCAAGGACATCCCTTCCTCCATCAGTGCCCCTCTCTTGACCCCATCTTGGGGTCTTCTGCTTCGTTCTGAAATGCTGAGAGCTAGGCTGAACATACCTCTTCAGTGATGTGACAGAAGCCCCTCCACACATTAGCAAAGAAGCAACATGAAGCTACCTGGAAACTTCAGTGTATACGTGGCTGACTCCATCCTCCTACCCACCGAGCAGGATTCATTTCTCCCTCACCTGGGCTCCCACAGACTCAAACAGACTTCTGTCGCGTGATGTGTTCAGTTACTTCTTTACATGTTTCTCTCACCCCGGCACACTCTGGGCTCCTTAGGCTCGGGCACCCTGCCCACCTTACTCATGCCTGTCTCCCAAGCACATACCACGAGGCTTGGAACTTGGCTGGTACTCAGTAAGCCTTTGTGCAATGAATGAATGAATGAATGAATGAATTTGTCATCTCTTTACTTTCTCTATCCATGACCATCTCCCCTTTCTTGTTTCTTTTCTATTTCCCCCAGCCCCAGCCTGTGAGCCAGGGAGGCCGTGTAGGTCAGTGGCGATCCACACAGGCTCTCTCTGGAGTGTTTTGGGTTTGGCTCCTATTAGCTTGCAAGAGCAGATTGTTAAATATTCAGAAGTTTTTCTGAGCTGCTTTTAAACTGTTGGTAATCAGCCAGGGTGGGAGTATTTGCACCATGGAAATCAGTGAATGCTACAAATTAGGGATTTAGAGCTTTG
Source organism: Lyroderma lyra (assembly GCA_004026885.1). Taxonomy (NCBI): domain Eukaryota; kingdom Metazoa; phylum Chordata; class Mammalia; order Chiroptera; family Megadermatidae; genus Lyroderma; species Lyroderma lyra. Next base: position 4,081 of record PVJL010000177.1, read on the forward strand.
TTTTTTATTTTGTTTTTCAAGATCTTATTTGTCAGCACACTGATGCTTTGACTTAGCCAGACGTGGGTTTGGGGTTCAGCTCCACCACTCACTAATTGCATGACCTTGGACAAGTAGCTTGATATCTCTAAGACTCAGTTTCTTCATCTATAAAGCAGGGGTGTCGGTTATGGCTTCACGGGGCTATTGTGAGAACTAAATGATCTGATGTTCCTAAAGTGCTTGGCACAGTTCCACACGTGCAGTAAGTGTCCAAAAAAAGCAATATATTAGTATTAGCATTATTCGCTGGCTTTCAGATAATCCAGTTTTTTCGTTCAGTTCATTAAACTTTTTTCTTATTTCCCAAAGTGTCTGTGACAACTTACAAAAGTCAAAGCCATAAGTAGAAAATAGAAATTTAAAATATCAGGATAAGGAAATATAAGAACCATCACACAAAGTCAAAATCACCACACCGTCATGATCGAGCGGCACAAAGGCTCCGTGGACCGTTAGGTGGCAATGCACGGAGGTGCTGCCATCAGAGTTGCCAAGTGTCAGAGCGGAAGGGACCCTGGGAGTCTTCCAGTTCAATCCCTCGCCTTGTGGATGGACGACTGAGGCAGGCAGGAATCGTTTCTGGAGCAATTACTAGCATGGTGGCCAATGCTTTCCCTCATGTCGTCCCACTGTGCAGATGGGGCCACTGGCCTCGCCCAAAGCCACGGGCCAGTAGGAGTAAAACAGAAATTGTGACCCCGATGCCCATCTTCCATTCTACTCCCTTTGTCTCCCTGGGAATCATGCTGTCTCTTCCCTCCACGAAGACCCATCGTGCGACAACGGCTTCTCGAAGATCAGATGTATCTTCCGAGATCTAAGAGAATCGTATTCAAATGGAGAAACCACAGGACTGTGACGAAGGGGGCTTCCAGGGAATTCCCTAGATCCGATGGTGACACATGAAAGAATGACAGCAGGAGCCCAATGGCAAGAACAGCTGCTCCTGCATAAAACACAACCTCGTCTCCGTGCTAGTTTGTGGGAAAAGGGAGCCGTGTCCCTAATTCATATTCATCCACAGTCCTCTCTGAGGTTCAGGACTTTTTCTGCTGTTCTTACAACTGGAACCCTTCTTTCCTGACTTTAACCACAGCTCCAACTTCATTCCTCACACAACCTTCTGTTGGAGTGTTAACAGGCACAGAAATCAAATCTCTCTTCCCCCTCACTCGTCATCAGAAAGAAATAGCACAAAGGGAGAGAGGAGTTAAGAGGCAATCAGCGGGACGCATGACAAGCGAGGCAGAGGCCACCTAATCCCCGACGTGAACGAGTCCACCATTCATGGAGAGCTGACAGCAATGTCTCATTTATGAGACCACCACCCCTGCTTGACAGCACGCAGGCCGGCAGCCCAGCCTAGGGGGTCTCTTTTATGGGAATGGTGTTAGTGCCCTCAGAGCTGTCGCTGACCTCACACCAAATAAACACGTCAGCCACTTCCCGAGTCCCTGGTGCAGGTGTGGTCGGAAGGCACCATGCAAGGACGCTCAAGGCCATGGCTTCCCGTGCCCCCACCCCCATTCAGAAATGGCTCCCCAAGTACCACTGTCCATGCTAACACACCTCTCTCTCCCTACCCCCTTCCCCAAATCATCTGTCACCTCTGTCCAAAATCTCATCAACTGGACCTGCATTGCCCCCTGAGTGCAGGCCAAGCCACTAACCTTCAGAGAAGCATCTGGTTATTAAAGTGGGCCCCAAAAGGAGGAAAGCCAACACACAAATACAAATTTTATTCTATCTGTATCATCTGATATCTGTCTGTGTATGGCCCTCAAAAGTTCAGTTGGGCACTTGTGTGTTTTGTACTTTTTTCAGGCCTTTTTATTGTGTCTTATTATTATTAGCATCATCACTTGCTTTTCTCACAGCACAATTAACTGCTCCGGACTTGGTCCCGAGGTTGGCTTAGCCACAAGCATAGTTTTGAGCCGTATCACTCTGCCACCTGCTTGGGTGAGCTTAGGCAGCACTGACTCACTCTTACGTTTTGAAATGAGGCAGGCATGATTTAAACATAAAAAACGATCTGCTACAAAAATCAAACAAAACTCCCACAATCCAGGGAAACGCCAAGTCCAAGTGCGTGTGCATCACCTGCCGTGTGGACGTTCTCTCCGTGCTTTGCTCTGCAAACCTGAGACGCTCGTCTGGGGATCTCTGTACCCGGGCCATGGTTCCCTTGGAAGACTCGTGAGCACTGCAGCTCCCCCGCTCGCCCCTCTGTGGCCCTAAGCCAGTCACTTCGGCCTTAGTCCTTTCAGCGTAAAATGGGAAGATGGATACTCGACTTAGGCGCGTCACAGAAACAAAGACGAAGGTGCGTTTGCAAACAGAACCGTGCTAGGAAAATGGCAGCTACGGTTCATTGTGATCAGATCCAAAGTGAGACGGACATGTGTTTCACCAGATAAAATTTAGGGTGCTTGATCCTGGAAGCATTCCTTTTGGAGCTGGCAGTGAGGCCACGGTGGAGACCGGAGTGGACTGACCTGCCTGCAGCTTGGGATGGAGGAGAGCGGTGCACTGTGGGCACGGGGAGGACTGCAAACCTCACTCTAGAAAGGCTGCATGTACACACCCTGAGCAAAAGGAATTGCAACACTTGGACCTACTCTGGGACCGTTTTCCCAGGACAATCCGGCCTGAGAACTCTGCTGGGGAGTTCCATTGTCACCCAATTCTGGAGACGAAGCCAGTGCCAGTTTGGCCTGTGCTACGTCCCCATCTCTCCCACAAGCTTTACCTGAACTCTCCCAAGGGGGCTGGGAGTTGTTATCTTTGTGGGCCCATCACAAGGCCTTTTTGTGTTCTGCTTTTCAAGTTTCTGAGTCTATAACTTGCGAACTACAACCTGCAAAGTGGCCCTTTAGGCGGAAGTGCCACTGAAATTCATGACCTGTCCCTCCTCTGCAAACCAGGGAGGGCCACGGGCGCCCCTGTGGAGAAGGTCCTCACACTGACAAACCTGTCTGGGCCAAGTGAGGGGGTGCGTGCCCGCCAGCAAGGAACCCTGACATGCCAGGCTGTCAGAGCAGGGTAGAAGGCAAGGGGCTGAGAAGATGGAGGGAGGAAAGAGGCAGGCGAGTGTTCTCACGGTGCATGGTGAGGGCAGAGTGGAAGGATGTGGTCATGGGGGGAGAGGAAAGAAAGATGAATGGGGCCTGAGTCAGTCATAGGCTAAAGCAAACAGGAAGGTTTTAAAGTGAGATTTGAGGAGAGGAAGTGGTTCTGAGCGAGGGAGGGAGAGAGTTCCCGAGATCTGTCTTTGGAAAAGAGCTACTCTTCACTTTTTTGGACAGTCCTCCTCGTGTGAATGTTTCTTGGCCGTCCAGACAAGCGGGTGAACCCATTATTTATTTATTTATTTATTTATTTATTTGGTTAAATCGCCACTGGCTCCAACTTTTCCCCAGAACTTGAACCAAAAGGGATGGAGCCTTTAGGTTCGAAAACATTCAGTGGATTCGTTAAATCCACCGCTGTCTACTGCTGTTAGCAAACACTCAGGGCCACCCAGACGAGACAACATCAGGAGCGGGGGTGGCCTGTTCACACGAGGTCATCCCTCCCATGCTCCGTCCACTGTGCCTCGTGTCCAGGACACACGGTCTCAGGAAAGGTTGGCATCGTTCTGTACCCTCCCAAATTGCCCAATGTGGCATTAAGTCAGATTGGCTAACTCTCCACCAGGCGAGAGAAGTGACATATGGTGGAGCAAGAAAGAGGGGTGCAGCTGTGGGGTTGGGGGGTCTGGAGGAAGCTCATATGAAAAGACAAGGATATTTTTTGCTTGGCATTTCCATGGAGAACATAAAGACACAGACCCAACCAAATAAATGGCAACCTGCCTTCTGTGAACCAATCTCAGCACAGTTCTAGAAGCCAAAACCAAAAACGAACTTCATTTAGAGAACTTTGGGGGAAGTCCCCTCCTTAGGACAGTGTATTGGGGACTGGTGGGTCCATACTGTACACGGAAGTAAAATCCTCTAGGCTTCAGGAACTAAGAGACTTTGCTTTTGCTTTCCGTTTCGTGACTTTGGCACCAGAATCTCCATGGGCCTCCTTTTTCTCATCTATAAAATGGGGATAGCAAGCTTGGTCCCAACTCAGAAGATATTACTCAGGGGATTTGAACTTGCCTAGAAAACGAAATATGTACACAAAAGATTATTCACAACAGCAGAAACCTCAGCAGAGCAACCCTTGTTTGTTTCTTCTGGGTCTGAAACTGAGCTTGGGCCTGAACAAGCTTAATCCTGGCGCCCATTCTACTGAGCTAGAAAATAAACTACCTGCATACAAAGCCCAATGTTTTCTTGTGCTGTGTCCCTATTTTCTATTATGAAGTCCAAACTCACCTTCACATTGCAATAAAATTTCATACCTTGATATAGTTATGACATTTTAAATCTCATTTTATTATAACAGTTTTATCGAGATATAATACATGTTTCCTGACATTAATTTTTGTGCACTATCAAATACAGTAGTCACTAGCCTCATATGGCTACTAAAATTTAACTTCAGATTAGTATTAATTTAGTACAATTAAAAATCCAGTTCCTCTGTCACAGTAATCACACTTTAAGTGTTCAAAAGCATATGTGGCTGGTGGCTATGAATTAGACAATACAAATATAGACTATTGCTATCACTGTAGAAAGTTCCATTGTGCAACAGCATTCTAAACTAATATACACTCATTACAAAAATTTGGAAAACTACATAAAATCAGAGAAAAGGTAAATATAATTCTTATTTTCCTACCATCCAGTAAATATTAATATTTTGGCAGATTCTTTTAAAAAATGGTTTTTTTTCCCCTGCACGTCTGTTTTGCTTTGTTCTGTTTACATTACATGGTTGTGACTTAGTCGATACGCAATGTTACCGACTGCCCTTTTAACTTTAAAATATATGCACCTTCCGTGTTGTTATCTAATCCTCAGAAACATTTCCAATGGCTGCAGAATATTTCTCCAAGGAGAGGTGCCATTATCCCATTGTTAGGGCACTCGTCTTCATTTTTTCATAAAATAAAGGTAAACTTAAAAACTCGATAGCATTTGCTAGCGTGAGAAAGGGCCAGAGAAATGGCTTCGTTCTGTGATAGTGTCTAATCCATTGTATTCTTCCAAGAACACCCACACCCTCGGGGGATAGGAGACTGATCTCCGGGAAGAGAACCCACCTGAACCAATGCCAGTCTCCTGTCCCTTCCTGAGCCCCTAAACGTGGTAGAGGCCTCTCGCGTGTCCTAACGCACCAGAACGCCCGTCTCCCACCACTTCAGGGCCTGGCTCAGCAGATGCTCGGTCAGGGCAACATGCTGCCGAATGAAGATAATCATCATGAAATTACACGTGTCATTTGCCAAAAGCCAGAGCAGGAGCATTATGCTCTCACAGAGCCCTCTCGCTGCAGTCTCACAGGCTGATGGGGGCAGCTGAGGCGGCCATGGACCTGAATGGGCCCCACGCAGCACCTGGCCCACGCCCTCCGGCTTCCCGGACCTCCCTCTGCTGCGTCGCCTCCTTCCACAGCGGCTGCTCCCTCTCTGTCCCCTTTGCTGGACCCTCTCCGCTTCCTGAACCCTAAATGCTCAGGGCCCCAGGCTCTGCTTTTAGACTTCACTCTGCTAACGCCCTTTCCCCAGATGGCCTCAGCCAGCCCTGGGGCTTTGACAACCACAAGGACCCCCAACTTGCTGACTCCTGACTCCAGTCGCACCTACCCACCTGAACTAGGCTGAGCAGACAGGACAGAAAACAACAGGACAGTCCCGTTGCAAATGGTACATCTGGTCAGCCTCACCTCACTGGGCTAAATTCAAGATGTCGTAGGCTGACCAGACGTCCCGTTTGAAACAGGACAGTCCCGTTGTTTTCTGTCCTGTTTAAAATAGGATGTCTGGTCAACCTAACCTGACCATCTCTAGGCATCGCAAAACTAAAATGTAATTTTGCCCCATTCTCCCCATCAAACAAACAAACAAACAAAAAACAATAAACAATACAAATCGCTGCCCCTTGTCTAGTCCCCCCCACCATAAATGACACCTCCATTTTTCTCTTTCTCTTTCTCCAACACCTAGTTCATCCTTAAATCCCTTAAGTCGTACCTTCCAGACTCTGCCACCTGGTGGAGCCACCGTCCCCCTAAGTGACCTTTCTGCTTCCACACAAGCCCTTCAGGGCCTTGCCCCAAGGTGGTTCCCTTGGCCCCACTTTCCCTGGGGTGCCAGGAAAACGTGGGGACTTTGGGGGTTGTCATAATAATGCTCATAGCCATTAGTACCTGGAGAGCAGCATTCCCAAACTAGGATGGTGCCTCACAGCTAAGTATGACCCCCCAAATGATAATAACCCCCCCACTGGGAAGCTCTAAACTTGAGCGATCCTTTTAGAATGAAAATCAGATTTTTTTTCCTCCATGGTGTCCCATCCCACTCAGAATAAAAGTCCCAATTTCTTACCACGATCTACGGGGACCCCCCACCCCTTTGGCTTTCTTTCTCTTCATTAACATTTATTTACTTCCTGATTTTAACCTGTCCCCTCCATGTGAAGGCAAACACCGTGACGTCAGAAACTTCATGCGAGTGGTTTTTTCTGTCTGTGTGTTTGTGTTCACAGCCGCCTCCCCTGACTCTAACCTAGAACCTGGTGGAGAGAAATCAGGAAAATAATAAGCCACCTTGGGGAGCTCTTCCCACCGGCCGGGCTCTGTCCTGAGCACCCTACGTGCACCAGCCGCACTAGCTCCCTGCTCCTGCCGCAACAAATTCCTACAAACTTGGCGGCTGAGAACAACCCAGATTTCTTCTCTTACAACTCCGGTGGTCAGGACTTCCAAACAGGTCTCCCAGGGCCAGAATCAAAGTGCCAGGAGGGCTGCGCTCTGGCTGGAGGCTCTGAAGCAAATCTGTTCCTTGTCTCTCCCAGGTTCTAGAAGCTGCCTGCATGCCTTGCTGGTGGTGCCCTTCTCTGTCTTCTGGCTCTCCTGCCATGTGTAAGGGATCACATGGGGCCCACTGGGATACACCAGGACAACCTTCCCATCCCAAGATCCTTAACCACACCTGCGGAGTACTTTGCCACATAAGATAGCACATTCACAGATGCCAGGGATTAGGAGGTGCAATTCACAGGGGGCTACTATTCTGTCTACCCGTCACCCACTCTAGGCTGGTTTTGCTCACACTTCGGGTTGCGTTTTCCACGCCAACAACCAGTTTGCCCATTCTGAACATCAACCGCATGTCCCATAATTCAGTCTGTCCTGATCCTACAAGTTAGGGGCTCAGTCCCACAAGACTGCCACCACTTCCGCTGCCAGTCATGAGCCCCAGGCTGTCACTCGTACTTCCAACCAACCAGCTACAAATTCAGGGGGTTCCCACCACCCCCTCCTCAGGTTTGATAATTCACTAGAGCAACTCACAGAAGCCATGAAAGCACTTCACTTACTATTACCAGCCACACGAGGGCGCTGCAGAGGGCGCAGGGTGGGGGGAAGGGGCACAGAGCCCCCAGGCTTTGGGAGGCGCACCACCATGCCAGCACCCTGATGTGCTCACCAGTCTGGAAGCTCCCAGACCCCCTGGTTTAAGGGGCTCTGACGGCAGTCTCATCATGATTTAACTGACTAAACCACGGCTCCAGCCCTTCTCCCCTCCTGGGGGGCAGAGAGAGAAGCTGAAGCTTCCAGGCTTCTAATCAAGGTTTGGTCTTTCTGATGACCAGTCCCCATCCTGAAGCTACCTAGAGGCCCACCAAGAAGTCACCTCATTAGAAAAGATGTTCCTTTTCTAACGAGGAAATCCCAAGGAGATTCAGGAGCTGTGTCAGCAACTAGAACAAAAAACAAACAAACATATTTCTTGTGCCACCCTCACTACTCACCCCGACAACTTTATGAGGTTGGCAGGTAGATTGCTGCTTATTCCACAGATGAGTAAACTGAGGCAGAGAACATTAAATCATGTCCAAGTTCCCAGGACTAGTAAGTGGAATGGGCTGCCTTCCTGACCACCAGGCGATAGGGTCAGCGTTCAGGGCACAGTACAGAAATGGGTTATTCTTATTTTTCACACTTGGCTGTTATGAATGAGTCTCATCCCCACGCCCAGCGCAGGGCTCCCCACCAGCGGATGAGCACCTGGAGAGATTTTTGTATGGCGGGTTTGAAGGGGGAGTTGTGGAACCTGGAAGCCAGCTGTCCCCACCTTTAGCCCTCCCTGCTTTGTTCTCCCCCCGGGGCCGTCAGGGACACGTAGGAGGCCTGCCACCACCAAGCACCGTGAAACGAGGAGTCTCCAGGGTGGTCGAGGGGGGTGGACAGGAGCGGACCTTTGAAGAACACCAAAGGTGTTTCCAGGTGTCCACTATGCCTGGATTGTCCCTCCCCATCTAGCTGCTACACTCCCACTGACCCTTGAGAAGTCCCTCTACACGTCACCTCACAGGCCTTACGTGTCCAGGAAGCAGGAAAGGACAGCCGCAGGCCGGCCACGCGTGCTGGGGACCAACGCCAACTGCTCTGCCCCTCGGCACGGGCCGGCTCAGCCCTGGACCGAGGACGAGAGCGCTCCGGGGCACGAAGTTGAAAGCACCCATTACGTGGGTGGCCAAGTGCCCCGGGGGAGGGACGTCCAGGTTTATACGCATCTGTGGACCCCAAAATCTTCTGGCGGGATAATTGTGAAACCGTGCCTCGACACTGGCCACGCTCAAAGGCTCCCGACGTGAAGCACCGCGGCCACAGCGAGGCGCCCCCGTCCTGCCGGCGTCTGCGGGCGCCACACGCGCCTCCGGGGTGCCGTCCGGCCCAGCACCGCAGCTCGGGGGGAGGCAGCCTTCGTGACAAATCACAGCTGCCGTCACCACGGATGGGGGGACGGCACTGAGGAGGCAGGCTGGCCAGCAGACTGCTTTTGGGGGAGCAGAGGAGCATGAGGGAGAGAGCAGAGGGGCCGTCGTGGTGATTGTGCCAGGCATCCTGCTGTTCCTTACAGCCTCGCACCCTCACAAGGAAACAGGCTCTGACGGGTGCAGTGACCTGCCCAAGGGCACGCAGTGAAGTAGCAGTGCTGAACTGGGAGCCCTTATGCCCCACCTGCTCCCCCAAACCCCTCCGGGTCCATAACCCCACCACCACCCTAAAAGCTATCATGCAGCAGGAGGTGGAGCAAGACTGGAGATGGTGGAAAAGGTGCCGGGCGCCCCCAAGTCTCAGCAGGCCTGGGGTCCGGTCCAGGCTGGGTTGGTGGTGACTTCGGGCAGGTCCCCAGAACTCTACAACTCCCGGTTCCTTCTCTGTCTAGAGTGGCGCTGCCTGGAGATCTCCGAGAGCCCCCCACGCCCCCAGCTCTAACACACTGGGATCTTCTGAACTTACACTCCTCCGTGTGCATGGAATATTCTCGGCCGGGGAGGGCGACATTCGGAAGGGCGGCAGTCCGTCTGTCAGCCGGGGCCTTAAAGGCCACAGCCTGGCGAGCAGGGAACCTGGAAAGGCTCACGGTCTGTTCGAAAAGAAGGTTTTAATGGGACGTGCTCACTCACTCTGGATTTTAGCAACCTCTCAAAACACCACCGGGGGTTGGAGAGTCAAGGAAGAGGACTGGTAGGCCGAACAGAGAGCAAGAAAGACACCGTGATCAAAACAGGGCAAATCCAGCACCAGGGGTCCGTGGAGCATGTCAACCAGAGGACAGGGGGACAATTGGCCTGGCCCCTGGGTAGTGACTCTTAAAAATAATTTAATGCCAGAAGTTGAGTTTGAAAAGCAAACATTCCATGTTAAAAGTTGGGAAGCTCTAATACAGATCATGCAGGTCCGTGAGTCAACCTCTCTAGGCCTCAGCTCCCTCATTTCTGGTGTGAAAAGAAGTTTGTACCTCGGAAGAATTTTGTGATCACGAGACAGCACACGCGTAACCCAGCAGCACCTTGGCCCCTGAAAGTGCTGTCACTCATTCCGGGACAGACAGCCTCGTGACAGGAGGAGGGGCAAGGCCAGACCGGGCGAGGCCAGCATTCCCCAGGGACAGCCTGTGGCAACATGCTAGCAAAACTGCAGCAGGAACTCGGGGCCAGAAGCAGGGGAGGTCTCCTCTCTTCCTGCCCCTTTGTGCTGAGATGGGCAATTCAGAGGGATGACGAGGCTCCCACAGGACACGGGGCTTTTCACTACCCCGAGATGAAGGGGGCTCAACTCAGCATTAATTAGAAGATGAAAGAGAGATGACCTCCTTTGTAGCCCCAGACAGGAAGTATAGCGTAACGGTTGAGCACTCCGATTTGCATGGCTGGGGTTGGATTTCAGATCCTGGGTGGCACACTCAAGCTTGGTAACAAGAAGAGTTTAATAAAGTGATTTAAAAAAAAAAAAAATAAGTGGGACCCCAAGGGTTAAGGAGGGGCTGGCAAGTAGAACCCCAAGACACAGCTCCCTAGAGAAGGGAGGGCCACAACAAGCCCATCCAAGCCCCTGAGAACAGGGTGAGTGTGGATGAGCGGGGAGAGAGACTACAGTCTGAGATGCGTCTGGGACAGAGTACAAACCAAGGCCTGGGGCCCACGGGCCATGGACGTACATTGTCCCTCAACTACCCGTAGATAAGGGACCTGAGGTCAGATGGACTGGGTGATGTAAATAATCAGAGACGAAGATGAGAAGAGAATCCAGCACTTCTGTCCCTAAGGCTGACATTGTGGCCTAAATGCCGCCTGGAAATCATTGCTAACCCTCTCGTCCACACCACCTCCCACGTGGCAGGCCTGGTTCTAAGAACCCGGCACGTAAGGACTCCTTCAGGGCCTCGCAGAAGCTCCACGAGGTGGGCACCGTGATTGCTTCCACTTTATAAAGGAGGAAACTTGTCTAAGATCACACTGGCCAGTAAGTGGCAGAAGTGAGGTGTGAACCCTGAGAATTTCACTCCAGATGGGTAATCTGAACCTCTAATGGATCACTGTCAGATGGGAACCCCTGAAGAAACTGAGGGGCTTGTCACCTCGACTGAGGTAGCAGGACTCGAGGTAACTACTGATTCGCTGAAATGTGGCATTTACTGCGCCCACCCCACCCAGTGCTTCCAGCTCACGCCCCACGTTAGGATCCTCCAAGGGGACCCCCTGCCTGCTTTCCACAGCCAGCTCGCTGCTGGAGAGGTCTGGTGGGGGGCCTGGAGCAGCACGTGAGGGCTCATGGAGGACCCGTCCCGGTCCGCCAGCCCAGCCTGCACCCTTCCTGGCCAGCCCCCATGCAGAGTGCCACCCGTATACAATAAGGGCTCCACACACGCTCCACCAGTTCAGTCCGCCAGGCCGCGTGCCCTTGGAACCCCCTAGACCCCTCAATTGTGCTCCCGAGGAGGCTCACAGGCCAGCGTGGTCAGTTCTTGGACAGGAGGCAGCTCAGACTCAGTAACCAGTGTCCAAACGGGATGAGTCAGTGGGTGCTGCCTAACTCCTAGGACCTTACTGCTGGACACAGCACGGACTCCAAACTCTGTTCCCCACCCAGGCACCCTCCAAGTGTCCCTTTCCCCGGGGACCTTACCTCCTGACTGATGTGCAGATGCTGACAGTGAGCTACTCCTTCCTGCATCCCCACTCCCCACCCAGCCCAGGGCCCGAGATTCTGTGTCACCAATGAGGAACGGGACGAGGTAATAAGACGATGTATGACAAGCAGCGCTCTGCCCCTCGTGTCACCTTATTTCACACTCACAACCACCTCGGAAGTCAGGCAGCAATAATGATAAGGAACATTTATTGATTTCTTAATGGACCAGTTCGTTAAATGTGCTTTTTATGGATTATTTATACAGGTACTGTTGATCTCTATTTTATATTTGAAGAAAGAGGTTGAAAAATGACAGTAATTCCCCTGAGGTGCCAGGATTTGAATCCAAGGAGTTGTTGACTCTCAATCACATTGTTTAAGTAGCAAACACCTTCGTATACTCAGATAACTTACTTGGAGTTCATTTGGGAAGTGGTGAGAATTATCTTTTTAATTTCAAACAGAATATAGTGATGGTCATATTGGCCTTTTAGAAAGAATGATCTGTAGGGACTTAGAGACAGGGACATCAGCTTACAGGCTGTGATGATGCAGAAAATAAATAACGAAGACAGCCTGCATGGATAGAAATGTCTGAGAGACACTGGCGACAGAATGAGACCTGTTGGGTGGGAGATGGGTGAAGGGGCACGGGGTAAAAGGGAGAAGTTTAGGAAACCTCCCAGATTTCCGCTTCGAGAAGTTTCCTATGTAAGTCGTCGCCCACTGGAAAGAGATTACAGGAAGGGGGCAAATTTAAGGGCAATTGGAGGGAGAGCAGTGGGTTTTGTTGGCGACTTGCTGAGTCCAAGTTGTGCACAGGATATTCGCATGGACGTGGTCCCTGCTATGGACTGAATGTTTTTAACCCCTCGCCCCAAATTCATATGATGAAACCACACTCCCCAATGTGATAGTATTGGGACATGAGGTCTTTGGGATGTAATTAGGACTAGGTGAGGTTATGAGGGGGGACCCTCATGAATGGAATTAGTGCCCTGAAGACACGCTTGCTTGCTCTCTCTGCTCTCTGCTGTGTGAGGATACAAGGAGAAGTCATCAGTCTGCAACCTAGAAGAAGACTCTCACCAATCTGACCATGCTAACACCCTGACCTTGGACTTTCAGCCCCTATAACTGTGAGAAATAAATTTCTGTTGTTTATAAACCCCTGAGTTTATGGTGTATGTGTTATAGCCACTCCCACCAACTACAATACCCTCCCCTTTCCCCAAGCAAAGGCTTTCAAGTCACCAATCTCACCAATCTTTATTTTTTCCTTTTTTTTTTTTTTCTAACTTATCCACAACAGAACTTTATTTTTCACTGTACTGAAGGCTGGGAAGTCCAAGATCAAGGTGCTGACAGATTCAGTGTGTAGTTAGGGCCTGTTTCCTGGTTCATAGATGGCTGTCTTTTGGCTATCACTTCACGTGCTGGGAGGGACAAGGAAGTTCTCTGGAGTCTTTTTTATAAAGGCATTAATCCCACTCAAAAGCCTTGCGGCACTTTTTCTAGGGTAAGTTCATGAACTTTACCTGGTATGTCCATTGGACTTGGCCATTTTGAAGATCTTTGCAGAATAGCATCTGTGGAATAGTGAAGGAAAAGGGGCCTCCTCCAGGCAGCTCCTGGAGTCCAAAGTTCTGGGGCCCTGGGGACAATTGTATTTGGTTGGGCCTTGGTAGAAGGGAAAGCAGCCACTATTCTAACTCAACACACTCCTTTAAAACCCTCCATTCCCCATGCTCAAGACTTCATTTCATTCTTCAGTTGGTTTTTTCAGCATTCACCCAGGTTTCAGGAGCTTCCTGAAAATGTTCCTCTTCCTAAAATATTCTGCTTCCACCCCCAACCCACTGGGAAAATAGGAAAATCCATGCACTTTGCATGCAGGGCATGCTGAGTTCTCATCTGGACTTTGCCCCTCAAGAGCTTTGTGTCTACGGGTGCTGACCTGCCCCGTGTGTGACACAGGTTAATGAGCTCGTTGTTGCAACACTGATCTGAAGAAGCAATGAGATGGCCCAGGGGAAACTGCCTCACTCCCAACAGGTTCAAGAAATGCCGTCTCCCTTTAGCTCAAGTCGCTGAGAGCGTTGGTAGCATGGGGGAGAAAGGCATGGGTTCACCTAATCTTTTCTCACAGAGGATATTATGATGGTGAAGGATGGTAGGACGTCAGGTTGATGGAAGCTAACAGAGCTAGGAAAAAGTCGTCGAAAACAAGTGTTTCTGCCAATTATAGCTCAGCCTGCCTCCTCCCTGTAGCTGTCCGCAGTCAGCCAACAACACAGGGACAGGAGTTCTGTCCCCTCCTCTGCTTCTAGAAGAGGTTGCAGCAGAACTTCCGTGCCCGCCCACGGCACATCCGCTCAGCCTCAGTGCTCACCCGTCGGACTTCCCGTGGCCAGCACCTGAGCCTGGCCCAGGGTTCCCACGGTTCCAAACCAGAGGTCATTCTGCCCTCACCAGGGAGTGTCTGGCACTGTGTGGAGACATTTTTGATTGTCACACCTAGTGGGGTGGTGCGGTGGGGTAAGGGGTTGCTACTTGTATCTAGTAGGTAGAGACCAGGGGTGCTGGTACAATTCCCAGGTCAACCCCCGCAACAAGGAATTATTCAGCTCAAAATGAGATTGAAATGTCCCTTCAAAATGTCAGCAGCACCGAGATTGAGAAACCTTCCCCAGCAGCATTAAGACCCAGCTACCCACAGTGGCCACTAGCTTGATGAGGCCCCTTTGGTGGCCTCCTTCCCTTTCCTTCCTGCCTCTCCCACTGCTTTCCTGGGATCTCAAATCACTGTCTCCAATGGGCTTCCAAGGGCTTCCAGACAAGACACGCCTCGAGCTGTTTCTGCTCTGGTTAAGCAGGTAGAATCTATCTCCTATTCCCCCATGAGAAAAAAACATGTCCACCAGGAGGAAAAAATATATAATAGAGCAAAGACGAAAAACCACATGAATTAGGCTGACCAGATGTCCCGTTTTAAACAGGACAGTATACAACAGTACTGTCCTGTTTTGAATAGTACCTAGGGTCAGCCTACTCACACCTTGAATTTAGCCCCGTGAGACTAGGCTGGTACCATTGTTTTCTGTCCCATTTAAAACAGGACGTCTGGTCAGTCTAACATGAATATATAATAACACAAATGGTGACCTCTTAGGAAATAGCACTAAAATGAGCAAAGACTGGATTTGGGCAGCACCCACCCAAGCAGTGTCCATAAGGAGGCGAATTTGAAGGAGGCCCCAACCAACCAACAGGGCAGACTGGCAGCACGAAGGAGGAAGGGCTTTCTGGGACGAGAAAGCACTCCTGGGAGTGCTCCCCAAAGTCCAACTCTGGGTCCTCATACCCTGGGTTTCTTCCCCCCCCAAGGCCAGGCTCGCAGGGCACTCTGGGAATTGTAAACACGACATGGAACATTACAGGTTGTGCACAGGGCCCACAAGGGCCTCCTCCCTGAGCACTTCCTTTCTGTGGCAGGGAACGAAATGGCTGCGAATGTCTCCAGTGTGAAGGGAAATCTTTGCTGGTGTCACGGCCAGGGGATTACATCTGCCTACAGTTACAGGATGTATCACTTGCAGAGAATTCCTTCCACAACATACTCAAAGAAACAGAAAAAAATAAAAGTATTAAATAGCTGGTTAAATTTGATCTATATTTTTCATTCTGTTTTTTGTTTCTCCTGTGGTTTTTCACCAAAGTCCAGTTTGACATGCCATTAAAGGAAAACTCCATATATATGAGCAATAGAGTTAAAAAAAAAAAAAACTAATATATTGAACAAACCAATGTATACAATTTGGAAGAGGTAACCGGATCCCTGGCTCTGGCAGGCTGTAAACTGGGCTAGGGAGTGACATTGTTTTGCTTTTGGTCATTCTGCCAAGTTATAAAGGAAGTTGGAGATTAGAACAAAATATTTAAATCAAAAAGGAATCCTTCAATGAAAGTTGCTTGATCCCCTTTGCTACCACCCCCTGTCTCCCTTCCCCCTTATTGGAAGCATATTTCTCTTTGAAAAGAAGTAGTGTATTGTTGCTGAATAGAAGGGGGACAGCCCACTGGGAAGACACATCGATCTCATCATTTTAAAACTGGGAGATAAATGACCTTCCCAATCAAATGCTGTTTCTGCACATTCTCAGGATAAATGGCATGGTTTTCCCTAGTGAGCCGCAAGGGCTCCCCTGCTAGCTAGGTTTACTGATGCTAGCCATGCATCCAGCTCCAGGAAAGAAGGTAAGTGCAACGAATATGGGCGTATGTGAGGGATGTCAGGTCACCTCCTTGTTCTTTGGAACTCAAGCAAGACTTTGACTCTTCCTAATGGCGAAGGTGTAGAATGGCCCCCATATTAAGATTTCTTAAAATCTCCCTCAGCTTCACTATGAGACATGGATAGATGGCTTAGGTTCTGCAAGTACTACTGCAGAAGATCTAGGAGTCACATTTAATATCCAAAGATGCCTCTTCTACTGCACCTTGTCAGTCTCTCCTCAAAAGGATTCCAGTTTTGAAGTGACCCAAGGCAATGTGGCCCTCGTGACGTGGAGCCCACTTCATGCATGTTGAAATAACAACGCAAAACAAATAATGTGGTGGGACTTTCTGACACCAGAGTCTGCTTCCTAGAAACATGGTTCAAGAATTTCTGGGAGAGGGGGAGTCAGCAAGAATGTGATTCTGCAAGAGTTCAAGCAAACAGGGCAATCAAGAATGTTTTTATTGAATTGGCTACCATCCCCATAACTGGCCAGGTTCTACATACTTCAGTATTCATCACCATGATTCTGTGGTCTTCCTAAACCAAAGTATCTATTGCTCTTCAACACCGGTAATGTAGCCCACAGATATGACTCATATAATCAGAATAAATAAACAGAATCATCCAAGATATATAGAAATGTAAGGCACACTGATAGCATTAATAACAGCATGTAAATACATAATAATGATTATAATTGTGTATTATAATGAGTTATACTAGACAATGGATTTTAAAGTAAGCACTTGTAAATATGAGTTTGATAGTGAACAATTACATAGAACAATTACAAATATTCTGATTTTTCCTGGAAGCCCAGCACTCCCCTTCCAAGCACTGAGTATTTCAGAAGGCAGTTGTAAAACTGGAATACTGCATCATCCTCAATCATCATTGAATGCTGCTCTATAGGCCCACAAATGGGCATCTCATGTAGGGGTCTTTTCCGGGGTCCACTTTGCTCACCTACAGCATGTCCTCGGCAGGAGGCAGCCACCCAGTTTTACCCAATTTGTGTGTGTGTGTGTGTGTGTGTGTGTGTGTGTGTGTGTGTGTGTTTCTTTAGCCTGATCTTCCTCAATGGTCTACTAGAAATTATAGCAAAAAGAGAGCTTCATACCTTAGAGCCTCTTTTTTGTTCTGACATGTAAACCCCAACGCCACCCTCTTCCCTAGACGAACTGCAGGTCTTCATATCATTTTTAACTCACTTGCTTGATAGCTCTTGATGGACTCATTCAAAAACACCTATATTAAAATAAACATGGCTGTGTCCCAGGGACAGAGCCAGATGCTTTGCCTCCATTGTGTCATCTAATTCTCATAACACCTCGCCCTTGGGGGTGATTATTCATTTCAGTTGCACAGGAGGAAGCCAAGGCTCGGAAAATTCAAGTGACTTGCCCAGGCTCCATGGAAAGTCAAGTGCCTTCAACCCCTCGCCATATTTGCTTGGGCTGGTCCCTTCTGTGTCAGTGCCACACCACCGGGCCTGTGGGGGCTGTCATTGGAGTTGTTGGTGCCACACTTCTCTCAGGCCAGAATTCTCAAGACCCTCTTCAGAAGGGCTGTCTCTTTCTTGCCTCATCCTGTCACCCTGTCATCACCTCCCACCTGCCTGGCCTGAGCAGCCTCCTGTCTAATTTGGCTGCCTCCTTCACTGTACATGCAAGGCTCTGGTCACAAGCACTGCCAACTCACTATTCCAGGGAAACTGCTCGAACCTCTCCAGGCTCCTGAGAATCTTGCTGTACTGTGAACTAGCTATGTGAAGTCTGGGAAAGTCATTAAAAGTCTTTGACAGTTTCTTCACATTTGTAATAGACATCATAATTCCAGCTCTATCTCTGGAAGAAAACCGAAGTGAATATCAAATGAGATTCAGAAAGTGGGCTTCAGGAGACATAATTCCCACGCCAGATTTTATCTCCAAAATGGCGCTGAAATGCAAATTTTTATCCAAATTTGATCAAAATATGATGTATCTTGGTCTGAATCCAATGCTGAAATTTTCCTCCAAAATTTCCTCCTCTGTCCATAAAGAATGAAAGTTGGTCAATCACCTTTTCCCTGCAAAACCTGAATTCATGGTTTATGTTTTAGAGGGTATGGCCAAGAATTATACTCAATAAGAAACTCGAAATTTCTCACCTGTAAAATCACCAATAAGAAAATCTCAGTAAGGAGTCTTATTTTTTAATACCTACACATCATATTTAATTAATCCAATTTTAATTTTCTAGGTTAAGTCATATACACTGAAGTAGCCAAAAAATAAAAAGTTTTGAAAGCATTGATTATTAAGAATCCTGGTGGCTAGACTGATCTAGGTCAAAATAAGTATCCAAAGCCTTCACTGGTTCTCCTTTACCATGCAACAGAAATCCAAGCTCAGCCTGACTCCACAGTCCACTTCCAGCCTCGGTTTACCTTTCCCACCTGAAGTTCCTTTTCTCCTATCAGGGGTGTCCAACCTTTTGGCTTCCCTGGGCCACATTGGAAGAATTGTCTTGGGCCACACATAAAATACACTGACACTAATGATAGCTGATGAGCTAAAAAAAAAAAAAAAAAAAAAAGTCCCTGCATAATTTTTGTAATCTTTTAAGAAAGTTTATTAATTTGCGTTGGGCCATTTTCAAAGCCGTCCAGGGCAGGCTGTGGGTTGGACGAGCTTGTGACCTACATGAACCATTTGCTCTAACCACTGTGAATTATTTCCTCTATTCTTCTAACAACCCCTTCATTTCCTTTCTTCTGCATTTTCCCTCTGGCCCCCCTTCCCAGAATGCCTCCTCCATTCCCCTCGACCTAGCCAGATCCATCTAGTTCAAACCCCCACTTCTTCCACGATACCTGACCTCACAAGTCTAAACAGACCTCTCCCTCCTCTGAGCACCTGTGGCAAGTTCACGCTCTTGTTCATCACATACTGCCTCCTAATGCTTCTCCAAATCTTTATCTCGAACAATCGTTAAACATCTTTCCTTTTCATAGTTTGGTGCCCCATTCTTCCTGTATACCCCTGAAGTAGCTAATGAAGCACTTCACATACAGTAGCCACTCATTAAAAATTTGTTACTTAAATGTGACTCACATGCTTGCAAACTACTCTGATCAAAAGAAATATTTCTCATGCATAAAGTAATGGAATGGTAGAAATCCACCCCATCGAACATTTTTGGCTAAAAGGGAAGGAGTATCTTTGCACAGTCTCAGCGGAAACCGTGCATATGAATGTGTGTTTGGGGTATAGAAGTAGAGAGAGGCTTGTTAATTTTAAAGCCACATAGTATGTTTGGCTAAGACTATGACTCTATTTGTGTATTTCAACCACGTAAAATACACCCTGGGATTCTGGACTGAGAAAAATAGCCATATAAGGAGAAAACAAGACATTCCCTATAGCTGCTCTTGTAAAACACTCCATGATTTAACCCTCTGCTCGGACAGATCCAAGCTCCTGAACTTCCCAACTGCAAACAATCAGATTCCTGGGAGGACCTCAGCGTGTGACCTGCACCACTGGGCACAAACGGATCGCAAACAAAACCTGACAGGTCACACACAGGGCAGCACGACCAAAGCTTTGTAGCCGCCCGCCTGCCTCCCGGCGGTAGGCCATCCCCAGCCTGAGCAGACACCGAGAAGAGCTCCAGCCCGTAGACAACTCCGAGGGGCTCATTAATCCTTTCCTGCATGAATACAGAGACCTGGGGTCGGCCTCCACCTTCCAGGTTCATCAATCTGCAGAATACTTTCATTGGGGAGGTGGGGGTGGGAGAAGGGGAAATCAAGAAAAGGAGAGAGGGGTTTCAGGAATGGCAGCCACAGGCAGGAGCGGTTCAACTATTGGCCCACCCTCCCAACACTGCCCATGGCCCTGCGGGGCACTGTGTGCCTTGCTGAGGCCTCTGCTCTGTGCAGAGGGGAGACTGCAGAGCCAGGGGCTTACAGGGAGCCTCTCAGCCCTCTCTTTTACTGTCTTCTTCTTGGTATAGTTTTCTAGATGGCAAAACTAAGGTTCTGAGAGGTTCCAATGTCCCTCACATGTAACGACAGGGGCTCTGACTAGAAGTCAAGTTTTGTGCTGTCACAAACACAGCTCATTTTCTCCTGTTGTCCAGTAATCTCCTTCCTTGTAGCAACAGAATGACTCCACAAGAAACACACACCCATACTGAGGAGCAAGGAAGATGGCTACCCAGCTGGAGACAATAGTCCCGGCCTCCAACGCAGCTCAGAGTGGCCGTGTGTCTAAGCTCCAGGGAGAGGGACATGAGTGGAAGTTCTGCATGCAAATTCTGAGTCATAACTTTAAAAAAGAGCTGCTTGCCCTTCCCATGGGTTGAAATGCGGATGCGGGGATGAAGAGGAGGACAACAAAACAGAGGGAAGCTGGATGACTTTATGGAGCAGCGCCACCTACCTGCCCGGTAATGACTGTTCTCAGCAAGAGAAACAATCTCATCGGAGGCACTGTATTTCAGCGTCCTTGTGACAGTTAGTTTAGCCTGCACCTTAACTAATGCATGTGACTTTCTGCTGCCTCAGCTGTGTGCAAACAATCTTGAGACCATAGTAGCTTGCACTAATTTAAAAAGCAGAAGGAAAAAAATCATAGCCAAGTTACATAACAGGCAGCAGTGGCTGTGTTTCAAAATCACATACTTGTGAGGCTCGAACAGGCCTCATCCACAGGAGGGAGTCCTGCACAGGTTAGAGGAAAGGTCCAAGGATCTGGCTCTTTCCTCTTCATAAAAGCAGGTCCTGTAGAAAGTTTGCCTTCCCAACTGAATTTCAGAGATGAGGGCCCTGAACCTCTTTGAGAGGGAGCCAGAAACACTATTCGCACCATTATCATTATCATTCCAAAAATGCTTATTCAAATCTTCTTCCTGACTAATTTCTAAAATTTCTGTTACCTATCTGAAGAGATGTGTCAAGACACCTCCTACGATGATTTTTGTATTTAACAATTTTTCCTGGGAATTCTATTCAATTTTTGCTTTTTATTGAAGGCTATGTTATTAGGTATAAATTACATTTTAAAATTGTAATATTTTTATAACAATCTTTATTCCTTAATCATGAATTTTGCCTTAGTCTGGTGTAAATGTAACTTTACTAATCCCCTCCCCGCTTTTTTTGGTTTGATAGGTCTTTTTCTTTTTTATTTTTATTTTTGCCTTCGTTGTTTTCTCTGCCTTTATATTTTAGATGAGTCTCTTACAAACCACACAGATTTTTTACATCCAAATTAACACTCTTTGTGTTTTAATTGACACATTTAGTCCATTTACATTTATTTAGAATTTATTTCTGCCATCTCATTTTGAGCTTTGTATTTACTTTGCTATATATAATCTTAGCTTTCTTTTTTCCTGCCTTTTAATGGATTGATGAAGTTTTCTTTATTTCCTTTTCCTAGTCTACTGATTTGGTAATTATACATCTCACTTGTATGTTTGTGTATACAGACAACCTTTTCAGACATCACCTTCCATTTTTATCACATATACTTGACTTTTAAAAGTATATCAGGTCAGCATCTTTACATACCTACCAATCTTTAGAACTCCAATCATCTTCCACTCTTCTTACACATTATTGTTGTCTACTATTTCAGTTCCACATTATTTTATTCCCCTAAAATTTGTCAATACTATTGCTATTTCTACAATGCTTGTTTAAATTTAACTTCCTTAGTGTTTTGGGTATATTATTTTATTGACTTTTGGTTGGTGTTGCTGCTGTTGAGATGCTTGCTGCCTGTCTAATCATATTACCTTTTTAGAAAATATGTCTTTTCTTTGTGGTTGCTATAAGAACTTTTTGGCTTCGTTGTCCTACAGTTTCGTTAAAGTGAACTTAAGGTTTGGATTTATACTTTTTTACTCAGCTCACAGCTTGCTGTGTATCCTGAGTTTTATCTTCATTTCTTAACCATTGTAAAAAAATCCTCAGCCTTTTCCTTTTTGAATAGTTCTTCATTTTGTATTCTCTTCTTCTGAAACTCTTCTTCTTTTTCATTCTATCTTCCGTAGCTTTAATTACTAACTCATATGTTCATGCCTTTGTAATACATTCTGAATTGGAATTAGATCTCTCTTCTAGAACACTAATTTTTTCTTTAGCCATATCTAATCCATTAAAATTAATGACTATGGTTATTACTTTTAGAAGTTTTACTTGTTTCTTTTTCAAATCTGTATTTTCATTTTTCATGGTATCTTGTATATTTATTATGTTTTCAATTACTTTTTCTACATCTCTAATCATTTTAAACATACTGATAGCTCCTATACAATAGATCCATTTTCTGAAGTGACTGGGAATCTAATCCTGATGCATATTCTATCTGTAGATTCACTCTCATTTGGGGACTGTTTCCTAACATGTTTGGTAATTTTGAAAGGTAAAGTTATCTAAGTGTGGCATTATTTATGGGGGTCATGTGTGGTCTAGGTGGAGGGTGTGACTCAATAGAGAGTTTTGTGTTTGGATTGTATGGCATCATGGCTCAGAATCACATTTTGTGTTAATATCTCATCTCAAATATTTCTAGACCACATATATAGCCTAAAATCAAACCTCAAATCCAAGTAAGGCATTAGGTTCTTGGTTAGAACTCTTGATTCACAACTGAGAGACATTCCTTTGTATTTGGATCTCTGGTTAGAACAGACAAATTTCTTTGTCATCTCTCTGTGCTAACGGTTTTCTTGGCAATGCCTGCATTTGGCCTGTCATGGAGGTCACAAAATGTAGGTTTCTAGGCATTCACAGCAACTTCCCTTTCTAGTTCAAGTTCCCAAGACAACTGCTGTAGTCTCTGTCTTTAGACTAAATATGGCTTATCTTGGGTTAGGAATCCTTATCCAATGCAATCAGCAATAGATAGAGAGAGGATCTCCTAGCACTAAAAGATCTCCCTTCTGGGTTTTTTGTTTTGCTTTGTTTTGTTTTCTTGAGAGAGAATTTTTCTAGCAAGAAGGCCTACAAAAAAGAAATGATCATTGGAGGAAATAATTACCATCTCTACAATCAATAACTTTTCTCCAATCCTTTTTTGTGTCAGCTCTGACCTTGGTGACTACACAGCCCTGTTGAGTGATAAAATTGTCCAGGGTAAGAGTCTGAGCTGTTGTAACCAAGGAGGTGTCAATAGTACCTTCCAGGAAAAATCAAGATGAGTAGTATGTTTCTGCATAACAGTGGAGTTTGTTTTCAGCTCAGATTAAAATTGGAAATCCCTCTTCCACAGAGCATCTAGCTCAGTGTCTGACATAGCAGGTAATCAATAAATATGTGTTGGAACAAACTATCAAACACTGCCTCCACCCTGCAGTAAGGAGATAATGCAGGGCACAAAGGCAACAGGCAGAAAGTATTCAAAGAGAGAAAGAAAGCTCCAAGGTCATGCCAAAAGAAAGATAAATCTTTCCCAGAGAATTAAGTTCAATTGAGGGCAGACAGTTGGCAAAGAATGCCAGAGTAAAATAACCTCTTTCAAAGCTCAGAACTTGGAGTGGACTCTGAGTTAGCACATGGACAAGATAGAGAATGTTCTTCAGTTTGTAAATAAGAGTACTGTCACAGGTGGTGACATCCCGCACAGACCCTCACAGCAGGGGCTCATCTGTGAACTTGGGTATTATATTAAGATAAAGCACACCCCACAAAAATGAAGACAATTCTCTCGGGCACACGTGCATAAGGAATGTAAAGAGAAGGGAACTGAAAGCTTCTTAAAGGTACATACTGTGTTAGGTTTTTATATGTAATAATACCCGTGTTAATTATTAAAAATATGTAATTCAAATCATCCTGTGGATTCCTTCTCGATATGTCTTTTTTGGTTTTTGATTTTTAACACCCCAGTTAAAGGTTCTCTCCAAATGCGATTATAAGTAGATATTTAGATTAGCTGAAAGTTTGGGAGCTAAGAAAGGCGTTCCCCTTCCAGAATGCTGCCTGACCCACGATTTCTTTTTAATAACTATACCACACATTAGATTCAGCCTAGTAATGGAGTCCCCAAAATTTCTTTAGAGAAAGATCTCAGGGGTGGCCATCTGGTTGAAAGATGGAGGGTAGCAGACTGGATTTGAAACTGTGTTTGCCTATCAAGTGCACTATGTTACTCCTCAAGTTGTTTATTTATTAAGGTTCATTTCGGGGGGAGGGAAGTTAGACCCCTTTCCCCAAGCTCATCTTTGGTTCACAGAACCTTGAAAATAAATGGAGGACTCCACAGTAAAAACTCTGAAGAATAAAGCTCATCGCATAAAATAGATCATTGTTGTGCTCCAGAGTTCAGGAACGCTCTGTGGGGCAAGGTTTCAGGCTGTTCCGGTTCTTCAAACACTCCAACTACCTGTCCCCCAGGATGGGGTCATCTCTACCTTATGCTGGTGAAAGGTCAACCCCTGACGGAGTCATGACAGGAGGCTTCCTTGATGAATTCAATAGAACCCAACCGTGTCACGGACCTGGAACATCTCATACCAACAATGACTTCAACACTGAACTTCGGGTCGCGTTCCTACAGTAGCTCCTGCAGTTGTTTGGGGGTGGAATCAGATTACTGTGGAAAAATGTGTGAGACTGCCTTCCAACAAGGGGTGAGAAGGGCAGCTTCCTGGGTTACCACCCGTCGAAAACACCACCTCCCCAGCTTACAGGTGGTGTTATTCAAGCACAAGAATGTGCGGAATGCGTCAAATGTGTGAGTCCAATGTGTGTCAAATTAGGTGCCCTCCCTCTTGACACCGTTAAATCTTTGCTTTTCCTGGTGGGGGCAGCGGGGTGGCTCATAGGCCGTACACGGCTGTTGGTGGGAACCCAGCCCCATAACAACTGGAACCAAGCATCTCCCCAAAGAAACAAGGAGGCATTTTGCAGTGGCCAAGGAGGGTAACTGAGCCTTCCACATTTCACCTTCCTTTCCCAATTAATTCTTTCCAGAAATGCTACTGGGTGGCAGTTCCCTCCCTTCCTGCATTCCTGAAAATATTTAAGATATGGGATAAGCCCTTGGACTTCAAATTTATATGAAGAAGCTTAGCTTAAAAGACTCTATTGTGTGGATCTTGAGCATTCAGAACTCTGGAGCAGTTTCCGGTTGGAAAAGTGTAGGCACCACCGACACCAGCAGATACAGCTGCTCTGGGGCCCCACGACTGGCCGTCAGCAAGAAGGGGCCATGTGAGTCCAGGACATTTCCTGAGTCCTCACTTGGTCTCCCCGCTCTCCTGGACTTCAGAGAAATAAATGAGGCATTAACCCTTCTATTCCATGATCCCATGGTGTCCAAGACAACCTCTTGTGGTGTCTTTGTCCTAACCCTGTGCACTGGGCACCTGCCTTCTTGCTTGCCTGGCTCCTATTTCCTCTTTCCCTGTAAACAGCCCCTCGATTTTCTCCTGGAGAACCTCTCTGCCATTGCTCATGGTTTGGGTGCCCTCCCCTGGCCAGGAGCTGAGAACATGACCCAAGGCAGACCAGTTGGAGTTGCCTTTCTGGGAATGCGGATCTGGGGCAGCAGTGGCACCAAGAAAGAAAACTTCCAGAGCTAATTAAATCTGGGATCCAGGCCCTAAAGAGCTGGTCCACCGGTCCCTGCTCTGCCACACCCTTGCAGCTGCCCTGAGCCTCACCCCTTTCTCGGGTTCTGAGAGCTACTTCCTATCCTTACAATAAATTCCACCTGCTCCTGGGAGGCAGCATGGACTTCCGTGCCACAGTGGGTCTCGGCACCCCCTTCCCTGCACAGAAGAAACCAATCCCCGGGCCACGGGGACTCATGCGGCAGCGGGAGGAGAAGCCAGCCTCCAGTTGGCTGCCTGTGCCCTTGCACTGCACCCCCTCAGGGACTCCCCACTTGGCCTCTCGCCTTCTCCTCCCTGCCACCCCGTTCCCTTGTATTCCACGTCATCCCGGCTCCGAAAGCATAGTCTATTTCAACTCCCAAGTCTCTTTTTCTCCTGGTACCAGGTTATTTTCATAAATCTTCCATTGTAAAATAAATCTCAAGTGTCCGTTCACCACAACATTTCTAAAATTCATTCCTCTGCCCCATTCCTCTGCCAATGTGCTCATTCCAGAGGGGGCCCCTTCCCACTTGAATGTTGGCAGCATCCTGGCCTCTTGGCTTCTTCTCCTGCCACCTCCTTCTCTCCCAGAGAGAAAACGAGGTTTGGACTTGGGTGGGTTGAAAGCCCATCCACGCGTGCCATGCATAACATTCCCTTCCTCGGCACTGCCGCATTCGGAGACAAAAAGGCCTTTGATAATGGTTCTCTGGGGGTCCATTTTGGCCAAGTTCCCCCGCCGGAGAGTAAGCAACAGTAACTGACAAAGGTCAAGTGCGGCCTGTGCCCAGGTCTACGGGCTGCCTACACGGCTGAGCCCTTCGAGTTGCCTCATCCTCACCTAACCCTGGGGTTCACGGCATGATCACGGCACACGGTATCACTTCCACCTAACCATGTTTCCCCTAATTGAGCCTCCACAGAAACGGCCCTGTTTGGCAGCCAGGGATCCTACCCGCCCCTCAGGAAGTGGTTATGTATTAGAACTCGGGGTACCTCTTGCTGCTGGGAAACAGTCTATGGCTGTCCCCTGGGGACCCATAAGGAATTCACACCTGTGATTTCCCTAAAGCCTTCTGTAGATCCAGTTGACAGAGGAGTTCTTTGGCAGTGAACAACTCGAGTTTTTAGAGAGAAATCAAGGTACAAGAGAGTCAGGTTAATTTAGTATATCACAATGAACACTGTGAGTGGAGCGGGGTTAGATTACTGCCGACGTGCTCGTGCACGCGGACCGCGGGCGTGCTGGGCCAGGGATGTCCAACCTAACACCTATTACTAGGGCTGTACTGAACAGTTTAAAAAGTTTTCCTGGTATGAAATATTGAATTGGCTACTCACCAGCAAATTTCCCATGCTACTTAAAATTAGATTAGTAATTTACTTTTGTGTGGTATTCAGAAGTAGCATGTTGTACAATAGAATGACCACATATGTGAAACATGTGTTTGTGCTCCAGTTGGGAGAAATTATTTTTATAAACGTGGGCTGAAGAACCTATTTTTAAATGAATTCCCTTAAACTTAAAATTCATTTTAAAGCCAAGCCCCAACCACCATAAAAAGAAAGAAAGAAAGAAAGAAAGAAAGCAAAAGAGAAGGTAGGCAGAATTCAACAATTACCTTCGTGGCTATGTTGTATTAAGTGAGTTTCCTAAATGATTTCTTAAACTCAAGGCTCCGGCCTCAAAACTAGATTTGGTTCTTGTCCTCGTCTCCAGCACACTCTTGTGCTCCTGACAACTGACTCAGGGGCAGAAGTTTCCAGTATTTTTGTTCCCTCCCTGCTCTGAAGTCCATTCATCTTCATGTTGATTTTCCCTCCACCCTCTTGGAAAAAAAAAAAAAAACCAGTATGCATCCCTAAGATGAAAAGTCAGGAGCTGGAACCTTGGGACAAGATCACATAGAGCAGGAATGGCAGAGCCTCGCCAGCGTGGTGAGCCATCACCACAAACCATGGCCGGCATCTCAAGAAGGGAAGTGAGTCAGTCTTCTGAATTCTGTGGTGACAAACCCCAGAGCCTCTGTCACCCTCTTCCCGCCCTGTGGGTGCATGCCAACCAAGCGTGGGGCCTCCTGGTGTGAGGCAGGGCCAGACAGATGTTCTTTTGTCCCTAACACAACCATGCACACTGCTGTGTTGAATAGCAAGCGTTGTTCATGCCCTTAATCTAAAACCACTTTATTTTTTTAATAATTTTTTTTCAATTACAGTTGACCATAAAATATTATATTAGCTTCAGGTGTA
Organism: Lyroderma lyra; assembly: GCA_004026885.1. NCBI lineage: Eukaryota > Metazoa > Chordata > Mammalia > Chiroptera > Megadermatidae > Lyroderma > Lyroderma lyra. Next base: position 31,837 of record PVJL010000177.1, read on the forward strand.
CAACATAGAGATTAGACATTCATGTAACTTACGAGGTGATCACGTCAATAAATCCAGTACCCATCTGACACCGCACATAGTGAACACAATATTGACTATATTCCTTATGCTGCACTTTGTGTCCCAATGACTGCTGTGTGACTACCAATTTGTAATTCTTAATCCCTTCCCCTTTTTCATCCATCCTATAACTCCCCTCCCACCTGGCAACCACAAAAATGTTCTCTGTATCTGAGTTTGTTTCTGTTTTGTTTGATTATTTATCTCATACTTCAAGATTCCACATATAAAGTGAAATCACATGGGATTTGTCTTTCTCCATCTGACGTATGCCACTCAGCCCAATACCCTCTAGGCCCATCCCTGTTGTTGCAGATGGCAAGATTTCACTTTTTATGGCTCAGTAATATTCCATTGTGTATACGCACCTCTTCTTTATCCACTCATCCATTGATGAACACCTACGTTGTCTCTATACCTTGGTTACTATAAATAATGCCACAATGAATATATGATGCACATATCCCTTCGACGTAGTGTTTTGGGGTTTTTTCTGGTAAATACCCAGAAGTGGGATTGCTGGTCCTTCTTGGTCTCTTGTTATAGCCTTTGTTTTAAGGTCTATTTTGTCTGGTATAAGTATTCCTACTCCAGGTTTTTTGGGGTTGTTTTTTTTGTTGTTGTTCCTATTTTCATTAAATATCTTTTTCCATACATTTACTTTTACTCTGTGTGTGTCTTTTTATCTGAAATGAGTCTCTTTTAGGCCGCAGATGTAAGGGTCTTGTTTTCTTATCCATTCAACCACTGTATGTCTTTTGATTAGAGCATTTAATACATTAACAGTTACAGTGATTATTGATAGGTACGTAGTTATTGTCATTTTATTATGTTCTCCTTCTTCTTAAAGAAATTCCTTTACCATTTCTTGTAATACTAATTTGGTGGTGATAAACTCCTTTAGCTACTTTTTTCTGAGAGGGGACTGCTTTGTCTGTCCTTTGATTCTAAATGATAGCCTTGCTGGGTAAAGTAATTTTGGTTGGAGGTCCTTGCTTCTCATCACTTTGAATGCTTTGTCTCAGTCCCTTCTGGCCTGTAAAGTTTGTCTTGAGAAATCAGCTGACAGTCTTATGGGAGCTCCCTTGTAGGTAGCTAACTGTTTTTCTCTTGCTACTTTTAAGATTTTCTCTTTGTTTTTAACTTTCACCATCTTAATTATAATGTGTCTTGATGTAGGTTTCTTTAGGTTCATCTTATTTGAAAGTTTCTGTGCTTCCTGAACTTGTGTGTCTATTTCTTTCACTAAGTTAGAAAAGTTTTTCATCGTTATTTCTTCATATAGGTTTTCAATTCTTTGCTCTCTGCCTTTTCCTTCTGGTCCCCTTATGATGGGCAAATGTTGGTAAGCTTGATGTTGTCCCAGAGATCTCTTAAACTATCCTCATTTTTTTTTTATTATTCTTTTTGTTGTTCTCATTGGATGCTTTCCTCTACCTTATCTTACAAATAGCTGATTTGAACCTCTGCTTCTTCTAATCTACTGTTGATTCCCTTTAATGTAGTCTTCATTTCAGTTTTTGTATTCTTCATTTCTGACTGGTCCTTTTTTATATTTTCTATCTCTATTTTATATTTTATATTTCTTATCTCTTTGTTGAAGTTCTCACTGAGATCATTGAGCATTCTTATAACCAGTGTTTTGAACTCTGCATCTGGTAGATTACTTAGAGTCATTTTGTTTAGTTCTTTTTCTGGAACCCTTTTCTGTTTTTTCATTTGGGACATGTTTCTTGGTCTTCTCATTTTGTCTGTCTCCTGTTTTTCTTTCTATGTGTCAGGTAGAACTGCTATGTCTCCTGGACTTAGTGGAGTGTCCTTATGTAGTAGGTGTGCTGTGGGGCCCAGTGGCACAATGTCCCTGGTCACTTAAGCTAGGTGCTCCAGGTGTGTCCCTTGTGTGAGTGTATGTGTTCTCCTGATGTATTTGAACCTTGATTGTTGTTTGCATACAGTTGGAGGAATTGACCCTCAGGCTGATTGGTTACGAGGTCTGGCTGTGATTACAGTAGAGGAGCTGTTGTGCAGGGGCTGATCCTCCAGAGCAGGATTCACCTTAGCAAGGCTCTGGTGCCTTCCCAGTCTGCCCTTTGGGTGTGTTTTTTATGGAGCTGAAGTTGGCCACTGGGTGTGTTGGTTCTGGGGCCTATTGGGAGGGACACTGTTACAGGCAAACGCTAGCTACTGCTGTCCTGCCCAGGACCCCATGGTATGAGCTACCAAGTTATCTGCAGATGGTTACTATTTGTGCTGAGATTAAAGGTGCCTGGGAGAGGCTGGCTGATTTAATGCCAAGTTAGTGCTGCCTAGCTAGAGGTATGAAACAGGCCAAGACCAAATGCTGCTTGTTTGAGTTTTGTGAACCTTTGAGATATTTTAGAAAGTCCACAGCATGAGCCAAGATACGCCATTTGCATGGAAAAGCCACTAGAAGTGGGTTGGGTGGGCCCATGAGTTGAGTGGGGTGGGTTCTCAAGGAATCATCAGAGCAGAGCAAATGGTGTTAGCCAGGTTGATGAAGACTCAGATATGGAACCAACCTCTTGTCTACAAGCTGGGTAGGGGAGAGGGCTCACTTCTGTCTGGAAGAAAGCTGCCCCTCTAGCCCTATTCTAAGCTAAACCAGTCAGTTTCTTCCCATATGGCCCTGGCACCTTTAGACCTGCTGCCCCTGCACTGGAGCTCAGAGAGAGTAATTCTCTGAGTGGGCCCTTTAAGAAGAATCCTTGGAACTCCAGTCACCTTTCGTCTCACTCAGCCACAATCTCCATTTGTTTTCACAGCCAGAAGTTGTGGGGACTTCCCTTCCTGGCACTGGAACCCTGGGCTGGGGAGCCTGGTGTGGGGCTGGAGCGCCTCTGTACTCAGGGAGGGATCTCCACAGCAGAGACATCCCTCCTGGTTTTTAACCATCACACTTGGGTGAGGGACCAGCCCATTTTGTGTCTCCCCTGGTCCTCCCAGTCTCAGCGTGGCTTCTTCTGTATGTCATTAGTTACAGGTCTTCCGTTCAGCTGATTCTGTAGTTTAGTTGAAATTTTGATGTGGTTGTCAGAGGAGGCAAGCACAGCATTTACCTACACTGCCATGTTGACCTGCCTCTAAACCTGTTTTTAAATTAATATATTTTATTTCCAGCAAAAAGAAATTGAATAATACATGCCTAAAGGTGTTTTGTTTGGTTTGGTTTGGTTTGGTGGTTCCCTGGCTGGGAATTGAACCCAGGCCACAGCGTTGAGAGCGTGGAAGCCTAGCCATTACACCACCAGGGAACCCCCTCAGGAGTTTTGTATTTTTTTTAAGTAACTTCAGAACAGATGAAATCACTAGACACACACGTACATTAAAAAAATGTGTGTAAATAAATATGAATCTGTGCATTTGAATGATTGCAATGAAATGAATCTATTCATCTAAACTTTCCATCCATCTAAAAATGCACACACAGGTATAATGGCTATAGAAAGTCAGGCTGATGATGATAACACTACTACGACGACAACTACTACTACGTATCAGAAGAGGAACTCAAATTACCAGTCCCAGTAGAGAAGAACCTTACCGTCTGATTAGGTAAACACACACACACACACACACACACACACACACACACACCCCAGTCATTGAAACCTCAAAATCTTACCTGATTCTTCTCTCTCCTTTACCTTGGACACCTATTTTGGTTCCCAAGTCTTGCTCATTCTAGTCCCATAATTCTCACCATTACCTCCCTATCTTTTCCTCTCCACCTCTGGCTCTTTCGGGCCCTCTTGCTTCCTTCCCAGACAATAGCAATAGCTTCCTTTCGGGCACAGGAGGTCGCCCACCTCCGTGGGCAGGGCTGCGGGCACAGCACTCAGCTGGCTGCCCTCTCCTCCCGACCATCACAGACCCCGTTCCTCGATCCCTGTGCCCTCCACGTGTCCGCACAGGCCTTCACAGCACAGCCCTCCAAAGCCACCACTAATGTATCAGCATTCTTCTGGAAGCAGAATCGATTCACCATCCCAATCCGGGTCCTTTAAAACAATGCTCTTCAACCAGGACTGAGCATCGGCACGGCAGGTGCTTGATCAACACCTAAGCTCTAACCCAAGCATGAAATATGGGCATTTCTTAATGTACCATGAATCATTTTTGATGTGTACTCTTCAGTGAGGACTAAGTAAAACTAACCCACACCAGAAAATTTTGCTCCCTCCCAGTCTTCTGTCACCTCTCTTGTGCTACCTGCTGCCTTCAAGCCCCCCGTGGCTCCTACTTCCCAGTTACACATCTTGACCTTCCCCTAACTAGCTCCTGAGAACATCCATCTGGATACTACCTACATTCATCCAAGACTAACACCAAGATAGACATATCCTCCAAGAAGCAGGTGTCAAGGTGGGATTCGATATGCAAAGCTTGACCAGGAAAAGGCCCATTACAGAAAGCGTGAGGGGCTCCAGGGGAGGCTGGGATTGCTGTCAGGTGGCAGCGCAGGTCTGACCCCGTGCAAAGAAGAGAGAGAAGGAAGGAAGTTTGGGTGCAAGCATGTGAAACTGCAGTACAGTACTAAGGGAAGCTCAGCAAGACCTCCGGGAGGTCCTGGAGTCAAAGTCACCCATCAGAAGCTTCTGGTGTGTCAGCATCTCTTCTGTGCCGAGGTAGTGGCTGAGAGCAGGCCACGGGAAGCCCGGCAGCAGCTCAAATGCAGCAAATCGGGTTGCGGCCCCTGGGACCTCGGCCAGTTCGTGACTCTCCTGGCAGCTGGAGATCCAAGAGGAGCCTTCTCAGAGCTGCCATAGCCGGTGACAGATGGCAGCTAGAGCTGCCGGATTTAACGCAAATACAGGATGCCAAGTTCAATTTCAGAAAAACAACCCATAATTGCTAGTCTACGTGTATCCCAAATAGGGATGGCCCACATTTTATCTGGCAACCCTAGCAGTAGCTCTTCAACGTTAGATTTGATCCGTGATGATCCTTTATCACGTGAACTAGATCTGTAATTCAGCACAATCCTAACAGGTAGCTCCCATGGGTCACCTCCTTGCCCAGCCATCCATCCTCCCCACTAGTGTAGAGTATCTTCTGGAAACACTACTCTGGTCAAGCCGCATGCACACACGCACACCCACGCACTTCAGACAGCTCCCATGCCTTTCAGAATGAGCCTCAAGGCTGCCATTCACCCTTCTTTAACAACACCGATTTCCACCGACATTTGCAGTCCCTGGACTCCAACCAGACCAGATCTGCGGTTGCCAAGACCCACCCTACAGTTTCAGGCATCTTGTCTTTGCTCGTGCTGGTCCCCGTCCCTGGAACGCCCCTCCCAGAACAGCCTTCTCCCAGATCCCCACATTTCTAAATCTGACCTGTGCTTCAAGCCTAGCTCAACTGCTGCTCTCTCCCGGAAGCTCTTCAATGTACGTCATTGCCTGGCCCAGAATCCCTTACACCTGGTGACACAGGAAGAAGCCGAAATAATATAGACCCTGACATCCCTGAATACCAAGCTTTCCATACAGAGTGGATTTTAGCGAGCACGCCTTCCCGATTGCACACGTGGCCTTAATATCAATAGGTCTTGTACATCCAACAGGGTAAGTCTTGCTTTTAGCCCCAGTGCAGATGTTTAATTAATCAGGGTCACCATCCTTGTTTGCCCTCGACTGGGTATCCCTGATGATTACCCCCAGCAAACTCAGCTCTCTAATGCAAACAACGTCCTGATGAACGCTTTGTGCCGTGCGCCAGGGTAGGGGAGCAGCTCCTTCATTAGTGAGCCAGGCCGACCTGCACCACTCAGCCCTGGAAACTCAAACCTCATTTCATACAGAACCGTCTCCCCATTTTCTTGTGTGTCAAACCTCTCCTTAACTCCCTTTCCTTCCTCCCAACTTGGATTTGGGGAAGGAAGTTGGCATCAAGTGAATGTAAAATATTGAGTGCTTCTGACCTCAGCGTGGTGTGGGGATGGACTTGAGTGATGAAAATGCCCTCGTCTAGCCACAGAGTTGGTCTCCGTGGTCACGAGTTTGGGTGTGCCTTCCTCATGTCGAGGCCACAGCTATTCATTCAGTCTATCTGTCTGTCTGTCTGTCTCTCTCTCTCTCTCTCTCTCTCTCTCTCTCACTAGAAAAGAGGAGGAAATCAGATGATGAAACGAAACCCTTTAAATAAAATATCATTCACACAAAGGAAAAGAATTTTCCTCTGGGTCATTATCAGTGGAAACCCAGTGAAAAAATAACAAGCCCAAGATTCCTGATTAATTAAACATTTGTGCTCATTGTATGCAATTATTCTGGGGGAAATCAACTCCGGGATATCTGTTTACTCAACCTTGGGCCGAGAAACCACCCAACTACCACTGCCCTGCATCGCCAGGCACAGGGTCGAGGCACAGAGCCTGAGGAACACACCCACTCATTTTCTGGATTGGAAACGGATGAGCATTCTATTAATACAAGAGCAACGAAATATATGACGGCTGAGTAAACTCACAGAGGGTTAATTGGGGCAATCTAAAGTGACAATATATTAATATAGTACATGTTTACCAATATGCATAATTGTTTTATGCTACCGAGCAATTAAACACAGATGACAAATATTTTCATGAATGCTTCCACTGTTAGTGCATTTTACCCAGTGAAGCCACATTTCTAGCTTTTTCCTTTTCACCCAGTGCCTTAGACTGTTTGGGCTGCTATAACATAATACCACAGACTGGGGGGGCTTATAAACAACAGAAATTTACTTCTCACAGTTCTTGAGACTCGAAGTCCAAGGTGGGGCTGCCAGCCAACATCGCTGGGAAAGGGCCCCCTTCTGGGTTATAGACTGCAGACTTCTTGCTGTGTGCTCACAAGGCAGAAGGGAAAAGCAAACTCTCTGGGTTCTCTTGTATAATGGCACTAATCCGCTCATGACCTAATCACCTCCCGAAGTCCCTACCGCCTAATATCATCACCTTGCAGGGGCTAGGATTTCAACATGTGAGTTGCAGGGCACCACAAGCATTCAGACCCTAGCATGCCTTTAGGTCACCCATTTCAATAATTTTTCCAGTACCACTAACCCCTCGGCATCCCCATCTGATCTTTCTCCCCTGGCTGTTGGGGCCAGGAAATATCCCTGCCCAGTTGCGTGGGAGCCCAGGAATAGGCAAAGATGGATGCTTCTCCTCTCGTCCGTTGATGCACGAACACCACAAGTTGTGAGTTGAGGAGGATTGAGATTTAAGAGTAGGTTAAAGAGAACATGAAACTAAGGTCTCAGAGGTCAAATGGGAGGAGAACACAGGCAGCGAGGGGACAGGGGCTGGAAAAGCCACTGGCTGGAATCCACTTGCCTGGAGCGGCTTCTTGGGAATCTCCCAAGACCCCAGGGAGAGGGAGTCTGGACTCTCGGCCATAGAACCTTCATCAGATGTGATTAAATGAGCACACATGTTTGAAAATTGCTAACAACCAGACGGTTCTCCCTATCCATCCAATACCGTGTGCATTGGTGGGCCAGGGTTTGGGTGCCCTCCGATCTGCGAAGTAGAAGACTCTAAAACCATAGGTTCCCATGTGAAGGGAGAGGTGGGTTACCACACCTTGGTCCTCTCCAATGAAATGGGTTACTGCATCACACTCTCATAGGAGGCACAGCAGCAAAGATAGAACATGGTCGATAATCGCCATCTGGCCATAATCTGTGGGAAGAAGAGGGTGAGCAGCATTATGACGAAAGGCTTCAACGTCATCTTCTAAAACCAGGGGGACGATCAGGGGCTGGAATGAAAAAGTAAACAATGCCCTCCACTCCTCCCACTCCAAACAAACAAATAACAAGAAAAAAAAAAACAAGAAGTGACTTGAGAATCCATGAAGGTAGAAGATAAAACTTTTTAGAATATGGGTGGGTCATGTGCAAGGTTTAGAAATGATCATTTCCATGAGGTTGTCTACAGAGTACCAGAGGCTAAAGGGCAAGACATGCCAACATGCTGGGCCTCCCAGGGCTCTCTGATTGGTCCAAATTGTCAGGCACCATATGTGTAGATACACCTCCTCCACATATGCTTTTGCTATATGGTTTCTGTTTGTTTCCAAAAATGCATGGCCACAACTTCCTTTTTTGTTACAAGACTTCTGGGAATGGGGCTTTCCATTGATATATGCTCTAGGTTCCAGGAGAAGGGAAACTATTCAGGGTACTGACTGCATGGTACGCAGAAGATAAAATCAACCCCATCGAAGGGAATGGCCCACAGTCCCTGTTCTGGACACTGTCCATGTTCTGGACCTGTGCTCCTAAGTCTGTCTCAACTGCTCTTTCTCTGGTGGCCTGAGCATGACCTTGGAGGCAGTCCCCTCTATGCCTTGGGGCAGCCATGACAACAACAAATAATGGCTCCCATGGTGGGCCCAGCTTCCTGGAGATAGGCAGAAAGCATGACATGTTAGGAGCTAACCCACCCCTGTTCAGAATAACCTCCTTTCAGAGAGGGTGCTCTAGGTTTGAATATGTGGCTATGGGCCAGTTTGAGAGAGGACCAGATTAAAGCACTGAATGGGTTTGCTATGGTTGCTATAACACATTACCACAAACTTAGAGGCTTATAATAGCACAAATTTATTACTTACAGTTCTGGAGGTCAGAAGTGCAAACTGAGTCTTACCAAACTGAAATCAAGGTGGAGACAGGGTTGTACTCCTGTACAACCTGGAGGCTCTAGGAGAAAGCACATTTCCTTGACCTTTCAAGCTTCTAGAAGCAACTTGCATTCCTTGGCTCACGACCCATCCTCCATCTTCATCCATCACTCCAACCTCTGCCTCCCTCATTTCATCTTTTTCTGTCTTTGACCAACTGGTCTCCCTTGTGATTAATTACATTGGGCCCCCACAGATAACACAGGACAATCTCCCCATCTCGAGATCCTTAACTCAACCTGGTCAGCTAAGTCCCTTTGTCATGTAAGGTTACACGGTCCCTGGATCCAGGGGTTTGAATGCTGACATGTGGGGGCAGGCAGCACTCTGACTACCACAGACACAGCTGAACCCCAGAAGGCCTTGGTTGTGACTGACCAGGTGAATTCCTTTCTGATCTTGAGCTGAACAGTTACTGGAATGTGCAGAGTGAAAAACAAAAATAGGTTGAAAAATAAGTTGGTAATGGCCAACGAACCCCAGAAATTCATGAACAGCTTTGATTATTTTGAAGTTAGCCCACTGGAAAAGGCTGACCCCTCAAGGGACTTTAGGTAAACATCTTGGCTGGACCGAACATGGCCCAGGAATTCCATTTCTAGCCTCCTAAGTTTATCCTTTGGACAAGGCTAGAGGTTGTGCTGCCCCGAGTCAGGAGAAATAAATCAGAGTAGCAACTCTTAATTAGCATGTCAAGGTTCATTGTTTCTCAGGCTGTTAAACACGTTTCCTTACTAAAAATGGCTCGTCGTCAAATTTAAAGAAATTTGAGGAAAACACAGTTAAGGTTGAACCTAATTAAATCTATTTGAGTCAAAGAGATTTTTTTAATCTGAGGACCTGTCAGAGGCTCAAGTAGTTCGTAAGAGTATTGTTAGTCATGTTTGAGCAGGCAGTCCAAACCACTGGGCAGGGGTGCGGCCTATAGAATACAACGTCCTCCCAGATGCTTTGACCTCAGAACCCCTTAGTAGCAGGGCACCCATCTATATTTTTCTAGAACTTGGGTTCTATGGAACAGAGCTTGGGAAACACTGAGTCCATATATTAACTACTTAAGTGATGATACTTTGTCCAGAGTTTGATCAGGATATGGTAATTCAATATATGAAAGGTTGTTTACTCGCCAACCTCTTGGATGTGGGTAAAATGCCAGCACCCCAAGATGTCACCCTACAAGGGCCTATGGTGCAGGGTAGGCAAGTGACTCAGCTGATGGGAATGGGGAAGACACCACACCCTGTCAGAAGCAGAACACCCCACCTTTCTTCTTTACAGAGAACAAAAGGGGACCAGGAAGAAAGGTAAATGGCCCAAAACAACTTTACTACAAGTTCATGCCTTTTAATTTGCAAAAGATCTCGATTTCGGGTTCAGCAATGAAGTACACTCACCTGGCAGGCGTAGAGCCATTACTTTGCTCTGGGTCACTGGCACACAGCATGCTTTCCCAGGAACTCAGACACAGGATGGGCACCCCGCGTTGGGGGGACCCTACTGAATCTGGAGAGCAGTATGGCAAGGTGACCATATAATGCAGTTGCCACCAGCCACTCGCCTCACCATGGACCTAAGAGGCGAGGCAGCGCATCTCCCTGCTGGGCGGGAGGTCCTCACAGCAGTCACAGTCACCCAACCCAGGGTCGCCCCCCACAGACACTGCCGTGACGTTTCCATCCTCTCACCTTGGACAGGTAAAAGACATGGCAGTCCTAACAACATGGGGGAGGTCTCCAGACCCCTTAAGCCTCCCCTGGGACTTTCCTGGCACTGAGTCAGTGCACCCACTACCACCCCAAAGGAATACTGTTCTCCTTGTTTCAGCGTCTGTTAGGCTATGAGGTTCCACGCACACTCACCGCTGGAGTGCCCCTCTCCTCCCTCCAGTCACGACCACTCTGTGCTCAGTGCATGTGCCCATGTGCTTCCAGTCCAGGGCACTGTCCCATCATCTGTCTCTCCCAGGGTCCTACACAGGTTCTCTCCTGACGGCTGCAGAAACCAACAGCCCCCACACATCAGTGGCTTAGTAAAGGAGAAGTATATTCTCACTCATTCCAGATGTTCCTCTCTCATCGTCGGGGACCCCGGCTCCACACTGGCTAGCAGGTCCCAAACAATGACAGTGAAGCTGGTCACAGGGGGAAGGGAGGACAATGGCCGGTTCTGTGCTGAATGTCAAAGACCTATGCTCACATGTCATGAGTAGCGATTTTCAGAGCAGTTATCGCTTATTGAATACCTACTCTGGGTCAAACATTTTACAATCATTTCATGCCCACCACAGCAAACCTATGAGATAGTCATTTCCCCGATTTTTAAATGAGGGACCCGAGTCCTAGAGAGATGAAGTAACTAACTGCAAATCAGCAAGTGGCAGAAACCAGCCTTGATTCCTAGCCTGGCTGGCTCCCAAACCTGTCCTTTCCGCTAACTTGCTTCCTCACTAGAGAACTAACTCTGACTTCTGAACTCACTTATGTGAAAAAGTGAAAACTATAACAATTAAATTAGTTACATAGTAATAAAAGGATTTTCTTACTGGAAGGGATAAATTTAAATGTAAAATGTAGTAAGAATTATTAGTGCAATAATTATATTCACTTTTATTCATCTGAGGGTGAGGTTGCTAGCATATTTTCTTATTCACACTTGTGAAGAGAACTTTATTTGTTCAACTGTTGTTTATCTTTCTATTTGCCCCCAAACACTTCTTGACAAGTCTCTGAATGATTAATTTACATTTTTAAGAGTTTTTTCAGTGCAGAGCCTATGGGGTCTGACAATTGAGTTCATGAACTCATCCTAGAAAAAGTACTATTAACACACACCTCATTGCTGAGTATCACTACGGTCACCTTCGAAGTACTCCCCTTGGGAAGTTGTGCACTGACGCCAGTGCCTAGTCCACCCTTCAAAGCAGTTTTGGCACTCTTCCTGGAATGGCCATCAGAGTTATTGTCATATGAGCCTTGATGTCCTGAATGTCATCAAAATGTCTTCCTTTCAATATTTCTTTTATCTTTGGGTAAAGAAAACAGTCATTGGGGGCCAGACCAAGTGAGTAAGGAGGGTGTTCCAATACAGTTATTTGTTTACTGGTTGAAAACTCCCTCACAGACAGTGCCCTGTGGGCTGGTACACTGTCATGATGCAAGAGCTATGAGTTGTTGATGAAAAGTTCTGGTTGTTTTGGTTTAATTTTTTCACGCAGCCTTTTCAGCACTTCCAAATAGTAAACATGGCTGTTAGTCCAGTTGGTACAAATTCATAATGAACAATCCCTCTGATATCAAAAACGGTTAACAACATCATTTTGACTCTTGATTTGGTCTGATGGAATTTTTTTAGTCATGGGGAACTGGCTGACGTCCATTGTGCACTTTGATGCTTTGTTTCAGGGTCATATTGGTGTACCCACGTTTCATCACCAGTGATAACACAGCCCAAACCATCATCTTGCCTCTCCAAAAGGTCTTGGCAAACTTCAAATCTCCTTTGTTTTTGTTCATCGATGAGCTCCTTAGGGACCATTTTTGCACACACCTTTCCCATGCCAAGATTTCAATTAAGATTTTCCTAACTGTTTCTCTATCTGTTTACTTGGTCTGCTAGGCTTCTCACAGTCAGTCAATGATTTTGCCACACAATTCAATGAATTTTTGCAATGTTTTCATCAGTTCTGCTCATTACTGGCTGCCCTCACCTCTCTTCATCAGTGATGCTTTCTCTCCCCTCAGAACAACACTTAATACCATTTGTGCACTGCTGTTTACTTCATGGCATTAGCCCCATAAACTTGGGCTAACATGGCCCTGATTTCACTTCCACTCTTGCCAAGTTTAACAAGAAATTTAATGTTTGTTTAATGCTCTAATTCAAACTCTGACATTCTTGTGATGCCACACAAAAACACGCAACAATAATGAATGCCACTCAGCAAGACACCACCATGTTGACACAAACACAGCTGTGAGACCCAGATATTCCAAGGTTAGGAAACCTCACCACGTTGCTTGTACAGTGCTGCCAGTGTAAGTGCATGGTGGCAAGTTTGCTAAGTTAATTGTCAGACCTTCTATTGATGACTTCTCTGACGTCCAGGAACCACTGATCAATGACACTGAGCTTTCTACTGAGGTCCTTAAATTCATACTCAGAACCAACAGAATGAATTCACACATTTGTAATGCTTAAGGACTTGATTCATTCAATTAACCACTTATCAAAATATTTGCATTTCCAGAATATTTTGGTATTTTATGGGGACAAAGAAAGCAAATATCTAGAATCCAGAGTACTCTGAAAAAACCCAACTCTATGGCTACTATTGATTGTAATTGTTCCAAAACCACCAGTAATGCTTTATTGCAAAAAGAGTGAGAAGAAAAGAAGAAAAAAGGCACTTCTTCCTCCTGGTATTTATATTTTCTTGGTATAGATCAACTGATCAACTGACTTATCATTGCCCTGGGTAGAATAACAGAGGGTTATTCCTCTCCCCACAAGTAAAATTCCTCTAAACTTCTCTCTCTCTCTCTCTCTCTCTTTCTCTCTCCTCATCCCACTACCACCCTTTACCTAAGCCCAGATAACCTTGCCTATGAAACAACCAAAAACAATGGTTGAAAACACCTAAAGTCTGGGTACCTCCTGTCTTCCTAACAGAATATGAAGTCACTCACATAAGGAATTGGTTCTATTTGAAACAGCCTCCCATTCATCCACGCACAGATGTCACCCGATTTATGGTCAGCAGGCACTGGATGGGAACCACCAACAAGGAGACTTGCTCCCACCACTCACCGACATCTGAAGGATGGTCACCCCAGGGGCTTGCCTCTGAGTCTCAAATAGGAGCAGCTGGAGAGAAGAGGTCAGAGTTCGGAATCCTTCCTTTAGGTACACAGGGCAATCTGGTGAATTCCGTACAAGTCAGAGGTTAGGAGTCAGTTCCCAAATCAAAGGCTTTGGAGAGGGACTTCGGGAGGAAATCTTTAATGTTTTGCCTTTGCAACAAATTTGTTCCCACTTTCTTACACTAATCCACTACCTCTTGAGATTTGTCAGTCTTCAAAACATCCCTCAAAGTAAAAGCCCGTTATCCATTGACGAAGTCATCAATTTTGGCTGTTAATTCAAATGACAAAATGTCATGATGAAAAGGAGCATTGGTGGGCCTGGGTGATGTCTTCTGCGTTCATATCATCTCTGAAAAAGGCCATTGTAGCCTTTCTAAGGGCCCCATTCTACATACCTGAAAAGCAATGTAAGGAGAAAAAGTAGAACCAATCCTCCAATGAGCTGAGGGGGTGGGCAAAGCCACTGTATTGGAGCACAAGGTCACGAGGTGCCATTCACATTATCTCCTGTGTGAACAGTGACGCCTGGGGTAATGCAGCCCCAGGAGGTGAGCTGGAGTAGGAAGTAGTCTTTGATTTATTCCCGATGATACTTAAATAATCATAATATGTTCAATGAAGAAACAAGCATCTTAAGAAGTTAATGAATGAATAAGGTTCACACAGTATGAGGAAGGGAAATTAGCAATATTCAAATTATTATGCTATTGTATTAAATACAACACAAAAATCTGATGCTTTAATACTGAGACACGTATGTACAAAGAAACCCACTTTAGACCTTTACACCCCCCAGTAAGGGAGTCAATGAAGTCATCGCCTACTTTTTCTCAGTTTCACCTGGCCTCAGTTTCCTAAGGATAAGACTTAGAAAAGTTTAGAAAATGACAACTCATTTAAGAGGCACTACAACAGGTTAACAAACATCACAGACATCCTGAGCCATGTCATGGTGGCTACGGGAGATCAGCGGCTGACATCCATTCCGCCCTCCGTGTCATGGGTCTTCCTGTATGCAGAAATGGAAATCTCCAAGCTGCGTTTACCGGACCCCTTAGCAACTAGGGTTCCCAACTGGACTTAGATCGGGAGGCGGAAGTGAGTTAAGGCTGTGTGTGCTCCTTCCGCCGTTTCTACCCGCGGACACTGCGGTGGGCTCTCTGGCCCTCCAGCAGGGACTCCCCAGCTGTGATGCCCCCTGGTGGGGGGCAGCTTTTCCTGTGATTAGTTCTGGGGTGCAGTTCTCAGAGCCGTGTCTCAGGGTTTAACACAGGCCCTCTTCTTCTGTGAAGCAGGTAATGAAGTAACCCTTCTCCATGTATCAGATTAGCTGATTTCTATTCCCAACTATGGAGCCTGGATGATTGCAAGTTCACCCCAACTCAGTTACAATCAAAGACATGAAAATTGCCTCTTACAGTCGCCAAATGCATCAGAGGTGTCATGTAACATCGGTGCTGGTGCAGCGAAACTGGTACTAGCAACACTGCAGGTTGAAACTACAAGGATGAGCTCTTAGCAAAGCAGTTAGGTAATAACCAAGAACCTTAAAAACATCAATTGCCTTTGACCCAGGAATCCATTTCCTTAGAATCCTAATTTTTTAACATATGGGAAAATGCTGTAGGTACTAGGAAATCCGCTGAGATATTATTTATAAAGTTTAAACGTAGAAACAAGCTAAAACTATGATCATAGAGGATGTAATCACGTACTGTCTGTGTGCCCTGGCCACAGTAACACGAGGGTACATTTATGTGATTCCCTTACATTTTTACATGAAAACAGTAAAGTTTTTGTGCAGTGTGATACGGAACTATGACAAAGAAAACATGCAGACATGCATAGAAAATATAAAGTCAATATTCCAAAAATGAAAAAAAAATAGTATTCTCTGGGTGGAGAGTGTCGGTATAGCCTTTTATGGGGGTTTTCCTCTTTGTTTCTTTAATTAAAATGTACATTTTTAAATAGAAAAATAAACTTGAAAAAAGTTATCTGTCATGCACCAGCATAAAATCTTTTGTGGTTAAGTTTCTACTGCTCCACTTCATCACCCCTCCCCCATCATCTAATATTTATTAAGCAGGCCCTTTAATGTCACAAGACTCTACTGCCATGCATTGATTTTTATGATCTTCCCGGAAAACTGTGAGGTGCACAGAGAGGTATCGGTGCGTGGTGTCTGCCTGCACATCATATATCACTTCGGCTTGCAGACTGTCAAAGAAAAACGCCATAAACACTAATTTTTACCCCTAGATGGTTTAGTAATTTGCTAAATTTCCTTGTAATTGCTTCTAATTATTCATTACATTAGAGTAGAAGGTGGTGGCTATAAATTTTCAATGCAAACAAAATTTAAATACAATGCATCCAGAACGTCTCCACAGACCCACGTGGCAACCTGATTTCCTTATTAGGGAGATCTGACAGACGTGGCAACACATGCTGCTTCTTAATGGGACGGAGGCCACCGAGCCAGGAAGGCAACACGGAGAGGCAGCAGGAGCTCGGCACCGGCACTCGGGTGCAGGAGGAGCCGCCAGCTGACCTCCTCTGGGGTGGTGGGCTTTTCCGAATCCCGTGCAGCCTCCCTGTGAGGCGTCAGCACCTCCTGGTCATTCAGAGCAAGGCTGGTCTTTGCTCCTTCCCGCCCTCCTTTCTTTTCCTTCTTTCCTTCCTTTCTTTCTTCCCTTTCTTTGTCCTCCCTCCCTTCCTGTCTTTCCCCAAGTATTCCTGCTCTGAGCAAGGCAGCATGGGAAACAAGGAGACTCTCCTGACTGGAGGGAAGACGATCCTCAAGTGAAACACCAGAACCCAAGGGGGCAGATGGTGCTCCCCGAGTTCCATCTAGAAGAGTCTCTCTCAAAAGTTGCATGGAGGAGGTGGCAATGGAACCAGACCTCAAAGGACATTTAAAATCGGAGTGGATGCAGCCGTTGTGGGAAAAGCATGGCAGTTTATGCGCAAGTTAAACACAGAGTCACCCTACGATCCAGCGTGCACCCAGAAAGCGGAGGCAGAAACACGAACAGACGTGCGCAGCCCCTGTTCACAGCAGCATCGTTCGCAATGCCCCCAAGGAGGAAGCTACTCACCCCGATGGGTGAGTGAGTACAGAATGTGGTAGATTCACGTGGTGGAATATTATTCAGCCTTAAAAAGAAACGAAATTCTAACATGTGCTACGTCATGGATGAACCTTGAAGATACTCACTAACTGAGATAAGCCAGCTACAAAGGCTAACTACATAGGGGCCTACTCATTTGACGTACCTAGAGGAGTAAAATCCATGGAGACAGGAAGGGGACTGGGGGTTGGCAGGAGCTGGGGTAGGAGAGGATGGGGGATTCTCCTTTCGATGGGGAAAGACAAAAAAGTTTCGGAGGTGGATTTTGGTGATGGTTCCACAACGAGAATGCACTTAATGCCACTAAACGGGACACGTAAAAGGAGTTGAAGTACTTGACTGTATGTTATGTGCATGTTGCCACGATAAGAAAAAGCATTTAAAACTTTGGCAGTGTAGAGAGGAAGAAGAACACTTGGGACAGAAAAACATGAGTCAAAGCACGACTCCAGTAGGGAACATGGAGACCAATTTGCCCAAGGATACTGGAGGCAAGGAGTGAACAATCGCCATCGTAACAACAGTCTTGTGGGAACAACGAAGATAACCGTTAAAGAGTGGTTATGACGGACCAGGCCCCGTGCTGCTGCTTTTGCTAGTATAAGCTCAAGTGGTCTCCATCATCCATAAAGTGGGTACTTGTATTATCCCGAAGGTAGAGCTGAGAAATCTATGGCCCAGAGCAAATAATTTGCCCTGCAAGCGTCACCACCAGGACAGGATTGTGTGTCTGTGCCCCGAGCCCACGCTGTGTGCTCCTGCCTCCCGTGGGCAGCGTGACACAAGTGGGTTGGACCTTTGAATGCCATGATTAGAGAGTTGGGTCTTAGTGAGCAAACAGAAGGGATCTAGGAAATCGTTTGGGGCAGCAGAATGATGTAAAGCAGCCCAGCTGGGGAATATTAATCTGGCCGTGGAAGACAGGAGGCTAGAGGGAAACTTGGAAGTCTCCAAGGAATAAATAATGATGACCTGACTGGGGAGGCTGTCATGGGAAGAGAGAGGATGGACAGAGACAGGGACTCAGGACACATGAAATACAGAGCACAAGTTCATTCCAACATTGTCCTGTAGTTTTTAACACTGGGAAGCAAGTGTAGCTTATCCGAGATAGGAAACACTGGGAGCAAAACAGGATTGAGGAAGTAGAGAGTTAAACTGGGGGCATTTGGAATTGAAAAGTGGCAGCAGGTCTGAGGAAGATGTCCTCAGAAGATTGGAAAATGAAGGTATCAGACTTCGGCTTGGGACGGCCAAGCAGGTGGGAAAACTATGGCAGCCAGCAGGAGGGTGGGGACCTCAGGGCTAGGCTGACATATTCAAGGATTTAGGAGTTCCCAGGGTGCTGGCTGGCTCCCTGCCTGCTCACCCAGCCGGGCTCTGCCCACCATCCATGCACACCAGCCTCATCAGTCACCCGTGAACCGAGAACAAAGGAATAGCAGACACTTGAGGAGATACCAAACATGAGTAAGAAACACAAACACAAACAAGTGACCCCAGAGGAACGGTAGGTAATTCAGTGAACCGAAATTATTCTCATTAGTATTCTGCAAGAAATTTGAGGAAAACTGTACCCATGAAATGAGAATCACTGCTATTATAAAAGAACAACCCAGCAATCTATAAAAAAACCTTTGAAATAAAAGTGATCAGTGGCGTTGTACCAAAATTGCAATAGAAAATTTGGAGATGAAGTCAAGGAAATATCCCAGAGGGCAGACCAAGTAGTTAAAAAGGCCTAAGACATGGTAAGAGAAAAGAGACCAGATGACCAATCCAGGAGGCCCCAGCTCTGACCAACCGAAGAAATAACGTTGAGAGTGGAAGCTCGCGTCAAAGGAATCCACTGAGTCCCCAGCACAAGGCACACAAGCACCACACCTGCCTACATCCTGGGAAACCTCGCTGCCATAAGAACATTCTCCGTAAGAACATTCGCATGGGAGCAAAGTGGACAGTAGGGACCACAGGCGAGATGCTCTCCGAGTGAAGGCTGGGCAACACAGAGGACAGTCCCAGTTAGGCAGAGTTTAATCCCCTTCTCACTCTCAGGACACGGCTTCCTATTTGCAGAATGGTCCACGTGGGTCAGATGCTCCCAGCGGGTCAGTGACCAGAGACTGAAGAGTGGCCTCCCTGCTGATCATTTCCTCAGGCTCCACAGGGAAGGAAGGGACACTAGCCCAGTGGGGACAAGGATCTGAGTCACCGGAGTGTCTCAGTGGCTGTGATAAGTCCAGCAGCCCCTGAGAAGATAAGGGACCAAGACAGCCTTCTACGAGGGGTAAGCGGGGCACTTGAATTTAGGCTGAGCTCCTCACACCTGTAACTTCCTGTGTCTCTGTCCTGTCAATTAACTGCAAGCTTTGGGAGAGCCTGAGTCTTGTTGAGCACTTTTCACACTGCCCTTTCCCAGTCCTAGTGCAGAGCTCAGTAAATGCTGAATGACTGTCTGCACAGACAAAGGAAGGGATGAATTTCTCCTTTTGTTACCCAGAAAAGGTGACAGTGGCTGCCTCTAAGTCTGGACACTCTGCCCCATTACTAAAAGGAACTGCATAATTGGGCTCTGTAGTCACTCCTAACAACAAAGGCCACTTTCCCTGTCATTCTCCAGGAAAAAACTGTGACTAGTAAGTTCATATGGATTATTAAAACTTCACCTGTCAGAGCACTATTACGCTGCAAACAAATTTAAAACACGGCATGTTTCAGGCCGCCACTATTCCTCGGGCTGCGCGTCTCCTTCCTGCTTCCGGTCCTTCTTCCTGTGGCTTTCCTCGGTCTCTGCTAAACTCGTCTTCTCAGCCTGTGGCTTTAAAGGACATCGATTCTCCCCGTGAGGGCTTCCGCTCAGAGGCACACTCTTTATCCCTGCTTTGAAGCCCCGTGTGGGGACACCTCTGACTCACTCACATCCACCATGGTTCCCAGAAGTCCTACAGGGCCACTCGCCATCCTGACGTAGGGCCCAAATGCTGTCTCCGAGAACTTGCCCCTGAGGAGCATCACGCGCATGAAGGCCCGTGCCCCCCACCCACAGGCAACTATTTCCCCCACAGGATTCAAGCTGTCGGCCTCTAGCAAGAGCCTAAGTCTCCACCCCTCACCTCCCCTTCTGAGCACGGTCCAGATCACAGCCGAGAGACCACAGCTGCTGCTCCTCGTTGGTACCCCGAGTCCTCGTGCTCCCGAGAGTGTCGCTCAAGGTCAGTGATGCTAAAGACCGAGTGGGCTCTTCCCTTGATCGCCCATCTCTTGGGAGTTTCGTTTTTTGCCCTAGACCAGTGGTTCTCAACCTGTGGGCCGCGACCCCTTTGGGGGTCGAACGACCCTGTCACAGGGGTCACCTGAGACCATCAGAAAACACATACCAGATATTTACATGACGATTTGTAACAGTAGCAACATGACAGTTATGAAGCAGCAACGACAATAGTTTGATGGGGGTCACCACACCATGAGGAGCTGTATTACAGGGTCGTGGCTTTCGGAAGGTTGAGAAGCACTGCCCTAGGCCCTGGAGCAGTAATAAGATGGTGCAACTGAATTAATCCAGTTCCACCCTTGGCGCAAATTCTTCCTCTTACCTCTCTTCCTCACGTCACTAGCTTTGGCTACGAAAGTCCTCCATGTGGCCCACTCTGACTCCCTAGATGTTTAGATGGGGCTTTGACACCAACGTCACAGTCAATAGTAACTCTTACTTGTCTCGATTTACCCTTCTTGCTTATATCCCTGCAGGAACCTCCAAAGCAGAGACAGCTGAAGGTCTAGGCTACATCTGAGTTTGAGCCTCTCATGCCTTGCCCATCTATGTATGTCTTTCTTATTTCATGAATATCTTCTGACTCCTTATTTTCTTTTAACTCACCAAAACTGCTCTGAAAATTTCACCTCCTCAGTAGTAAGAAGAGGCTATCCCTTGCTTCACCTACTATGTGCCACAACTACTGTCTCCATGTCACACTAAATGTTATCTTCCCCTATTCCACTTCCCTGCCAAAATCCACTTATTCCTATGCATAATTTCAGCAATACACGAGGGGTGTTCAAGAAATTCATGGAATGGGGTGGGGGAGGGGGATATCGGAGCGGTGGGAGTACCAGTGCACATGATTTAATTGTGTGACTTACTGTTAGTATATGTGCCAAATTTCAGTCTACTTGTGTCCGTGTTCTTTCACATATCACCAAAGAAGCACGTCACATGAGAAGAAAACCCCAAATATGGATAAAATTGAATTTTGTGCTGTCATTACACTCCTCACAAAACAAGGGAAAACACCTCAAACCATTTTGGAAGAGATGTTAGTGGTTTACAGGGACTGTTGCCCTGGGAAATCCATGGTTTACAAATGGCACAGCCTTGTCAAGCAAGGCAGAGAGTCTACTGAAGATCACCTTTGTCCAGGACACTGTGTTGAGGTCATATCCTCACACATTGTCAAAAAAGTTGAAAACCTGTAATGGCAGAAGCCAGAGTGAATAAAGGCAGCTTGCAGGGATGGTTGGAGTATCACCTACAACTGTTTTGAATATTCTCCATCAGCATCTAAGGATGTCAAAAGTCAGTGGAAGGTGGGCACAAGACTGCTCACGCCACCAAAAACAGTAGCACATCACCAGTTTTTGTACAAAGGTGAAGCTTGAAACTGGATTGTCAGTAGGGATGAAACTTGGGTTCATCATTATGAGTCTGAATCAGAGCACGAGTCCATGCAGTGGCACAAAAAGGGCGCACCACCGCCTAAGAAGTTCAAGGTATCGCATCTGGCTGGAAAAATCATGGCTACTGTTGTTGGGATACGAAAGGTATCCTGCTCATCAATTCCAAGGATAAGGGTGTCACAATGACTGGAGAGTACTATTCCAGTCTGCTGAAACAGTTAAAAGAATCTGTGAAGGAGAAAAGAACAGGAAAATGGACCCAAGGGTGCTGCTTTTGCACACAATGCGCCTGTGCACAAGAGCCATGTTGCGTTGGCTGCTCCTCACGACTGGGGCTTCCAAACATTAAACCACCCACCCTACAGTCTAGACCTGGCTCTGTTTGATTATAATTTGTTCCCAAATATGAAAAAAAAAACAGCTTTGAGGGAAGAAATTGATAGGCAACAAAGAGGTGAAAGCTGCAATTCCAGCATATTTTGAGGACAAAAACAAAACTTTTTTTTCGAGGATATAAATGAACTTATTGAAAGATCTGAACAGTGTATTAGGATTAAAGGCGAATATATTGAAAAAGAAAAATAAGAGTGTTTTTTTTTTTACCACTCTTCCCCTTCATTCCACAAATTTCTTGATATAGAAAAGCTGCCTTCAGTTGAACCTCAGAGTTAACAGCATTTGGTGAGAGAGGAAAGAAGGGGAGATCGTCACAGTCCGATCTCTGGTCCTTAGTTTTGCATCGTCTGAAGATGAGGAATGGCTCATCCAGAAATGACTGGCTGGTTCACAGTACCCCAACTTCAAAAGATTGGAGTATAAATTAGTAAACTGGTACATTAATTTACAATGGCAGCTAGAACTTACTAGTGACTCAAAAGTCTTACCTCCCCTTGAGGACCCACCTTTCCAGGACTTGGTTGCTTAGAGCACCCAAGTAAGATTCAGATAGTTGACAGAAGATTATGGGATCAAAAGTGAAAGGCATTGAACAATCTTCCGGGACATTTTGTCCAATTTCTGAAAGGCCTGATGGATTCTCCTGGCCTTTCTGAAAAAGTGTATCTGATCCCTGGCCAGATGACCTGAGTCCATTAAATACAGAGTTGATCTCCTTCGATGAAAAGTAGTTAGCAGGCTGCCCATTTCGAGTTCCCCTACACGCTGGCCAGATCACCACCATCCTCATTAACATAGATGTGGGGTGGGGTGGGGATGTGTGTGTGTGTGGGGGGGTGTGTGTGGGGTGTATGTGTGTGTGTGGGTGTGGGTGTGTGTGTGTGTGTGTGTATAGGGTGTCTTCCATTTAATTGCTTGAATTCAAACGTGTGCTGATGCCTTTGTATCTCACCTTTCTAATGCTAATCCTGCATATTTACCTTGTTGAGAACCCGTGGCATAATTTCTGCATCTCTGTTAATGACTGTCAAAACAACAAAACAAAAAAAACTTCCCAATTTCTATATCCAGAGCTCCATCTGGTCTCAGCCATGACTTCACTGTGTGACCTTCAGCAAGTCATACACCCTCTCTGTGTCTCCTGAATGATATCCACAGTAAGGACTTTCTAAGTTCCCTTCCTGCTCTATCATTCAAGGATTTTATGCCTGAGATCAGTGTCCCTCTCTTTACAAATCAAATGATCGCATAACACAATGACTTCCTTACAGTTCCTGGGAGCACAGCAAATTTCCGTTCCCATAGAAGAGGCGCACTGAGAAGGTACGTAAGCGTTAACTACCATCTGGGAGGCCTAGCTCCTGGGCTCAACTGCATGTTTTACTTGGGCTCCAATCTGGTCACATCTACCCACCTGGCAAGCTGTTGGGAGTCGAGGGTAGGGGGGTAAATTTTATGGCTATCGAGAAAAAAAAAGGCTTTGAAACATTTGGATGAAATGTACCATATAAGGACTAAATATTTTAATTGAGCCTTTTCTGTCTCATTATCTGCCAGTGAAACTAATCCTGCAGATCTCTAGATAATGGGGGAATTTAGAAATAGAATTCCATGCTCAGATAAAATCCAAGTATTCACCCTTGACCATTAAAAAGTGTTACATGTTATAAGAATTGGAACATCCTATTTTCCCTTAATTACAGAATGTCCCCTTGGAGCTCCTATTTCGACTCCCCACCCCCCAAACGCACTTCACTAAAATGTTGACTGTGGAGCCAGGTCGTGCAGAAGGGGCTGAAGAGGCGAAGGCTGTGTGCACACACGCAGCGGGGAGTCTGGATGAGTTTACAGTAAAAGCAAGCTCCCCATGGGGACTGCAGCCTTTTACCTCTCACTGAGGGGAGGGGACACAGGGGTCTGCCACTGACCTGGTGCTGCGGCCCTGGGAATCAATTCCACACTAACGAGGGCTGCAGCTGGGAAGAGAGAGGAGCAAGTAGGGGTTTGCAGAAGATGTGGCTAGGCTATCTGAACACAGGACGGCAGCACGAGAAATGGCGACTGGCATGTCTGTCCATCTCACCTTTGACCGTTGCAAACTCAAAGCTGGGCAATACAAGCTAGTGGCAAAGATTTGAGCAGAGGTTTAGATACAGGAGGATTTCCTGGTTGAAATGAAGGTTTTAACTAATTAGTCAGCCCAGGGCACCACCAGTGCCAGAAATGACAAATAAGCAAAAGGAGTGTTTTTTTAAGATGACATGCCCCCGAGAAGGCCGCAAATTCGGCCAGGAAAAGGAAAAGTAACAAACATATAGCTACTGCTCATCTACTATGGACCAAAGATCACGAACTGATGACCCTGGGAGAAATCCTACCCAGTGGTATGCTTCCCTTGCTTGACCTACTCGTGGTATCAGCTTTGTGTTGTGGTCCATTCTGCTTTGTTTTAATTTTGAGTCTCTGGTGGGTGAGCGGGCTGAACACTACGCAATTCCAGGTGCATGTTGCCAGGGTATAGCATTTCCCAGCTGCTCTCCAGCTCACCAAATGCCCCCTGGCTTCTGTACACAGCCACACATTTCCTGCTACCTGTCTTGTCTCTACAGGTGTCTAATTTGACACCAACACGTAGCACAACAAATTTCTTAGCAAATCTAGGCAAGCGTTTTTGGACTAGAGAATGACAGTGTTCTGCTCTTGAGGGTTGTTTGAAGCCAGTTGCTGCCGGGGTTGGTAGGTCTCCTTCATCTGGGAGCCCGTGACATTATGGAAGAATCTGGCCTTGAAAATGAGTTAGTTTTGCAATTGTTTCTCTTGGGGGGAGGGGTTATTCATTTTTATTGTTAGACTTACTGGGGTCACATCTGTTAGCAAGGATTACATAGGTTTCAGGTGCAATTGCATCTAAAGTAAAGCCAAGCTAGGTGGACTATATGAATATATGTGTACATATATGTGCATGCATATGTATATGTTCATACATATACATATATGTATTCATAGCTTTATTGCTATATTCTTCACCTACCATACAATTTACCCACTTAGAGTGTACAATCTATGTTTCCTAGTATATTCAGAGGTAAGTGCAATGGTCACCACATTCAGTTTTAGGACGTTCTCATTAACTCAATAAATCCCCACAACAAACCCTCCTATCTCTTAGCAGTCACTCCCCATCTGCCCACCCTAGGCAATAATTAATGCACATTCTATCTCTGTAGATTTGCCTATTCTGGACATTTCATATAAAGGGAATCACATACTATGTGGTCTTTTGCAACTGGCTTCTTTCACTTAGCATAAGGTTTTCAAGGTTCATTCAATGTTGCAGCATGATCAGTATTTAATCCCTTTTTATGACCAAATAATACTCCATTTTATGGATATACTAAAATTTTATTTATCCATCCATCACTTAATGAACATGTGGATTGTTTCCAATTTTTGCTATTATGAATAATGCTGCTATAAAGATTGATGTATAAATTTTTGAGTGGACGTATGTTGTCATTTCTTTCAGATACATACTGAGGAGCAGAATTGCTCAATCACGTGGTAACTATATGTTTAGCCATTTGAGAAACTGCTAGACTATTTTCAAAAGCAGCTGCATTGTTTTAATTTCCTCTAGCAATGTATAAGGGTTTCCATTTCCTCATATCCGCACCATCACTTGTTATTATCTGACTTTTTATTATGCCGACCCTACTGGATATGAAGTGGTTTAGATTTGCATGATGATGAGCATCTTTTCATGTGTTTACTGGCTGTTAATACATCTTCTTTGGAGAAATGCCTATACAGATCCTTTATCCATTTTTAATTCGGTTGTTTGCCTTCTTATTATTGAGTTGTAAGAGTTCTAAATATAAGATCCTTATCAGATACATAATTTGCAAGTATTGTTTTCCATTCTATGGATTATCTTTTCATGCTCTTGACAGTTTCCTTTGACACCCAAGAGTGTTTAATTTTAAGGACATCCTATTTATTTTTCCGGTTGCTCAAGTTTTTATAGAACATTTAACATTCCCTTGCCAAATCTTAGGTCACAAAAATTCACCCCTATGTTTTCTATGAGTTTTATAGTTTATAGCTCTGAAACTTAAGTCTTAGATCTACTTTGAGATTATTTTTATGTATGTGATATAAGGATCTAGCTTCAATCTTTTGTCCCAGCACCATTTTGGAAAAAGCTATTCTCTCTCCATTGGATGGTCTTGGCACCCTTCCAGATTTCTTCCTAAGACCTCTTCTAAGTCTGTGACATAGATGTCATCCCACGTTCTTAACTTTCAGAGGTTAAACCTCCTTTAATCTCATCTAATACAGCCAGAGCTCCTGCCTTTCATGAATGCAAACCTGCCATTTTTTATCAGGTTCCCCCTGTCCAAAGTCTTCCTGAGAGCCCCCGGAAACACTTAGGTGCCCCATGGATCTGTCCTAGTGGTTCCTTATTCTGAAATGCAGCCATCTCTCTCTTTAACCCCCCAGTACTTAGATTTCTGAGTCCCAAGTATAGCTACAAGCCTCACTCCTAACTCTCATATCATAGCTGAGACCACGCAATAACATCTAACAATTTTACTGAAGGCATGGCTTACGCAGAAGGAAATTACAACACAAGAGACAATAGTACACTGTTGGATATTGGGTATTGCTGTCCTAGCTTCCGTCCACCTTGCTTGTCCACAAAGCAATCCCTGGATATCACCCACCCTCTCATCACTCTAGTGCCAGTTCCGACAGACCTCCCCCAGATAAGGGTGACTTTCACCAGTCCCCCACCTCTCCCTTTGCCTAAAGGAATAAAAAACGTTTTCTTCTTCAAGTCACTATACAATCTTGCAAAGATGTAACTCTGCTTATAGCAAGGATTTTTTAATATTATTATGGAGGGCAGTTTAGGCTCTCTTTATCCTGAACACTCCATCCCAGAACATGAGCTGGCTTTATTTAACTTCACAGAACTAAGAAGCACACGAAAATGTTGTTACTGAATCAAAAGAGCTGTCCACCCTCAGGTGGGAATTCAGTGTCTCCTAGCTTAAAAGAAAACTTCTGGCACTTTGAAATTGCAAATACTCACCATCCTATCCCTATTTTGAACACCAAACAGGACATTAAGTACTGGGGTACAGTCTCTAGAAACCCTGATACTAAAACTAGTGTATCAAAATTGCTTTTCCTTAGCTCTGTTGTTGAGTCCCTGGTTATAAATATGCTTACCTGAATATTTTTTTAAAAACAAAGTTTTGTTTTTATTTCCAAATGGGGTTTCAAGAAAATGTATTCTTATCTTGGACATGCTATTGTTAAGCTTTCTAATTATTTCCTGTACGGTTCTTTCGGGTAAGTAAATGAGAATCACTCAGTAGTTCTAATAGTGTCCTACCAAAGCAGAAAGGCAACCACATATATCAATAGTCAAACTGGTAGAAAACCGAGAAACCCAAATGCCTTTAAAAAGAATGATGTGAATGTAAGTGACATGCATTTGTGTATGTGTGCGTGTGTTTTAATCCAGATAAACTTCAGAGTTATTTAATCTAATACTATCTGGAAGGGAAATGGAACTAATTTCTAACAAAACATATTTTACTTGGGCTGCCATAAAAATAAATTTGAGGAAAAAAAATAAATTTTGAAAGTAGACAGTTAACGGTAATAATCTCCTAGATCTAAAAAATGCATTACAGGCAAATTGAATGCTGGCAACTCGGTTTAAAATAAATAATGTTCTTTTGGTTCCAAAACAAGAATTGATCCTCCTCAATTCTTCATTATTAGAATTCAGAGGATAAAAACCAGAACTATTTCCTATTCTGAGTAATTTATATCCTTGCCTCCCAAGTGCCTTAACAACGTACTCAGTAGAGGGTAGAAGCCTAAACAAGAAATTATTGAACTGAACAGAGTGGAAATGGGAATGTTCTCGAGTCTGAGAGAGACAGAGACAGAGACAGAGAGAGACAGAGATCTAGAGTGCGCACACGTTGTGTGTGTGTGCGTGTGTGTGCACGCGTGCGTACGTGCGTGTGCGTGCGTGTGTGCGTGCGTGTATGCGCTTTGTGAGGTGAGTATGCATGCGTGCATGTGTGCGCGTGTGTGCGCATGTGTGTGTGCGTGCATGCGCATGTGCATGTGTGCGCATATGTGTGTGTGCGTGCGTGCGCGTGTGCGGATGTGTGTGTGCGCGTGTGCGTGCGCGTGTGCGTGCGTGTGTGTGTGCTTTGTGAGGTGAGGTTTTGCTTCCCCACAGTATCTATCCCAGTTCCTCTACAGAATAGGCCTTCCCCTACTTCCTGTTGATTTTATATGAATGGTTTTCATTATCCCAAACTTTATAATTCTAGAATGTTCAATAAAATAAAATCTTCCTGAACGGAATATTTTTAATACCCAGATTGCCTGCAAGGCCCTCCAGGCTAGCCAGGGTTTTGCAGGAATAGGCATGCAGATGTGTCATCGGGGAATGAATGAGCAGGCAGCAAGGTCTGTGGAGGCAGCAAAGTGTCTCTCCCTGGAATCAGCGAAGGAGACGGAAGTGGTGCCGTTCAGTCCTTGCTCACCCTCAGTGCTCCCAGAGACCCCCAACACAGAGGCTGCAGTGTAAAGAAATGGTTCCCTCGGACTGTTTCCTGTGCAGACTTCTTTGGACTTGCCACTCCTGGAATTACTTTCAAACAGCATTTCCCGAACTCTGGCTGTGTCCTAGATCATGGACACGCCTAGGTCCCAGGGCACGCTCACAATATAGTGTTCATTCAGGATTCTGTGGCCAACAGTCTACCAAGAAAAGCGCTGGTCAAGGCAGCATGGTGTACTGAAAAAATACGGGTTTGTAATCAGTGGTAGAGCGTGGTCTTGAAGGCCATGGACACGGATGAGTTTGCCTAAGAGCACGGATGAGAAAGAGAGGGCTTCCGGATAAGGCCTCCAGGAATATCCAAATCCGACTGCCGATTAGCTCCCTAGTATCCACCCTCCCCGTCTTTAGTAATTTAAATAATCTGAATAAGCACTATTTCCCAGAATCTTTGCACCTGGGAGGTCAAAAGAATGTAAACCAAGGAGTTGTAAGAGGTTTACAAGAAGCCTCTTTGACTCATCTGCAAGGTGCAACATCTTGCCTTTCTCCCTTCCTTCTGATGCCTCCTTGCAAATGGATGTGACGGCTGCCATCTTGGACCATGAGGTGACCTAGAAGATGTGAGGATATTGAAACAGAAAGATAGATATTAGCTCCCTAAATGGCCTACCTTTGGGCTTCCTTTATTCATAAAAAGAATTACTCCTTTCTCTTATTTAAGCTACTGTTGTTTTTTGTTCTCTGTGAAGTGCATCCAAACTAAATCCTAACTGAAAAAGTTAGGCAGGCAAGGATGAGTCAAGAATGAAGAAAATGAGGGAGCCATCACTGAGGTAGAAAGGCAGACCAAGAGAACATCTGTCACAGAAGCCAAGGGGCCAAAGGTATTCCATGGGTGAGTGAACGATCCAAAGCACCAAATCCTCCTGAGAGATCATGCGAGGGAACACTAAAAAGTGTCCCGAAACATCCATTGGACTTAGTGGTCTAGAAGCCATGGGTGACTTTTATAAGACGATGCAGTTTGTAACTGAGGAAGTTGAGAGGGGTTGAGTGATGAGAGGTGAGACTAGGGAGAGTGTAGGTATACACAACCCTTTTGAGAAGTCTGGCTGTGAAGGAGAAGCAAGAGACAGAGTGTGAGGTGTAAGGGGAGTGAATGGGGCCAAGAAAGAATATTTCCAAGGCTGGAGTGACTTGAGCCAGTCTTAAGAGGAAGCAGATGATAGAGAGATGTTACATATATAAAGTTGGGGAGGAGTCAGTCCTTGTCCAGAACAGGTGCTATGACACCTCCTTACAACTACCCTCAACTCCTTCTCCTGTCTCCCCTTCTGTCTGGGGCAAACCCCATTCCAGAATAACTCCCAACAATCGACATGCCTTCACCTGAGCAACCACTGGAGAAACCACACAGCTGAGCTGCGAGGCTCTGTCTAAGATGTGTTCTTCCCCCCTCTCTGAAATGAGTATTTCACATCTATCCTGTCCTCAAATCTCCACAATGACTTCTCCACCATCAGTCTGCTGATGACCTCATTGAAAAATGAAAAAGCATTATAAAGATTTTTAAAAATAATTGTTCCCACCTCCAACCTTCTGGAGTATTAAACAGTTTGCTTTGCACCCACATCTCCTTGTCACAGAGACCCCTCTCATTTGGACAATTCGGGAGCTGCTCGCTGCCTGAGGGAGGGTTGTTGCAAACAGAAGAATCAATTCTTTATTTTTGAAACTTATTTTAAGGACAATAGTCTGGAGAGAAAAGGGTTTGGGGTTGTAAGTTCACAAACCTTTTGAGGTTTACAGATCTTAGCAGACACATGGAAGGCGTGCCCACGTTTTGGATTGCGCAGTGATGGCAGTTTTGAGAAGGGAGGCGGGCTAATGTGCAATGTGACTCCCACGCGATGAGAAGTTATCCTGCCCCACAGCCAATAGCATCCCCATGCTGGGACTTCGTTGCCCAGTTGTGATAGTGAGTAGGCAAGGGCCTGAGAAAGGTATGGTTGTCAGGGGCTCAAATCCCTCAAGAACTAGGTTGGGTAATAAAGTCACCAGTTAAGTCACTGAGACCAGCAGACGTGACAGCAAAAATAAGGGAGATTCCGAATAGATAGCAGGGGAGGAAGAGAATGAGTATCGTTTGCAGCCCTGAGACCACATGCAGCAACAAGGGCTGCACTGGGTCTCCTCTAGATTCCCCCTCGGAAGTGAGGCCCACTGGCACCCTGGGAAAGCTTCTCCCTGAACCTACATGATACAGGGGGCCTGGACTCCAGCAGCAAGCAGGGCATTAAGGGTGCCGTTGACTGAAAGCCTCCAACTGCAGCAACCTTGGGACCCACAATAGGGTCGTAGCCGAGGCCACGCCTCTCTGGGCAGCCCCCAGCCCAGTGCTGAGCATGGCTGGGGGAGCAGGGTCTGGCCAACTCCACCTGAAACAAGTGTCCTCCGACAGGCATCTCGGCTCCAGAGCGCTACGTGCCGTCTCACCTGCCTTGTGCTTTGAGTCTCTCGCTGTCTTCCTGCCCTCTTTTCCTCCTCCAGGTGTCAGGTCTGCACCGCAGTCTGAAGCCTTCTCCTCCGGCTCTGGCTCCATTCCCCGTCGTCTTTCCCAGGCCTTGCTCTGCAATGAGCACCCTGCTCTCCTCCCTAACTCTGTCTCAGTGTCTGCTTCCCAAGTGACCCAAGTGGACGCAGGTGGTTAGAGACTATGAGACCCAGGACACAGGTGAACAATGCCCTCAGCTGGTACCCACTCACAACTAAACCTCATCGGTCATTCTCTCTCCTGCAGGCCTTAGTTCTTCTCATGTTCCATCGACATTACCCGGTTTGAGCATTAATTACAATTTGCTTTCATATTTATTTCCTTAAGTCGTAAATAATTATTACAAAAATTATACGATGTAGAATTCAAGTAATACAGAACTAAAATGATCCTCTTCTAGTCCTAATCCCCAGCATTAACCATTAATTTGTATATCCTTCTAGATTAACATATATTTCTATTATATAGAAGTGGGGTTATAGTAAACATTATTACACAACCTGCTGAGTATTTTTAACTTACAACTGCTTATTTTGGACATGGAAACATCTTTCTATATTAATACAGAGGGTGCCAAAAAATGTATATATATTTTCAGAAAGGATACAACTGTATTAAAATTGTAATAATATATACCGATAACAAAAGATGAATACCAGTCACGTTTGACGTCTGCAATTACAGGAGGTTCTCAAAGTGGTCACCATCAGCCTCCGGATACTTCTGATGATGGCGAACTACTGCTTGAGCAACGGTGACACAAGTGTC
Source organism: Lyroderma lyra (assembly GCA_004026885.1). Lineage (NCBI taxonomy): Eukaryota > Metazoa > Chordata > Mammalia > Chiroptera > Megadermatidae > Lyroderma > Lyroderma lyra. The sequence continues at coordinate 63,576 of PVJL010000177.1, forward strand.
CACTTGTATCACTGTGCATGCTGTTTCAATCTCTTCCCAAAGTACCACCAGTGTAGCTGGTCTCCTAGGGGAGACCACATGCTTTAAGGTCCCCCATAGGAAGAAGTCAAGGGGTGTTAAGTCAGGAGAACGTGGGGGATACTCAATCGCATGTCGTCCTATCCATTGTCCTGGCAAATGGCCTTGTGCTCCTTGAACAAAAACAGTGCTTCCGCCATTTTCTTTGACCATCCTGCCTGTCACATTCATTTGATTCACACCATCCTTTGAGTGACCGTCATTCTACACATTGACTCTAATTCAATGCAAAGTAATGCATAGATAACATCGCTTAAAGTGTGTACACATTTTTTGGCACCTCCAGTAAATGTAACTCCATGCCATTCTTTTTAATAGCTGCTCATCATAATTTAGTTAATAAGTCACGTCACTGAAGAAGTTTTATTTTCACAAATGGGTTATTATAAATAAGGCTGCAGTGAATCTCCCTGTATTTATCTTTCTGGGAATTGATGTTCCATGTTCTCATCCATTTCTTAATGGAGTGTTTATCTTTTTTCATACTGAGTTTTAAGACTTTTTAAAGGTTAAAGAAATTATCTCCTTTTCTGACATATGTTACAAATATTTTTCTCTTTGTTGTTTGTGATATGTTTTTCTCTATAAAACTTAAAACCCATACACAGTCAAATACATGAGTATTTTCTGTTATGAATTTTGGGTTTGAAGTTGTACTTAGAATGACCTCTATACTGATGCTCTGAAATACAAATCACCTATGTATATATTTCTAGTACATGGACGGTTTTCATGTTTAAGCATTTAATTGTTTTTTAATTTATTTCAACGTCAGTGATCCAGTTTAATTTTTTTCCTAATGGCTGCAAGTAATTCTGAGACCATGTATAAAACAACCCATCTTCCCTCACTGATCTGAAATACTGCCTTTCCCACTCCAAACACTCATAGTGGTTCTTAATTACTATCCTCCTCAGTCCCTTAGGGTCCTTGTGGAACCTGTGTTACTCAGCCATATGTGAATAAACAAATGAGATAAACAGCAGAATGGAAACAGTTACCTCGATGTAAACTAATAAAAAAAGTCCCCCAAGGTCCTCATCACTTTCACAGAGTGCTACGTCTCAAGTTGAAAAAGATGGTCCACATCTTCAGGACCAGGCAAGCGAGCCGAAGGGCACAGATCAGGGCAATCCGGGTGCTTGTTGTCCCCTTAATGTGAAATCCTTCCCATTAGAGTTCTTGAATTCTACAAAAGCATGGTAATTTCTCATGAGTGCAGAACTCCAGGAAAGCTTTGCACTTCAAAGCCTGTTGCTATTACAGCTGCTGCATTAGTAAGGTAAGTAAGGGGATCAGTTGCACACAAGAACTTCGAGTGTCTCCTAGCATCCCTCTGCAGCAAGACAGCCTTTCTGAAGGTGACTGCAGACCGACAGGGCCCTGCATCTTTGAAGTATACTCAATGCAGAATCAATGCAGGAACTCACAGATACTAGTTATTAGCTCACGTTTATTCACACCGCAGAAGAGGGTTTAATTAATGTAATACATATTGGTCAATTCCTTGCTTTTAAACTTTACCTTTGGCCCATCAGCCAATCGATATGTATTTTAATCTTCTTCTGTTTTAGAACTGGTTTTAAGGCTCACAGCAGAGGCCCAGATTTCACAATCATTAATTGCTATTATCAGCTCCTTTCATTTCCTAAACATCAGCAGTTCCTTAAAATTCTGCTTTCATTCCTCCACTAAGTTATCCCTTCCTGTTCATCACTTGGTTCTGTAGTGCCTTTCAACCAAGCCCAGAGTTTACAAGTAGCCAATAATAGGAAGAAAAACAATGCTGTGGAATTTTCCATTGATTAAGCAGTCTATCTGACTTCAACAGCTGCACACAAAACTCAAGTAGTCTGGCCACTTTCTGGTGGTTGCTATCAAGTACATCCAAGGCCCCAGGTGGGTCTGCCAAAGAGTACAGGGCTCACATTCTTTCTCTCTTTTATGTAAGTACTGAATCATCATCTTTGGGTGGCCAGTTGTCCTACCTAGCATAGTATATTTTCCAGCATATCCAAGGTTGGGGCATCAGGAGAATCGCCATGCCCTCATTGTCTAATTCGGACAAGTCACTTGATGTCTGTGGCTCTAAATATCCTCAACTGTAAAAGGGAATTGCCATAGGGCATTTTTTGGAAATTATGAGATAATATGAATCATGTATTTGGCACTGAGCCTGGCTACCAGGACACATCCTAATAAGGGACTGTCCCTCTTAACAGTGTTGGTATCACTAGTGTTGCACAGACTAAATAAGTGAATGGACAGCAGTAATCTGATTAAATGGTCAGCTGCGGTCCCACCTGCCAACACGTCTCTTACTGATTTAGAAAGAAAAGCAATTTGCATGATGCATCAAAAGAACAAGCAAGTCCTTTCACCTGGTGTATGGCAGTATTTCATACGAGACTACCTCCACGGGTCACATTATGTAGCCTCCTTCTTGGGCTGCTGTTTTGCTCCACTCTTCCTTCGCTGATTTTATCGTTCATTTTATTCTAAACATAAAATAATACATGCTCATTGAAGAAAACTTAGAAATATATAAAAGTATGGTGAAGAAAATAAAAATTATTCATAATTCTACTTCTGATAATACTTTGGTAATATTTTCTCTCAAATATGGGCCAATGTAGATATGTACATTACGTACACATGTAGAAGCAAATCAAAATCTTTTTGCAGACAGAAGTACTTTTATTCAAAATAGGCTTGGTTCTGACATGCAAATTCATTTGTTCAAAAATCCATAGGGACTTTAAACTCAGCACAACATTGGTGGTTGTTGGGTAAAATCAACAATGACACTTTTACGTGGTGGCTTAGTTCATATCTATGAAAATCTGAGTGGAAGGTCTTAAAAAGAGAAGCATCTATGTACAATTTCATGTCCTCTTTCTGATCAAACATCACCAAATCATGAGAATTTTGCAATGTCAGTAAGTCATCTATGAAACCATGATTCTCAATACTGCATAATAGACTGCTACAAAACTTATTTCACAATACCTTATTTCCTTTTACAAATAACCCTGTGATACATATCACACAGAGAATTCTTAGGGTCTATGGTTATTTACTTAGGAAAGATTCCTAGAGGTTGGATCCCAGGTAATAAACTAAAGATTATTACATATATATGGCCAAATGCTTTCCAAAATGATTGCACTCATTTACATACTACCCACAGTGGCACCATTACTGATACAAAGTCATCATCATTTCAAAAAATCCTTTCTACTTAGGCATGAAGCTGTATTCTACTCTAGCCGTTTCGCTGTGCCTTTTAAGTCATGATGTCCACACTTCCTTTGACCATAGTAGGCCTCCAAATTATCTGTCACACCTCACATTGTCCCAGGGCCCATGGCTTCACTGGCAGTACCTTCTTACTTACCTTGTGGCCCACTATTTCAAAGCCATACTGACCAGTTTTGCTCGATGCGTGGCTACACGGCAGTCTCTTAGGACACTGGACTACAGATGCCCCTGGGGTTTACTCTGCAGCAGAGGGGAAAGGCCATCTACGCTGCCTCGGTGCTTCTGGGTGGGAAGACGGTGGCTGAGCAGAGGTGCTGCTTTCCCCACTTCAAAGTTCCTTCCCATCTTACAGTTGGAAGGGAAGCTGAAACAGTAGTGCTTAGTTCTCAAAGGCGCACACACACACACATGCACACACACAGGCTCCCTACTTTGGGGTAAATGAACATAAATAAAGTGATAATTACAGACTGCTCTCATCTCAGGCAATCACATCTGTCTCAATGAGCAGATAATTATAACTCCTTACACAATTATCTGGCATCAGTCAAAGAGATTTCCCAAATAGTATTCAACACAACTGTTTATCCAGGAACAATTGCCTGTGAGACTCTGGGAGCAGAACTGAGGATCCCTTAAAAAGGTGCTAAGTACCTACTAGCTACTTTCCTGGAAATTCTGCATACTTAGAGACTCTCTCTCTCACACACACACACAATCTGCAGTACAAACTGCATAAAATCGCGAAAATATTGCACATCACCTGTTCTGAACACATTAAGGTGAGTGGGAAATTAGCTACAAATAGTAATAATGTCCTTTTTTAACAAAGAAAAGCCAGCTATTACTTGGAAATTAAAGACATAAGGAGAAAAGAAATGAAGAAGACTCTTTATTACTTGGAGTGTCGTGTTTCCAGGACTCTGTGGTTGAGTTCACCAAGGGACAGAGAACTGGGGAGAAGAGACCGACCCGAAGCTACAACCTCAAAAAGTGTCCAGTACTTAAGGAAAAGACGGGGAGCCCGGAGAAAATGAGCGTATCAAAGGACCAGGGTCACGTAGGGACGTGGAGGCCGGAGGAGCAGCTTCAAGGAGCAGGAACGAGTTAGTAGTTAGTGCTGCACAAGCAGTTAGGGCGAAAACACTGACCTGACTAGGTGAGCTTCATGGGCAGGAGCTGACCTTCGAGAGAGAATGACAGTTAAGGTTTCTCCAGGGACTTTTCTGGAGATGCTCCTTATTTCCTTTCTTATACACTCTATCATGTCCCCTCTGTGTCTTCCATTGTCCCTGCGGAGCAGGGAACAGCCCATAGGACCCTCTCTCTCTGGACACAGATAACTGGAAGCAGGTGGATCACAAAGAGTGTCAAGCTGAGCTCATCCAGGTTCCTAACTGGACAGTTACGTGAGCCAGAGCTGTGGTGGCCACAGCTGGGCCATACGGAAACGGAGCTGAGAGAGCCAGTGCCCAGCAAACGTGCAGACAGCAACCACGGGGAGAGAACAGGGAGCCTCCAAAACAGGACAGAGACGCCGCCATGTGAGAAGGACACTGCCATGTGAGAGGGACACTGCCATGTGAGAGGGATGCCACCTCCTGTGACGCTCAGGCTGCGTGGGTTATCCTTGGGGCTCCGTGAGTTATCCCGCCTTCTTTCCAATAATTCTGCGTTTGGGTGCCTCCTAATCAAATTACCCCTACAGGAGACAGTGGCTAAATATTCTCTCCCATAATGCTCACAAGTGCTCCACAAAAAAGGTGTCATTATCTCCCTTTTCCCTGAGAGGAGTCTGAAGTTCCTAAGGCTAAAGAATGGGCCTAAAGTCACACAGCTGCTGAGGGAATTCAGTCTTAAATTCTCATGGCACTTCTCTGGGCCACAAACACAACGTAAGTTAAATTACTGCTGATTCATAAGAAGTCCTCACAAATGCATAACGGCTCTGCCTGTACTATAATCGCTTCCTTTATATTAAATTATTATAATACAGTAGACTCTCCATTAACTGGAATTCAAGCAACTCTCTGGTTAACGAAGAGTCTACGTACATTTATCTGGTGTCTACCAATTGTCATGGGTGCCGGTTAATGGAGAGTCTACCGTACCCTAATTGGCATTACTCAGACATCAGCACCTGCTATGCTCTACAAGAGAGGATGTGTGTCAGAGAGAGCCAAAAGCTTCGTAAAGAAGTTTGCGTTCTGCCAGTTCATGAAATAAACTGCAACTACAATATGAACTTTCTCAGAAGTTCTTAGAGACTCTAACAGAGTATAAGCCTTTTCAGTTATTAAAAGAATTGAAAGCTTTTTATTGTGCATGAAAAAGACAAACTCCTCCCTTTCAAATTATTCTACTTTATAGTACAATTCCTTCGGCTGGGAGGAGAACTTCAGACACTTTTTCAAATAACCCCAACCATTTAATCCGTACCTTTAGGAAGTCATGCTGAGAGCCTATGGAAAAGAGACAGAGCCCCAAAAGGGGGTGGAGAAGGGGGAGAAAGGAGAAGAAAAGGTAAGACATTGTTTCTGAAGTCGTAAGAATCTCCCAGTTTTCCTGGCCTATTTTAAAAGGAGCCGGGTATTTCTATTCACAAAGAAGAGCTAACATTGTTTAGATAGCTACAACTTTGAAATCTTCTACTTTTCTTCTCGTCTACTCCAGCGGGATCTTTCCATCTATTTGTCATCCCCTTCATATATAAGTCAGAACTGCTTACATTAATGAGACATTTGCACTGGAAGTTAGGATGTTGTCTTAGTCAGCTCAGGCTGCTATAACAAAATGCCGTAGACAGGGTGGCTTCGGCAAGACTTATTTCTTACAGTTCTGGAGGTGGGGAAGGCCAAGGTCAAGGTGCCAGCTAATTCAGTTCTCACTGAGGACCCTCCTCCTGGCCTGTAGAAGGCCACCTTCTGGCCATGTTCTTACATGGGAGAGAGAGAACAATCTGTCTTCTCCTCCTCCTCCTCCTTCTCCTTATAAACCCACTTATCCCATCATGGGAGCCCCACCCCCATGACTGTCTAACCCTAATTCCTCCCAAAGGACACAGGGAGTCTTCATATCCATTTCCGGTTTTGTGATTTTTTCTTTGCTATGATACAAATTCCCTTCAGTGATTCTTAAGTCTTCATTTCAGTTGTGCTAAACACCACAGCCTAGTCTTAGTAAAGAGATTGATTTAATAATCATGAAATCATTAAAAGAGTAAATGTTATGTATATTTTATAACTTAAAAAATAAAAACCTTCCCACAAAGAAAAGCCCAGGACCAGATAGCTTCACTGGTGATTTCTATTAAAAGCATGGAAAAAAATGAACATTAATCCCTGTCAAACTCTTCCAGAAAAACAGAAGAGGAGGGAGAATTGCCCAATTCACCTATGATACCTTTATTACCCTAATAGCAGACAAACACACCATGAGAAAATTTCAGACCATTATCTCTTATGAATACGTAAAACCTTCAACAAATCCCAGCAAATGGAATTCAGCAGAATAATAATAATTTAAAAAAGAACTATACACCACACCATAACCCAGTGAAATTTATCCTAGGAATGTAATGTTGGTTTAATGTGTGAAAATCAACTGATAGAACATATCATATTAACAGAATAAAAGACAAAACCATATGATCATTTCAATAGATGAACAGGAAATCATTTCACATAAAAAAAAGGTCCTAAAATTCAGATGGACATGCAAGCAATACAGAATAGTCAAAACAATCTCGAAAAGAAAAAATAAAGTTGGAGGACTCCCCTTTCTCAATTTCACAAGCTAAGTATAAAGCTATAGTCATCCAGATAGCATGGTATTAAGAATAAAGATACATAAATCAATGGAGTAGAAATGGGAGTCCAGAAATAAAGCCCTTGTACTTATAGTCAAATAATTTTTTAAAATAGTGCCAAGACAATTCAATGGAGAAAGAACAGTCTTTTAACAAATGGTGCTGGGACAACTTGGTATCCACATGAGAAAGAATGAAGTTGGACCTCTACTTCACACTATATACAGAAATGAACTCCAAATGATCATTGGCCTAAAGGTAAGGCTTAAAACTATAAACAGGCTGACCAGATGTCCCGTTTTAAATGGGACAGGAAACAACAGTACTGTCCTATTTCAAACAGTACGTCTGGTCAGCTTAGTCTTACTGGGCTGAATTCGAGATGTCAATAGGCTGTCTATACGTCCCATTTGAGACGAGACAGTACCGTTGTCTTCTGCCCCATTTAAAATGGGACTTCTGGTCAGCCCAACTATAGAAGTTTTAGAAAAAAATACCAAGAAAATCTTTGTGAACTTGGATAAGGCAATGGTTTCTTAGGAAAAAAACACCAAAAGCATAAATGACAAAAGAAGAAAATAGGTAAATTGGACTTAACCAAAATTAAAGACTTTTGTGCTCCCAAAGACACTGTTAAGTAAGTGAAAAGACAAACCACAGAATGTGAGAAAAACATTTGCAAATCATGACTTGTATCCAGAATAAATAAAGAACTCTCACAATTCAAGAATAACAAGATATATAGGCAAATTTTAAAAACTGGTGAAGGGCTTGAATAGATATTTCTCCGAAGAAGATATACAAATATCCAAAAAGCACACGCAAAAATGCTCAACACCATTATCGTTAGTAAAATTCAAGTCAAAACCACAATGAGATATCCAATCACACCCACTAGAAAGTGGATCATCAAAAAGATGAACAATCAATAAGTGCTGGTGAGGTGGTGGAGGCCTTGGAAACCTCCTGCTTTGATGGTGGGAATATAAAATGGTACAGTCACTATGGAAGATAGTCTGAAAATTCCTCAAAAACTGAAACTCAGGAGCTACCACAGGACCCAGCAAGTCTACATCTAGGAAGATACACAACAGAAATGAAAACACATGTCCAGCCAAAAACTTGACAATGAATGTTTGTGACAGTATTCTTCATAATAACACCAAAGTAGAAACAAAGCAAATGTCAGTCAATTGATGAATGGATAAAATAAGGTGGCACATAAAAAAGAAGGGACTACTGTTACATGCTATGATATGCATCAAACTTGAAAGCCTCACGCTAAACAAACAAACAAAGCCACTTAAATAGAGAAGAAGCCAGATGAAAAAGGTAACACATATTTTTCTATTTACACGAAATGTCCTGAATTGGCAGATCCATAGAGATAGGAAGTAGACTATAGTTTCCAAAGGCTGGGGGATTGAGGACTGGAGAGTGACTGCCATTGGGTATGGAGCTTTCTTTGGGGTAACAAAAATGTTCTGGAATTAGAAAGAGGTGATGGTTGCACATCCTTGGAATATACTAAAAACCATGGCATGAATTGTATGATATGTGAATGATATCTCAATTAAGTTGTAAATTTAAAAAAAAGATATGCATGTGCTTCAATCTAAGTGTTTGAACACTTACTGGAATTCTTATGAAGTAGGTAAATCGAGGCAATGGTGATTGTCAATTGAGAAATTTATTTAGTGATAAAGTGACATAGGGTTTCTACTCTGATTCTCTTGATATTCAGGGAAGACTGTGTTGGACTTCCTCAGGAGAGGAATGGAGAATAGGGATTCTCCCTCTCAACAGACTAAAGACAGTAAGAAGTCCAACAGATTATGGAATGACTTTGAAGTTGATAATGGTGTCCATGGGCCAGGACTGCTATGTGCAGCCCTACACACTTTGATGTAGATGGTGCCCTCTGAAGTTCTGCTTGTGGCAGCCCTGCTAGGTCAGGCAAGGAATCTTGGACGAGGCACATTTCAGCAAAACATCACCACCATTAATTATCTGAAAGTACAATTTCTAATTGTGACTGTGAATGTGAATTCTGTTTCACAGGAATCTCTTTATGGTCTTCACAGTATATACTTAGAATATTTAAAACTTAAGTGTATTCACAGGTGGTGCTTCTGTAATCAAAAAGCACTTATGAGGTCACATAATTAATTCCAAGAAGAAGTGTTGCATACCTCATTGCTGAATATCACTACGGTCACCTTCAAAGTACTCCCCTTGGGAAGCTATACACCAACACCAGTACCTAGTCTACCCTTCAAAGCAATTTTGGAACTCCTTTTCTGGAATGGCCATCAGAGCTGTCATTGTACCCAAAATCTGACAAATTTGCAAACTTGCCCCTGACTTGTTTGCACAGTGCTGTCAACATAACTGCATGGTGGCAAATTTGCGAACTTAATTGTCAGACTTTGGGGATGACAACAACAGCTAAGAGGGCCACTCCAGAAAAAGAGTTCCAAAATTGCTTTGAAGGGTGGACTAGGCACTGGCATCAGTGCACAGCTTTGAAGGTGACCGTAGTGATATTCAGCAGTGAGGTACACAGCACCTTTCTAGGATGAGTTCGCAAAATTAATTGTCTGACATTGTACACTGAGTTCAATGGTCAGCTGCACGTCAAGTTCATTGAAAATGAATTGTTGCCTTTAAACCTCAGGACCTAAATGAACTGCAGGGAGTGTCCAAGTTCCAGAGCTTTCCATGCAGTTTTAGTGTAGAAGCCTCTTCCTTTTGGACCAGCAGTGAGCTTAGAAAAAGTAAGAGAAACATACAGCAACTGTTTGAAGAAAAAACAAAAATTCGATGTCCTATTATTCATCTCACGTTTATTTCTTGCAGGTTGCTTTATACTGGGCATCCGATAGGATTCCATACATTCTAGATTGCATTTAAGATTTTCCCCTTACACAGACAGACACCTCAAAATGTAGAAGGGATCTATTGAGGGTAGGTAGCTCCCCTTTTATTCTTGTCATCAATGAATATTTATGAATATCTGATCGCTCTTAACCTGTCAGCTGAGCCTTCTTCAGATGTAAGTAAGACTTTGCATTTTATGTAGTTCCCTTCAGCAACATGTTCCTGGAGTGCTTCCCTGGGAGGACTCTGTAACAATCAGCGCTCCACTGGCATTAACATGCAATGAGAGATAATGAAGCATGACTCAATTCAGCCGCAAAAAAACTGTCTTCAGATAACATTAACCAAGGAGTTTTCCAAACCTACGTGGGGCTTCTGCTGCATGACTAGCAGTAAGGTCACTGCTCTAAAAGCATACACCTAAGCATCTAACAAACCCACACGCAAGAAGATTTAGAGGAAGAAGCAAAACTCTTTTTGATTTATCTCCTTCCCATACTGTATCCAGATATTTTACAACTTCCAATACACAATATCAATTAGGTCTCACCACTGCAAAGATTAAGAACAAGTTTTCCCTCTGAGACATCACTGAAAATTTAATTTTCACAGAAGATACAGTTTGGGAGACGATTAGAGTCACACCTGTTAAAAGCCAACAAAGAAAGGTTATGCAGGCAGTGGTTCAGAGAAAATATGTAGGCACCCACAGTATGAGCACCCACAGAACATCTGATATCTGGGTCCGCCAATCATCCCATTACACAGCCAGGAAAGAGTTGTACAATCAGACCGCCAAGGTTCCAGGGGAAAGATGGAGCTCTTCTACCAACATGTAAATGCACACATTTATGTCTCACTTAACCAGGATGATTCTTTTCCTTACCAAACCAGAGGCTTCTGTTTGGTTCTGCTTGCTGTACTTGAAGTATTTAGCACTCTAGGTTTAAATCTTCAATGTTTTAGATTTCATTATTTTGAACACTGAATCCAAGTTAGCCCAACCTGTGGCTGGGCCGCCTGCAACCCAGGAAGGCTTTCAATATGGCCCCCCATAAATTCGTAAACTTTCTTAAAATATTATGAAAATTATCCATGGACCTAGTTTTAGCTCATCAGCTAAAAATAGCTGATGTGAGTGTATTTTATATGTGGCCCAAGACAATTCTTCTTCCAATGTGGCCCAGGGAAGCCAGAAGTTTAGACACCCCTGATAATCATTTCAGTTAAAATTGAACTAAACCATTAGGGGAAAAAAACTATCTGATTTTACCAAAGAAAAAATATAATAGATTCAAATATTAAACAATAAAAATTTTCAAAATTTCATTATTTGGATAATTATTAAAATTCTTTCACTTCAGTTGTAACAAAAGGCATGGATAAATGACATATGGGGGACATATGCTGAACCCATGGGTAAATAAATAGTAAAGAAAAATGCTCTGGCACATTTAAGATCTGATTTGAAAGTCCAAATCCTTATTTTAAACAATGACTAATACAAATTCTTTCCATTGAATTTCTTTTGTAAGAAAGCTATAAAACTAACAAAGCCAACAAAAGTGGAATTGTATTAAAAGAAACATTTAAAGTAGACCATAAAGATAAACTTAATACCTTTGAAGCACTGATACCTTTTTAAAAGTGTAGAAAATGAAAATAAGTATTTGTAATCACAGATTAATTAAGAAATTAACAAACAGGATGGCAATGGAGAATGACTGAATGTCCCAATATTGATTTCTGTTTGAAAATATTGCAAGATTAATGTATTAATCTGTATTTAAAAAAAGACGCTAAAAGTTCACTGGTTGTATTAGTTTCCTATGGCTGCTGTAACGAATGACCACAATCTCGTAGCTCAAAAGAACACAGATTTATTATTCTCTTACGGCCCTGGAGCCCCTGGGGACAGAATCTGCTTCCGGCCCTTTGGTAGCTTCTGGCTGTGCCTGTATCCCTCAGCTCACGGCCCCTCCCTCCATCTTCAAAGTGTGTGCCTCTAATCTCTGCGTGGATCATGCTTCACCTTCTCCTCTTGGAAGTCAAATCGCCCTCCACCTCCCTCTCTTATAAGGACAATTTCAATGGCTTTTAGGGCCCACCCAGATGATCCAGGATGATTTCCCCATCTCAAGGTCCCTTATCACATCCCTTTTGCCATGTAAGGTCACATTCACAGGTTCCAGGGATTAGGATGTGGAAATCTTTGGGGTCATTTCTCAGTCTACCACACTAGTCCAAAAAATACATTTTAAAATCCCCATCTCCCTCTCAAGACTTACACAAGTTAATGCCTTCTTGATCAGTTTTACTGAGCCCCTATCACTCTCCATTGGGAACTTACAGCTCGCTCAGGCTGGCTTACCATCAGCAACTTTCTACTTAGGGTCTGCCTCTGAGAGTACCTAGCTAGTCTCCTGGCCTGAGCTCGAGACACTGGGTAACATAATGAAGGGTGTTAGTTCCTTTGAAAGACAGGCACAAACTTCACTATTCTTCCCATTACTAGTTCTATGGACGAATGGATGTGTTTTGTTTAGTCTAATCAATGGACAAGTGATCCAGACTTCAAACCAAAACACACTTCTTAAAATTATTCCTAGGGGGTTCCCTGGTAGTGTCGTGGCTAGGCTTTGGCACTCTCAATGCTGCGGCCTGAGCTCGATTCCCAGCCAGGGAACCGCCCCCACCAAAAAAAAAAAATTATTCCTAACTAGTCAGGACAATTAAAAATATTTTTTTCTCCTCTTTAAAAAGTGCTGATTATTACTAGAAGGCAGGCATGGCAAAGGGTGTGGGCTTTGGAGCTGCAGCTGTGAACTTACTAATTATTAGGTTCTATGTGACCTTAGGAAGCCAAATGCTTAACATCTTAGATGCTCATTTATTCAGCAACAAATTGGTGTTGCAAATACCTATTCCAGACGTGTATTGTGTGAACATCAGAGCTTTGCTCTGCTGGCTGGCATAGAATAGTTGCTCAATAAGTATTATTTACTTTCTACCTTTTATATTAGAAAACTTGTCTACAAAAAGAAATGTACAGTAAAATAAGATCGATTTACTATTGTTCAATATGTCTATAGAATGAATTCAAGTATAACTGGTAAATACAGTAAGAGGAAAATAGTACCGATCTCAATTAGCACTCGACAGCAGCATATATTATAAATGTGAAAAAATAGTGTTGCTAAGTTTAATAACAGTCAGACTTTTGGTAAGTTAAAGTCATTCTACTACCATTTAAGTGGTTATCCATCGATGTTATTGAATTATCATTGAATTAGCAATTCTTTCAATTTCCTATACCTCTTTGCATTGCATTATGTCATTGTAAAGTGTTTATATTAAAAGTGCTAGCAAAGCCTACAAAAATTAGTGTAACTCAGGTATTAAAATAGTAACTGAAGAATCCCTCTCATAGTGCTGAACGATGTAAGTATTTTTCTAGATCACAGGTTAGGAAGAAAATCCACATACCAAAGTTATAGAGGTTATCCCTCTAAAGTGTAAAATAAAACTTCCCTTCCCCCACAAAAGTGTTTGAAGTCCTTCTCCTGAGAAATGCCTACCGTACACTTCATTCTTAAGAAGGTAAAGAGCAACTGTCCTTGCACAACACAGATCTCAAACACGCAGCGACCGGTCACTGAGGGGCTCAGAAGCAGGCTAGAGTGTCTCAGATCTCCATAGGCTACGTCATTAAATCTTCTCCTCCTGCTGATTCTGACTTCTAGGGGGAAAGGCATATGGTATAAAAATTATTATACTTGGTAGTGAATACTAATGATCACTCAGAGGGCTCATTCTTGCGTCTCTACGGCCTTTAGCATCCAGTTGGTTATAAATGAGACATGCTTTGATTTGATTTCATAATCTTCTTGAATTTATAGTTCAGAATTTATTCTACAAAATGTACTGTAAAATCAGATACCCACATAGATGGAGAGACATATACATTTATTTTTGGTGTTAGACCATTGACATTGTAAAATTAAGGCAAAAATTTACAAAAGGCAAAGTTTACGAAAGTTCTTGTTCCTCTTAAATTAGCAGGATCTGGAAATGGATATAACACAAACATACACAGAAACACAGAGACATATGAGAAATACAGGGTACTACTTCATAGCGTGAGAACTGGAAGCTCCATGATGTTTACATGAACTGAAAAGCTATATATCAATTTGCACATGGGCAATATCTTAATCATTGTACGGAATGGCAGAAAAAAGTGTGAAATGTGCAGAGATTAGTCTATGGCCTCTATAAAAACAACGAACAGCATTTTCCATGTTATAATAAATATGCAAGTTGTATTTCATGCATGTTACATTACATAGGGCATATTCTATAACACTCAAAACCCAGAATGGTTAATAAAAATAATTCCAAGCAAACAATTAAGAGAAATTTGGTTAAAGGTGTAATTTTACTCCACATAAACAGTTTTCTAAGGATTTATATAAAGCTATTTATACTGGCTCAGTACTGTAAGAAATGCTATTGTGCTACACAGTCTGACAGTAATGGTGCTGTGTTACCTCAGATGACATAAATCACTTGGCTAGTCTGACTAACAACATAAACAGTCAGTATACAAATTTTATTTACCAAAGTCAATTTAAAAAATTCTCAGAAGTTAGGCATGTTTGATTCAAATGTCACTGTAAAGTTAAGACAATATAGTTTTCATAATACATATGTATTTTCTAATGTATCTATAATAAACTTCATAATGAAAAATAGTAGAAAATATGGATTTTGTATCAAAACTCTGCATCAAAAACTACAATTCACATTAGAAGTTAACATCACTGGGGGTTAAACGATTAATACAAAAACTTATATATATTCCAAATATTCTTTTGTTTTTCACTTACCATGATGCAAACTGTTAAGATTTAACCTTTAAGGGTTAAAGAGTTTAATCAATGTCAATATCTGATCTTCTGAAGGCAATAAAGAACCGTCTGTCTAGCGATACCCAACAGAACATCACTTTGTCAAGCCACAAAGCGCCCAAAAGCTTGTCAAGTAAGTTACCAGAAACCTCTTTGTGGTTAGAACTCAGCTCCTTCCTGCTTGACCTATTATTTGATATTTGACCACTTGGTTGCAAGACACTTGCTCTTTCTAGCTGAAATGTCACTGGGGCATCTTGTCAGCTCCCCGACATCTCGGCCTGACATACAATTTTACTTTTGTGTGCTACAAGGCAGAAAATACAGGGCAATGGCCTTGTTTTAAATTCTGTCAGCATCAAAGATGGGCGTCACTCTTGGGTCCTACCAACAACAAAAACAAAAAAGGAGTCTATTTTGAAGGTCAAAACAGCCATTATCTTGAAGTTTTTCAGCTTATACTAAATATATTACCTGCTACACTGGTGTGGGAACTGTCCTTAAAAGGTACCTAAACATACCACGGACCTCTTACCAGCCCAATTGTTCCACTTTCTTATCACTTTGTTCCACTTTGATAAAAGGATGAGGTTTCAGTGCCTGCAGGGACCAGATTCAGCAGTTAACTTGTTCAAATGGGCAAGTGGTATCATGTAGCTTTACAAGGAGCAACCTGACCTTCTCACATTGACCAGGAGTGACATTATTGTGCAGGAGGAGAAGCAGTCACATCATTTCTGTTTTGCACAACCTGCTTAAAGTTTGCAACTAAATGCTTGTCTTCAGTTGAGCTGACAAGAGAGAAGAGGGGGCTCAGTGAACCATGGCAGGGCTGCCATGAAATGACAGGAATCATTGGCATACATTTCAAATAGCTCTCTCAATCCTATTAAAGTATTGCAGTCCTGCTTTAAAATAGACAAGTATGAAACAACTTTGATAGATAGAGACTAAAATGGCTTATTGATTTTTTTTAAGTCTGAAGGAAATTACCCAAAATGTGTCATTCTTTAACATTTAAAAATATGTTACATAAAAATGAGCAACTGTGATAATAAATAAAACTTGGGGGTGGGGGGAGTTGGTTCCATTATTCAAGGAGACAGAGAGACCAGCACACATCAAGATTCACACAATTTTTAAAAACCCATTGCCACTTGTGTTGAAACAAAATTCAACTGATAAGAAAAATCCCCCTTCAAAACAACTTTAATTGTACTGTTAATTCTTCCTGCATTTTTTTTTATTTCATAAAAGTCATAATCCAACCTCAGTTGGTCTTTTGGCATGAGCAGACATAGTTACTGGAGAGGAGTGAGATGGTGTCAGGGTCGCAGAATTTATAAATGTCTCCTTCAAGAAAGTGTAAGTTGTATCAAGTTCAGCTTTCAATGGCAAAAAATCCCCAACACCAATTGTGTCAGCAGGAAGAGCAGCTCTTGAAGGAATTGAGAGATTTGAATGGTCTCGTGATCCTGTCTGTGATAGAAAAAGGAAAAACATAATAAACATAGAATTGAAACTCTTAAACAGAGTCTAAAACCATAAACAGAGAAGTGAACTAATAATCACTATAATATAAGGTGGGGTGGGCATTGCCATTTATTTACTCATCGGGTAATACATAAATATTAAATTATTTTCCAAGTGTAATTTAATCTCTTATTTGTTCTACGTCATAAACTTTTCAGGACATTAGGAGTTGCCTAAACATTAAAATTTTGCATAAAACTTTTATAAAGTTAGGGAATCAAAGAGTGACACCAGTCATCTGTACCTCTGCTTTCAGCCACCAGCAATTTACAGAAATCGATGCTAATTGTGTCCTTACATTTCTGAATATGTACGTGCTATCCGATATGGAATATCGGACTATTTAGAAAATGAACTATTGCACTCAGGGTCTGCCACCTGCCTCCTCGCCTTCTCCAACTTCCTGTGCTCTCTGCCAGCACCATGACCAGGAAGGCCCTCATCCTCTCTACCTGGTTCGTCCTGGCTGGGATACTCCCTGCGGTACCTCCATGCACCGATGCTGACTCAGACACTGACATTTTCAATGACTTAGAATCCCAAGCTGAACTAAAGCCAACTACTGACCAAGAGCCCACAGCTGACTTAGGGTTAAGCTGACCCTAGACTCACTGATGCTGTAGCGTTGACCACCGATACATATTTGGAGAATATACAGGCGTGCAAATTGACTACTGATGTGGAATCAAACACCCCAGCTTTGTGGAAGAAGCCACTGAGGGGGCCACAGCAAATGTCACTGATTCTAAAGAACAGCCCGTGACAGGAGCACCAGAGGAGCCCAGCTCTTCCATGGAAAGCCACGAGTTCAACTTACCGCTTATTTAAAATGAAGCAGATTCTCCATTGGCAGTGATCTTTACTCGGCTAGCCATGCTTTCTAAGAAGATTCTGAGCTTCTGAACAAGACTACTACTCCATTATAGGAGACTGAATAATTGTAAAAAACAAGTGAGACACAAGATGTACTGAGCTGAGGATAAATAGAGTGGAAGGAATTGTCCACAGACAGAGGAGGCATAGCTCTTAACCACATACTATTTAACATGGGATCAATAAATGTACATTTGAAAATTTTTTAAAAAGAAAATAAACTATGGATACTTCTTTTATAAAAAAACCTATCAGCCTTATTTAACTGACAAACATAGCACAAAGGAAAAGTCAATCTAGTGACCTCTAGAAAATAGCACACCGAGATATAAAATGCTGGTGAAATGAATGAACCTGGTGCCTTTAAGTTTAATGATAATGTCCCCACCCTGTTTTAAAAAATACTGTTCTATTATAATAAGTATCTGTAATTCATGCATCAAAATACAGGATTGCAACATGAAAACAATTTGTCACCCTATTTAAAAACATTATTGGTATCCAGAAACTAATGGAAATCAAACTTCAAAAATCCACACACTAATGAAGTACGTGAAAACAGAATTAAAATTTTGATGAAGCTATCCATTTAAGCCTTAAGTAACACCAGTACTCAGTAATTAATTTAACACAAACAAAGTCTTATCAGTAAAGCAGACAGGTATCATTTTACAACATTTATAGGTAGTAGGAAAATAGTGATCAATTGTATGTCAGAATTTTTCAGATTCCAAGACAATAAATATTGCTGAGATAATAAGTCTAGTCATAAGTGTCTCCACTAAAAAACACATTTTATCCCACAAAATTTTTTAAAAACAAACAAACAAACATCTTTTTGGTAGATTCCCTTAGAGTTTTGACAACAAAATAGTGTGAACTCTAAGGATCTGCTTTATTATGTCATGTTATACGAAACCGTTTCTACATGTGAAAACATGAGCGAAGCTGTTTCTGGCCTTAGGAAAGCATTAGAAATTCAACTGTTGTATACGTTACCACTTTTGTGGATTTTTTTTAAAACTACAACTGGAGAAAAATCAATGACTGCATCTAACACCTAGTTCAGCAATTTCCTTTGATCTCTGTTCTTTTGATTTCTTGATACTCCACTGCAAGCCTACAGCTGACGGAAATTATCTCGTTTTATGCTGGAAGTTAAAAAACACCTAACATGGCCACTGAAATGGCTTTACGGAGGAGAGGACTTAGTTTACCCCATGGAAGGACAGAACTCCAAATTCCTGTGTTGACCCTGATCAGCAGCACTGCTGAAGTGTCACTGCAGAACTTCAACACAGGCCTGAGCGTGTCAGATCAGAACTAGAACAGAGACGTCTCAGGTAATCACAGGCCGGAGGTGCACATTTACTGCACTTCACTGCCACGAGACCCATCTTTTCTGAGTTTTTGTTTTGTTGTGTTTTTTAGCTGTGTGTCAGCATTGCCTGACTGATGGTGACAATGCCATTTACTAACTTATTCTATAAAGATGACAATGCCATCTACTAACTTATTCTGCCAGACCTGGGGGTGACGGGGATGCTGGCACAGCAGGAGATGGTGGAGCCTAAACAAAACTTAGTTACAGCAATAGTATTCTTTATTATTATAAAAGAGCACTGTCGGGCAAGGCTTCAAAAGTTCATTGTTACATCTTTATACTTCAAGTGCTGGTCTAAGAAAATGATGTATGAAAAGAGGCGAGTGCGCAGAACCAGACGAAGGGAAGGTCTGGTATTCTCCGAGGGTTTTTTCTTCTTAAGGCCTCAGACTAGAAAAACTGACCAATGCCTCCTGCTTTGCAATGTTAACAAAGTATATAATTTACTCAAATCTGTATTCTGTACTTGAAGCTTCCTTTGTTGTTCTCATGACTCCATCGACCTAACACATTACACATTAGGAAGCGCGTCCTTTAGGGAAGGTCTCTAACTGCTTATTTCTTCTTAACATTCTATGGATCTTGGCACTCTCCAAAGGGTCCCTCTTTTGTCTTTTCTCGTCTTACTTTTTAACATGTCTATTTTCTACTATGGTGTCTGAAAACATCTTTTCATCTAATATGACATCTTTTTTCTAAATAACCTTGAAATGAGGTTTTGAGTATTGCTCTACTATTTCAAATCAGACTCATTTTTTGCATACTATCTTTTGACCTTATGTCCTAAACCTGGAAAATAACCTTGAAAAAGAAATTTCCTGAATGATTTCACCCCCACCAAAGGTATGCCCTCCACCAAGGAAAGAGATACACTTTTGTGTTAATGAAAACAATTTTTTTGTTGCTAGGATGATTTTCTATACTCCATACTGCGTACTCTAATAGAAAATAATTTTTCCATGAAATGGAATAAAATCTGATTTTAAGTCATTTCATAGCTTCTTAAAAACAAGCCAGCAGATACCCTGGTAAAATTTTTATTTCAAAATGTGATATTAAAAAACAAGTAAATATGAGCTATTTTTCTTGTTACAAATAACATCTAGAAATATAAAACTTTTAATATAACACAGACAGTAAAAGACAGTGAAATGACTTTTTTTATCAGAAACCATTAAAAGTTAATATTCAACACCTGATATTATATTTTAAATCTGTAAAGTCTATGGTCATTTAAACTACTTCTTAAACTGCTGAGGTATTCTGGTAGTGTCTCATGTAAATCTAAGTTTAAGTAATTTTTCAAAGAAAAATTATTTACCTGAAATAAAAGCTAGGTGTCATATTAATCTTTATGAAAGCGCTTTTGTTTACTAAATAAGCTATAAATGATTCTATTTGAACTGCTATAGTCCATCAGCTAAATATATATTCACAATACAAAATGTATCCACTAAATTGCTGCATTTAAAAAATTTTATGAAATACAGTAATTGGACATGTCCAATAGCCATTTTTTCAAGGCTTTGATATCTTAATTTCCTAAGAGTGTTTTCTCTCCCCAAAATAGTAAATAATGCATTCGTCTAATAATAAGATAATCATTTAATAAATTGTCTATAAATCAAAGCAATTTTGCAGACCAAGGTTTCTGAAACAAGGACACTAAACTATTTACCTCCTGCATAACATTTATAATCAAATTACATCTTTCAGGATCTAGTATTATAAAGAGGAAGGGGTGGCATGATTTAGTAAACCTGAACAGGACTGCATGGAGATTATGCCTTTTTCATTGCTCAAGGTGTCCCTCTTTGTAAGGCCTTTCCTGATCTTTGTACCAGCCTTCCCCAACTATAACTGGTTGCATCATCCAATCACACTCTTCGTGAGCTCTTACTTCTCTTATTTTTACTTATTTGTAGACACTTTTATCTCCCCTAAGAAACTATGAGCACCTAATGTGCTAGATTCTTGACTTTGTATTCCCAGCACTTAGTAGAGTATCTGGGACTAAATAAGATTCCTAATTGATGAATGACTGACTGAACAAATCACTCACGTTATTACTTCATGTTCTGGGGCTTGAATTGCCATTTGGTTATTCTACAAATATATCGTTATGTCCCAGTGAAAAGTAGCACAGTACAGCGGAAAGGCTTTGAAGCTGGAGGGAGCTCGGGTTCCAAACTTGATTCTGCCCTTTATTAAGTATGTGGTCTTTGACAAGCTACTTGACCTGTGTGAGCCTGCATCCTCATCTATAAAGTAGGAAGACAAACCCCTCACCGGATTGTCACAAGAATTAAATGAAATAATATACACGAAAATGTATAGCACACACAGCTCTCCTTTGTTACCTCTTTTTCAACTCTTTCCACATGATAATAAATTCCAAATTTGTAACTATAGCTAACATGCACTGAGCATATGTCGTGTACTGTGCTAGGTTTAGCTTCATAGGCACTATTTCAATTCTAACAACTCAGTGGGAAAGAACTACTGCCCTCATTTTACAGGTGAAGAAACTGAGGCTCAGAAGAGTAGAATAAGTTGCTCCATTTTGCACCACTTGCTAAACGGTAGAAAGGGATGTGAGTCTTGATCCACCTGATTCTCCTCCCAGATGCTGACCATTACCTTCTCATGGTGCCCAAAGAAGACACAGCCTTAAGCTTATTTTATACCCAAAGCTGTTTCATAACCATAGTAAGGGCTCAAAAAATTAGACTGTACTACAGGCTGAAAATCAATGTTTATATTTTTGGTAGCATATTTTACCATAGACCAACATGTGCATATCCAGGGTACCTGAAGAAATAGATTTTATGGCATTTACATAAAATAAAAGTTCTATCCCTTTCACCAAAGGAACTTATATGTTGTTATAGTCAGAGATAAAATTCAGCACTGAAGTTTTAAATTACAGTAGAACATCTAAGTTTAATTTTTAATGACTTTAAAGATGTCTTTGTGCCTGACAAGATAACAATTCCCATTTTCTTCTCTTGGATGTTTAGATTTCCTGACATGATTGAAGGTGGAAAAAGAGTAAAAGAATTTTGGCTTTTGTTCTTTCTTTTTCTATTTTTCTTCACACCCTTGTGCTCCCAGTTTGTTCCTGTCTTGGCAATTTTGATACACTTAATGGTAGAGAATGCCAGAAATGTCCAGAAAATGCAAAGGAGACAATTTTTTCCCTGTGTCTTAGAAATATATATTCCCAAACAACTCAGAGTGAATTTGAAATATAACCATACACTAAAGTATATAAAATGGTACAAAAACCTGAATTAATAAAAACTAATCTTTAATTATGCATACTATACATTAAAAAAATGAAAAGACAAACTGAAAAAAATACTATTCACGGTGGCCATGTCATGGAAACAGCCAAAGTGACCTTTGGATGACTAAATAAAGAAGCTGTGGTACATATAGACAATGGAATATTACTCAGCCATCAGAAAAGATGAAATAGGGCCATTTATGACAATATAGATGAACCTTGAGACCATCATACAAAGTAAAATAAGCCAGACAGAAAAAAACCAAGAACCATATGATTTCACTCATATGTGGAACACAAAGCTGAAGGCAACAAAGAAACAGTAACTCATGGACACAATCTATAGTTTAGTGGTTAGTGGTTCTCTGAGGGCATGTGGGGAGGAGGGTGGGAGAGAAGGGACAGGGTCTCAAATGTACGGTGATGGAAGGAGAACTGACTCTGGGTGATGAACACATAACACAACACATAGATGATGTACCTGTAGAATTGTACACCTGGAACCTATGTAATTTTTACTAACCAATGTCACCCCAATAAATTTAATAATAAAAAAATAGTATGTGCAACCACATAGAATGACTTTCTTAGCTTACAAGTCTCATGCAATTCAAGAAAATAAAGAACTTAATTAGAAAATAGGCTAAGGATAGTGTATTTACTTAGATTGGGTTCAGTTGTAACAGAAAACTCAAAATGTCAGTGGTCTATATGAGATGAAATTTATTTCTATCTGAAGCTATCAGGAATTCAGGCTGCTTCCACCTGGGGCTCTGCAGCCTGAAAACATGGCTTCCATCGCAGGGTCCAAAATGGTAGCTCTATGTCCAGCCATTACATCTGCATTCTGCCAAAAGAAAGGAAGACAGAGCAAAAAAGAAGGTGCCACTTACATTTAAAGACACTTCTTAAAATCACAGTATTTTTGCTTATATCTCATTGGTCAGAACTTAGTCACATGGCTGCCTTAGCTTCAGGGGGTCTGAGAAACGTTGCTTTTTTTTTCCTTCTGAGTGGCCCAGGTAATATTCAGAATTTCTATTACTAACAAAGAGAAAACATGATCAGAAACCAACTGGAGCCTCTGCCTCAAGTTGGCTGTTTGGTGGGGGAGGGAGAAATACAATAATCAAGAAACATTATTTTAAAAAATGTTAAACCTCGTTAGTAACTAAATAAATGCAACATAGAATGTGAGAATGAAAGATTACTTTTCACCTATTAGACATGCAAAAATTTAGACGTCTGGTAATACCCACTGTTGAGAAGATAGGGAAACAGGCAAGCTCAGACCAGGTAGGCAAGGATATAAGCTAGTGCAACCCTACTGGAAGACAAAATTTAAATTGTACCTGCCCTTTGAACTACCAATTCCATTGCTAGGCATTTCTTCTATGGCTACACTCACACAAGTTCACCAGAGAAGCACACAGATGTGTTCACTGAAGCATTTTTTACAGAAGAAGAATTTTTAATTGAAATGAAAAGATCCATCCACAAAATGCTATTCAAGAGAAGTATGACACAGCCATAAAATTCAACAAAGTTTAAAAATTGCACTAAATATGTAAGTACTGATGTAGAACTATGTCCAAGTTAAAAGACAATGTTCAAAAGAATGTGTGTGTATAGAGATAAAAACCATTTGTATTTAAAAATAAGCAAAAACATACATACATGCATACACATACCTATTTTTTCTTAACTGAACAAGAAATCACAAGAAACTGCTAATTATCATTAGAAAAAGGGAATAAATTGGAGTTTGGGTTAGGAAGAAGTAGCTTTGAAAGTTCTCAATTGTTTGCAATGGTTTTTGAAAGATCTTTAGAACCGTTTAAATTATGAACAAAGGCTATAAAACTGGCAGTTCACAAAAATAAAAATACAGTTGATTAAGAAATAAATGATCAAAAAACCCCAATAGTAAAAAAAATGGAAAGTGAAATGAGATGTTTATTGCCAATCAAAACTGAATTTTAAAAATTATGATATTAAATGTTAGTGAAGGCATTATGAAACAGGCACTGATAAATTGCTAGTGATTATATAAATTGATATAACTATTCAAACTGTAATTTGGCAACTGTCTTAAATGGTTAATACCATTTTATCTAACAATTCCATTTATGATTAGGTTCTTTATTAGTAATAACAGGCAAAAATTGGAAATAATTCCATATTCAACAATAGAACTATAGCTAAGTAAGCTAGAGCCAGCTGATGGAATATTATGTGGCTGTGAAATTTACCGTTACAAACTTTTGGATGATACAGAGAAATGCTTAGGTTTGATCAGGGATCAGGAACCTTCTTCTGGAAAGGGTCAGATAAGGAATACTTAATGCTTGCAGACCACGTGTTCCCTCTCTGTCACAACTACTAAACTCAGCCGTTGGAGCCCCCAAAGCAGCCACAGACAGTGTGTAAATGAAGTGGTACGGTCATGTTCCAATGAAACTGTATTTGTGAATACTGAAATTTGAATTTCACATAATGTTCACATCATGAAATAGTATTTTCCTGTTCTTCCTTTTGTCAGCCATTTACAAATGTAAAAACCATCCTCAGCTCCCAGGCTACACGAAAACAGGGAGCAAGTCGATTTGACCCACAGGCTACATATACGTCGCCTTACCTCTGAGCTAGTGAAAAGGCAATGAGCAAAAGTACATGATACTTGTTTGGAGGTATGGGAATTGTTGAACTTTTTTCCTAAAGTTCTGTATTTTCCAATTATCAACAATAACATGCTTTACTTTTATAACTAAAAATAATTTATTTAAAAAGACTAATATTATACATATATATATCAAAACCTGTATTTTAGTACCGTTATGACTCTGAACTGCGTGGTCAAAATGAAAACGTAATTGGTTTGTTAAAGGTCTCAGAGAGTAGGTCTTTAACCAACTGTCCTGCAAGTCTTGAAAACATTTTACTTTAGCTAAGAACACGTTTTTCTTTCAACATTTTCAGTTATCAAACTCATATCCATAACCTGGCATTAAGTAAACACATACATAAATAATCTGAAGGAGTAACCTGTATCTCTCTGCTCTGCACAAACACGACTCTTTACGGAGAGCGACTGCTTACAACTTGTGAGCACTTCACTCCAAACAGCACTTTCAGCTCCCACATTACAACAGCGTGGTCGAAATGTACTCTCTCTGGGAACTATTGGGCGAAAGTTTTCTGACCACTGTTTCATTACTGAAGAATTTCTTCTTCAAGTTATAAACATTTTTATTCAATGTCAAAAACTTAGTAGTATGTTTTTCTCTGCGTGAAATTACTAACCACACACTGGGGTAAAGAGGAAGAGGAGGAGGAAAGAAGCACCCCAAATTTAAAGTGTTTCAAATGAGAAGATTTTCCTAAATCTAACTAATATGGGAAACACCTGTCAGTCACATATCTCAACAAAATAAGCCAAAAAAACAATCACACCTAAAATTTGATGCCATTTTTTCCTTGCCCCTCCATTCCACTACTGTTTTAAGCCATGTTCTTCATTATTCCATGATTATCATACCTACAATCCCTGGTGATTCTTTACAAGATGTTGCAAACAGTCTTTATTCCCCCGGGATGAGTCCTATTCTCCCCAGGGCTCCTGACCAGTGTCACAGCTGGGCCTTTTGGGACAGACTGGTTGTCTTCAGCTAAAAGAATGTGCTCTCTCTCTCTTCTCAATGTGAGCTGGGCACTTCAGATGTAAGTCAAATCACGTGACCTGGGGTTCATACCAATAGAATGCCTTCAAATCACAACGAGTACTTGGGAGAATGTTCCAAAACAAATCCTTTAGTGGGCAACGACGTTTCCTTCACATAATAGACAGAAATATTATTTCTGATAGAACCAGGCCATTCCCAGAAGCCTCAACCCAAACCAATCTCTAGGGAGAACATCCTACGGAACTGAGAATAATGCAGCACCCACAAAATTCCAAAATAATGTACCTATAGATTACATTTCAGAAATCTATTCCCCTATGTGACAAATTCCATCTGATAGATTTTCCCCATGGTTGCAGATGCGTAAAGCACGTCTAAACTCACATCACCATTAGTTTCCTAAATGAGCCCCATTCATTAATTCTTTCCCTAGGTGTGTATCAAGTGCCTAAATGTGCCAGGTACTGTTCCAAACACCGGGATACCACAGCGAGTTACATACACCCAAACTCTCTGCCCTCAGGGAGCTCAGACTGTCCTTAACTATCTGCACCCTGAGCCAGTTCTCCTTAAAATATAATTTGCTGAAATATTACATAACCACAGAATGGCTGTTTTTGTAATGTTGAGTTTTGATGTACAATGGCACCGAGTCTGCCAGCTTCACCATTCTGTGGATACAGACATGGTCCCGGTTAGTAAGTCTGTTTCCTGGTTCGTCCCTGATCTGTTCACACCAGGCACCAAGGGCCCATTACTGTCCCCACGCTGGGTGTCTGCAGTCCCTCCACCAGGTGCTGGCTCCGCTGCATTACAGGGCTCACTGTGCCCAAGGTGATGGCTCTCCACAGAACTGGTCTTATGCCCACCCTTCCCTCCCTGTCACCTGAAAACTGTGGCAACTGTGACTAAAACTGAGGGCCTCACAGTGTCTGTCATAAAACCTGTCTTTCGGCTGCCACCTGAAGGTATCTTTTTTCTACAAGTCCAGACGCCAATCCCTCGGCTGGCATGGAGGAGAAGCACGGGACCATTCTCTCCATTTCCTACCTCCTCCGCTGGGACCCTGCCTCCAAAACCTCCACCAACCCAGTCCTTTGACAATCGTCAACACCTAGGAGCCTGCACACCAACTTTCCAAAAAGGCCTAGCCTTGTTGGAAACACATTTCAGACTCAGGCTATGGTATCCCCCCAAAATAATGATTTTGACATACGTTTTAAAGCTCTTTATATAAATTTTTCATCAGTTATTTAAATGTTCCTTCACTTTCTGTAGTCTAAATGCACTTTTAGTTTTTGCAAACAATCCAACCTTTCAGCGTTATCTCTATTCCCTACTCCATCTTTTCTTTATCATATATTTGCTTATTATTTGAGAACATTCAAATTTGCTATTGAAGGCAGAAAAAAAATAGGTTAGATGAAGCTCACAGTAAGTGCTAAGCAGCAAGAATGAATCAGCCAGTACTCTGTGGGGCACAGGCAGAATCAGTGTTTTAAGAATAGACATAGAGGACCTTGAGAATGTCACGCTAAGTGAAATAAGCCAGACAGAAAAACCAAGAACCACATGTGTGGAATACAAAACTGAAAGCAACAACAAAAACTCATGGACACAGTCAATAGTTTAGTGGTTACTGGGGACAACACACTCAGGAGGGGGAGGGGGTGGGAGAGGAGGGAGGGGAGTCAACTACATGGTGATGGAAAGAAACCTGACCCTGGGTGGTGAGCACATAATGCGACACAGACGCTGCACTGTAGAGTTGTACACCTGGAACCTACATAATTCTTGTTAACCAATGTCACCCCAATAAAAATAAAAGAATAGATAGTAAGTTAGTAAGTACCCTGTAAAACAGTTTCCTTATGGATAGAAGGGTATGGAAGGACCATATCATAAGGTAGAGATATGCCACCACTAGGCTAACGTCATCCTCAAATTGGCTGGAGTACTGCAGATAAAACCCAAAACTGTTGTGCGGCCTACGTGGAAAGCTCTAGCTATTGGCCAAGGATATTTGTCCTACCTCTCTCCTAGAAGGCAAGAATGGGTGAGAGGCCCCAGGTACCTTGTCTCCCAAGCCCTTTTTTTCAAACCTCCACCTTGGTCCTCATAACCTCACAAAGGATGTAGAAGGCGGATGCCAACAAGGGAGACAGGTCCTACACACAACCAAGGAGTCAGGTAGTATGGCCCCCCTGCCTGTTCCCTACCACACCCACTCTGCTTCTCACTGGGTATTAAATTGATGTGATAGAGCACATGATTTGAGCACATAGCTTACTTTGATCTGTGAGATCTTCTGTTCTGTGATCTGTGGGAGAACCTGCTGGCAGTGTACTCTGAGGCCACTACTGCATCAAGGTAATGTCTCATAAACACCTTTGCTCCCTAGTAGTATCAAAACACTGATCCTGAAGCCTGCCGATCTCAGAGTCTCCTCTTCACACTGTTCTTTCTATTTTTTAAAAAAAAGGCTTCTTTGTCAGGTTTTTATAGTTTTTCAAGACTCACCTCAGGTATCACCCTTCCCTCAAACTTTCCTTGCCATCTTATCATCTTACCTTTGGATGTCCCTTCTCTGCGTTTTCGTAACAACCCACACACGTTTTTACAACGGCACAACATGCACAACATCACAGTCTGCTTTTGCTTAAACCCGTGCCATTCAACATGGCAGCCATGAGCCTCATGTAGTCATTTACTTCTAAATTAATTAAAGTTTAATTCAGTGTCCAAAGAAAACTTAAAATGCCCCAGTTGCACTAGCCACACTCCACGTGCTCAGCAGCCACATGTCCATCGTTAGAGCAAGTTCTGGGCAGCGCTGGCTCTCGCCATCTTTAATTCTAGCTTTCTCCTATTCCTCTATCCTAGAGTGTCTAAAGTTTCCAAAGAGACCTCACTGTTCCTTTCTATTTTTATCTTTCCTGACCTTCTGGTGAGTGTCACTGTGGCATTTTTACCTTAGGCTACTCTTAAAATGAAGGGGAGAAGCCTGTGGCAAAAGACAAGAGGAAAGTTATCTTGGCAGTGTCCATCCCCCAGACATCCAGGCAGGACTCTTAGCTCCCTTAAGCTAGATTCTCTGTTTCAGAAAAAAAGGGTGTTGCTTATTCTACTTTAATTTTCCATTTTTATACTGTCTTGAGAAAGCGATTTTATTATAAGCTGCTAAATTTGGAGGCAATCCAAATGTTTGATGTAAACCTTCAAAGTTGCCTTTGAGTTGAATGTCTACCTGCTTGGGCAGAAACGGGGAAAGGAGGGAATTTACATTCACTTTGCTAAACATTAGCATCTTTTGTTCAATCATTTGAATGCAGGACAGTTAGGGGGAAACAGCTTAGAGAACAAGGGCTGACATACACATTGTAAAATCTTTTAAGGTGCTTGGATGCAATGAGGGAGAAAGTGAGACTGAACTGTATTTCAGCTTCGTAACCGTGCTCCCGTCTGCGGGAACTTTGTGACAGGTCTCTGTCTCTCAGCTACACTTGACTGGCTTTTGCTGACATTCAGCTGTCAGACAGCAACCCTTTACCAGGCCCCTAACATGCTCCACAGCTTCACCCAATTAACTCGCTTTCACTTGACACGGCAGCAAAAAGCTTCATAATAGGTGGTCAAGGTGCGTGGTGTCTGCCTGCCCTCGGACTGCTCACACGCACACAGCAAGATGTTTAGCTACTTTCTTCTTGCCTGTGTGCTCACAACTAGTATGACGACAATTTAGTCATTCCGTGTACTGAACTGGACAGCAATCTAGGACATACCACCGTGATGCATTAAGCTGCTCAAAAACAGACTTCTAGATGACTAAAATTCCAAACCAGTTCGTAAGCCCTACTGAGAGGGGGATTTGTTGGTTTGTAGACTACCAAAAATTATTATCAACTATCAGTAAAGTTGCAGGTAGTTTTCCCTCTATAGCTTTAATGATAGTATTGTATACAGATGACCTGCCACAAAGAAAGAGCATTTGACCAGTAAGAACAGAAGGGTCTAGGTACAACTCAAGAGTCTGAATGAAACTCAGCCTTGGCTCATAAAAATGCACTTTTTTGATGAACTTGACAATAATATTTCTGTAAATATCTGTCATGTTTCTTAGCTTTCCGATGAAATACACTGTACTTGAACATATATATTATATGGCTAAGAAATAAAAATTTTTATATTTGTTTTGAAAATGATCTGAGTGCACATTTTCACTTATCTCCTAATACTTTCCAGCCTAAGCATATAATCAGTTTTCATTGATTTGCACTAGGAGAGCCTTAAAATTATGAAAGAAAACAATGTCACATAAACCAAAAGAAAAGTAACAAAAATCGCACTGCCTTTGGAAACCTCTCTGTGTAGAGCTGTAAGATAAAGAGGCCACTGGAAGAACTACTTTATCATAGGACTCTATTATGGGCACCTACATACAGATCCTTATAGCTATTATTAAGGTAAAGTTATTTCAAATTCCAACTCTCCTATCAGTAATCAAAGCTGAAAATCTATTATAATGATGAGAATGGGAAAGTCTAGCCTCCCACCATGAACTAATCCTAGCAGAAGATGAATCTAAGAAGACTACACTTTAGGAGTTAGATCTTCACAAAGCAGTGCTTCTGTCTTCAAAGTGAAGGAAATCTTTCTCTACCAAAAAATAAAAAAAATAAAAGAAGCCTATTTGTTGTTTTGAATACCACTCACTTCCTACCAGAAGCTTAAGGTAGGGGTAAATCCTGACTGACCTTCTGGGCAATTAGCAAAGCCCCGTGCATCCCTTTTCTTCATTAAGTCCTATCAGTTCTTCCCTCTGTATCTATCCAGCCTCCAACCCTCTCCATCCCCTCTCATACTACCCTCACACAGATCATTTTCACTTCTCACCTGGGCTTCTTTAATATGACATCGTAGTTCATTACAAGCACTCATGTATAGTTTGTCTTCTCATAAAAACTGTCAGATCATTGAGAGAAAGTCACTTATCTCATCCAATTAAAGATGTGATAAAATGTAATGTTTAAGAGTGAGGACTTTGGGTTCACACTGCCTACGTTCAAATCTTGGACTCTACACTTGACACTTTCTTCATCTGAAAGGAGAAGATAATTTAATCCTCATTATCCTACCTGAAGGATAGGTAGGATATCTATAAATTACTTAGTACACATAAAGTGCTCAGCACAGCAGAGTAAGCATTCAATAAATATTGGTTGCTGTTATTATTCTTACTATTACACTTGATGAAGGATGTAGCACATAGTAGGTACTCCATAAACACTTGGTAAAGGAATAATGAAGTACTTCTCTGATTAATGCTTCACTTAAGATAAAAAGAATAAAAATGGTTCATGAAGAGTATGAGTGATAGACTTAAAACTTTGCGTTCTGATGGCATCATTTTTATAGAATTCTGTAAACTTCAATTCTTTACATTAGAATTGAAAATACCTCAGTTTTTAAAAATGAGTAAAAATTTGGGAAATTTCTTAGACATTTATTTCTGAGTAGATGACAGACCCCGCGTAAAGAAAAAAATGTAAGTTCTTTATTTTTCCATAGACATTTTTTACATACCCTCCTTTTTTAAGGATTAGATAGCTTTTTAAATCTAATTCAAGAGAGATCTCATTATTTACAGAATTTTTAAGAAATGTGAATAAATGATTTATTTGAAATAAAGTTCTACTTGGATACCATTTTTAAATATTTTTAATTTCTTTTTATTTCCCTGAAAATGGCTTTACATTTTCCTGTCCCAAGACTATTGAACATCTCTTAACCAGATCAGGAATTCAGACTGATAAAATGACAGGAACTCTCTTCAGGCTGAAATGCACCCAAAATGACAGGCCATGTTTTGCTAATACGTTGTATGCCCTTTCATTAAAGCTAGATCAGAAAACAGAAATATCCTTTACAATTAAAAAAAATATTACTAGTATTTGGAATATAAACAAAATTTTGCCAAACTTTCAAGTTTAATTCCTGTTTATAGCTACCCTGAATAATGCCTTTTGTAAAACTAAACCACACATTAAACTTCCTACTGTATTAGTTTCCTAGGGCTGCTGTAACAAATTATCACCAACAAGTGGCCAAAACAACAGAAGTTTGCTTTCCAACAGTTCTGGAGGTTAGAAGTCTGAAAGCAAGACCCACGCTAATCCAGTATAAATTCATCTTAATTTAATTGATGGTATCTGCCAAGACCCTATTTTCAAATAAGGTCATATTCTAAGGTTCTGAGTGAATTTTCTAGAGGGTTCTATTCAACCTACTCCACCAACTATTAACAATATGAAAAGGAAGGAGTTAGGGTTATTAGCCTCATAATTTTGGGCTCAGGGAACCTATACAGTTCAACTTCTGACTATTTTCAATAATAGCTTAAATATTAGCTCAGCAAAACCTGTGGACTTCCTAAGCCCAATTAACTTTTAAAGATCATTGTCCATGAACATCGTTTCTCGTGAAGCTATATATTGACTCTTCAAATGGTACTAAGCAAATGGAGAAGTATTTTATGAGGCCTTGTTATATCTTAAAATGAACTAACCCTTTTCTCCTTCATTTCCATCAACTGATATCTTACTTTCACTTTAAACCGGTGGTTCTCAACCTTCCTAATGCCACGACCCTTTAATACAGTTTCTCATGTTGTGGTGACCCCCATAACATTATTTTCGTTGCTACTTCATAACTGTAATTTTGCTAGTGTCATGAGTCATAATGTAAATATCTGATATGTGTTTTCCGATGGTCTCAGGCGACCCCTGTGAAGGGGTCGTGACCCACAGATTGAGAACCGCTGCTATAAACAAATATATTCAGAGAGTAGTAGGGTGTTTTTAAAGTGTATTAAATGATGCCATGATAAACATAAACTTTTATCCAAATTCCACAAACACCCTATAAAAAATTTTAATGTCTGTGAATGTTAAGGTCTCAGAATTTCTATAATATATGTGCAACTCTAATTTTCTAATAAATGCATGCAGAAATGGTTGATAACAATGCTTGATGCACATCGCTTGCTGTTGCATTATCCAAATTCATGTTATATCAATTCATTGTCTCTCTCAAATCCCAAAGTAGCTTGATTTGTTAGTATCATGCTTTTCACTTTTTAAATCAACATAATTTTATTATAATAGATTATTATTTATGCAAAAATTAGGCAGATTAAAATGTTAATTTTATAACCTAAGAAATAAAACCCTGTATTCAGAGAAAAAGTATTAAAATATAAAAGTACTATCTCCCTCTGCCATCAATAAGCCAGACATGGACCAACAGATCTTGAAACTTAACCGAAAACCCTATTTTTAGGCAGAGATACAAACTGCCAGTCCGAAGGCATCCTCAGGCTAACTGCAACTGTTCGTCTAGACCCGGGGAGTTAATGTGAGGCCTCGCTCGGTCCCTTCCTATTTGGAGAACAAGTAAAAATTATAATCTATGCTCAACTGATTAGAATATAATAGAAATAGCATTAATAGTAACAGCAGGGCCTTTACAGGCATCCTTTTCTTTAATCTCCCTGTAAACCTAGAGAGAGGAGCTGCTATTATCCTTATTCTCACATAAAGCTAACGCATTGTTGAAGAGGCTGTTAACTGAACCAGGATTACTCTGCTAGCACAAGGCGAAGCCAGGATCGGAATGATCCCACCCCAGAGCCCACACACCAGCCACCAGGGGTCTTGCATTGGACTGCCTGTGTTCACACCTTTGCTTCAGCACCCAGCACACAATATATGGAGATAGCAATAGTACTGAAACAGTAAGTATATACATGGGGATGTTCTAAGTGTTAAATAAGTTAACATACATTAGGTCCTGAGAATGTCATCTCACACGTGGAAAATATTGGATAAACATTAGCTAATCTTCCTCCTCTTCCTCTTCTCCTGCTCTGACTTGAACACCACATACATAAACAAGTTCTGTTTTGTTTCATATTCATAGACCATGCCTTTGCCTGGAAGATACTCTCCCCTGGTCACAAGGGGGCTTCAACAAGAAAATATAGATGACTTAGGCCAAAAAAGGGGGTGAGGGGTGGCCACTGTGGTTTACAGAGAGCCAGCAATCTCAGCTCTTTGGCTTACTAGCTGGGTGACGCTAGGTAAATCGCCCAGCTCTCCTGAATCTCATAAATGATACCTGTATCTCACATACACACACACACACACACACACACACACACACACACACACTATAAGGTTATGTGCATGGATGTATTTTGAAAACTGTAAAGAATTAACATAAACAAAATTATTATAATTAAAAAATTATCTCATAGCTTGACACTGATTGTGTTCAGGCCAGCAGCAGCCGTTCCGGTCTCATGGTTCTCCCTGTCCAGAACTGTTTATTCAAACCTTATCATTGCCTCAAAATCAAGTTCAAAATTCTCAAAAATATTCCCTAAGCACCCCAGTCCAAATAAATTTATTTTTTCAGTCTCCATGAGCATTTATCATCTTATTGTGTCTGTCCTGATTCACCAACCAGAGTGTAAGTTCCATCAAATCGGTGACTCTTCATTACCTTTTTTATATTCAAGCCATGTGCAGACACAACTATCTTTCGTGTATAAAATATGGGAAGAGAAAGCTCTAAAAGATTGTAAAACTCTTTAAAAGCAAACAAAATTCATGAATTCAACAAACTTTTGGGGGGCACTTAGTCATGAGTCAGGCATGATGTGGGCAGTAAAGCTATAAAGATGATTAAACACAATACCTGACTTCAGATCCCAAGCTTAGCAAAATCAAAAATGTGTGTAGGACTACAGGCCTTGAACATGATCTAGTTCTAGATATACAGGACTGATCTAAACAAGTAGCAGTGATCTGGCATATACCTGGAGACAGTTGATTCTTAGGACCTGACCCTTTTTATTTTTTTTCCTAGCTGTTAAGAACCACAAAGAAGAGAGTTTACCAATGCTCTCAACATCTCTTCAAAACCAAGGACAATCTCTGGACCAAACTGGAACCTTGGAAAGAGTTAGAGTGGGAATGTAATCGTTTGATAACTTGACAGTAAATTTACAACCCCAAGTGCATAATAAACCCCATCATAAATAACTGGGGATATCTCAATTGTCCTCTGTTATCCCAAAATAAATATTTGTTTTTTTAACCTGAGGTTTATTCATTTAATAAATACTAACACTGCTATTACATGCTTAATTATATAATTTTTCCATCAACAAGCCTGTTTTTTTTAATATATACTACTCTTAGCATTTATAGAAATAAAAACAAGCACAATTTCTCATCATCCTCCATATGCATCTCAGAAGTTCTGAATCCACAAATAACTGTTTATTTCTGGCACTAATCTAAAAAGGTCTTTTAAATTTTCCTTTTAAAGATCTCTGCTCTGCTCATCCTTAAATTGATGAAACTGCCTAGCTGCCATCATGCCAATCAATTGTACAGTCACTGAATTAAATGCATTAATGACAGTAGTGACAAAGCCGTTAACAACGCTGAGCAACACACATAAAGAATCATTACTATTAGTATGTTGCCATGAACTTGATAGGAAACATTGGAATTTTTCAAAGGGAAAAATAACATCAAATGAAGCTGACAAGACAGCCAGCAATTTAACTCAGGATCCCTCTGCTTACTCGGCTTGGTTTGGGTTCAGCAGCCGAAGTTCAGGATTGGGGATATTCTCAGGTAGGCTGACATTCTCACCACCAGATTCTTAAACTGCTTTGTTTTGTTTTGTTTTAATTTGAGGTTGTACATTGCTATTTATGTTGTAGGAGCTCTTGATCACAGTTTAAAATTTCTATAATACCCTGTATCTTTCTTTATACAGTAGACTCTCAGTTAACTACTGCCCATGGGGATTGGTAGATGCAGGATAAATGTAAGCAGAGTCTTCATTAACTGGAACTCAAATAACCGGCAACATCTCACACAACCGGTTGCTTGAAAGTGCAGTTTGAGTTCCAGTTAACGGAGAGTCTACTGTATTTCTTACAGTAAAGAAAAATGAATCCGTGGTTTTTTTTTTCCTTAGGGATATGGAATGTCAACACATAAGGATTATTTGTTGCAGAAATTATGATTGCTATAAAACTAAAAAATGTATCCTAAAGCACTCTCTTTACTTGAACTTGGAACTTAAAAGAATAGCTCTTTTATTCTTTGTATTATTTTTAAGAGCTGCAGATGGTCTAATAGTATATTCCTCACCATCACCATTATTACTTATTTATTGTGCTCCAATAGTATGCTATGTACTGAATAAGATATAAACCAAGACACAATCTCTGATCTCAGGTGAACAATTCAAATACAACTACACATCAGAAATTTCTTTCCTGTTTTCCTTCCCTTAAGAAAGGGAGCACTGGAAACATAGAAAAAACATTTTCAATAATAACCTGATGTAATAGATGATCTCAATAATAGAGAAATTCTGAACCCACAGAGGCAGAGAAGCAATCACAACCATTTTGATAACTGAACTTCCAAACAGGCTGATGAACTTTCAGTTGGGCCACGTAATTTGGAATTTGCAATGGGACTTCTAGCAAATTATTCCTTATGTCCTGGGCATGGTGCTAACAGCTAGGAATAGGACAATCTCCTATTCATGTGGCAGTTCTATTTTAATGGGGTTAGTGAATTAACAATCAATTACAATAAGTATAACAATATAGGTTTAATAGTATGTATGTATAAGTTTATGTAATAATATAATATATGCATCATGATGATACATAAATGTATAATAATGTAATAGGATGTTTTAGTAGAGACTTGGGATTTAAAACTTTGGAGGAATCAACTAGGCAAAAGTGGAAAATAGTATTCCAAGTAAAGGAATATATAAAAGCTCATGATAGAAAAAGACTGATACTAATTTTTGCAAATTTAATTTAAAAATAATAATAATTTAAGTAAAACAAAAATCTAACAGATTGGTAACCCTACAAATGTTACAAATGGTCACCTTATTATTAGGTCTTTGCATTTTGTGCTTAAAATAAATTGGCTTATTTTATATAATATTTATGCTAAAAGAGAGGGTTTGAGGCTATTACTTGTCTACAACATCTTTTGAACTACACATTGTAAGTCTTGATTTTCAAATGAATATCCAACTTGAATAAAATTTCACAATTTTCTTTTTTAACATTGGATTTGAAACACTGAAGATACCAAAGTGTTGGTATAAATATTTTGATCAAATGAAAGTAATTTATGGATCTGCTGATAATCATCTGATCCATAATTATTCTTTTTGGGGGGTTCCTTACTACCACTGTATTTCAACTTCAGTGTTTTTTTATGCTTCCTGTCTACCTAATGATACACTATGGGTGCAAATTTAGTATGAATAAGACAAAAAAAAAAGCTAAATTTTAAGAATTTTAAAAATTACAACGGTATCCAGAAGTAGGAAACTAAGTTATATATTAACCAAGTGTTGAATCAGGAGTACTACCTGTGAGCTCCACTAACCAATGTGCTAACTTTCTTATACATTCGGGACTATCAAATATTCCATTTCAAAGGTGAAAATATTTAAATACTTGTTTTATTTATTAATCTAAAAAAAAAAAGAAACTGAAACAGATGCCATTACTGTCATTAATGACCTGAATCCCTGAAACAACCTGCCAAATGGGTGAGATGACACAAACCCCTGAGAGGACAGCCTTTAGTTTGTACCCACATACTTACAAAGGTTAGAGTAAAAGGTTGTGACAGAAAAAAATAGAGTGAAAGAAAAAACATTGGTTTAGTACTAGAAGGTAACTTAGACATCATCTGATCCAACCTCCTACTTTTACAATTGTGGAACCTCAGATTGGTTATTCACCCAAGATCACCCCTAGTGCGACAGTGCCAGCATTAAGTTCTTAACTCGTGATTCTCCACTCCCATTTGCTTTCCACTGCACCAAATTCAGAGCATATTCTCTCTACTTCTCTATACCTCAAAAATAATAAATAGAATTAATGCAGAGCATAAAGCTACACAGCATCAGTGAGTACACATAAGTTGTGATCAGGAAGACGGAGGAAAAGTTAGTAAAATGTTTGATAGATTGGCCAATTTTTGTATCCTTGAAGAAAAGTAATGACCACAACTAACTTGAAGCTTAATTAGGTAAGATTTGGAGCTCTATACATAGATCAAAGACTGTGGATAAGAAAGCCATGCTTCAGGGGAGTTCCCTGATGGTATAGTGGCTTAGGGCTTCAGCGCTGGTGCTGTCAGTGCTGCGGCCTGGGTTCGATTCCCAGTCAGGGAGCTACCCACATACCAAAAAGAAAAAAAAAGAAAAAAAAAAGAAAGCCATGCTTCAGGGTAGTACTCTGAAAAGTCTTTATTAAGTTTATCAAAGTCAAGTATAAGATCTATACCATAAAACATATACTAACATGTGATTTTATATCTTCAAAGGCTAACTATACACTTTTACCCCAGTTGTGTATATCACTCTCAGCCCAAAAACAAGTGACATAAAGTTATATATTTAATTACAAAAATCAGCATCAATAATCAAGATCTTCTGCAAAGTAGTGCCAAAAAAAGTCTATGCACAGCCACTTGTGAGAGCAGCCCTGCCAGAGGTGGTGAGTGAACAGCGTTGTTCTATCCACAGTGCTCCTGCAGCCCCACCAAAGCAAGTGGGCGTGCCCACCCACACCAGTAATGTCCCTTCAGCACCAGACTCTGGTAGTCAGAGGGGAATACTTTCCAGGCCCCAGAGGTCTGAAACAATCAGAGAAAAACAGTTCAAGAGAAAAACCAAGAACTAGGGTTCATCTCCCACACAGGGCCACTCGTGCAAGACTAAAAGAGAGTGCTGTTTCACAAAACACACAGAAACAAGCACAAAGAGTCAAGCAAAATGGGAAAACAAAGGAATATATTCCAAACTAAAGAACAACATAAAAAGTCCCATGACAAAAACCTTAATGAAATGGAGATAAGCAAGTTACCAGATGAAAAGTTCAAAGTAATGGTCATAAAAATGCTCAACAAACTCAAGAGAAGAACAGATAAACACAGTGAGAACTTTCATAAAAAAACACACAAAATATTAAAAGTACCTAACAGAAGTCACAGAACTGAAGAATATAATAACTATAGTGAAAAATACACTAAAGGGGTGTAACAACCGACTAGATGAAGCAGAAGAAAGAATCAATGAGCTGGTAGACAGGGCAGCGAAAGTCACACAACCACAGCAGCAAAAAAAAAAAAAAAAAAAAAAAGAATTTTTCTAACTTTAAAAAGATACCACCTCACACCTGTGAGAATGGCTATTATCAACAAGACAAGGAATAACAAGTGCTGGAGAGGGTGTGGAGAGAAAGGGACTCTCGCACACTGCCGGTGGGAGTGCAAACTGGTACAACCACTGTGGAGGACAGTGTGGAGGGTCCTCAGGAAATGGAGTTACCATATGACCCAGCAATTTCCTTTCTGGGGATCTACCCAAAAAACGTGAAAACCTTAGTCCGCAAAGACTTATGTACCCCAATGTTCATTGCAGCGCTGTTCACAGTTGCCAAGTCATGGAAACAACCAACGTGCCCTGCGACAGATGACTGGATAAAGAAGCTGTGGTACATATACACAATGGAATATTACTCAGCTGTAAGAAAAGATGAAATATTGCCATTTGCAACAACATGGATGGACCTAGAGATCATCATGCTTAGTGAGATAAGCCAGACAGAAAAAACAAAGAACTGTATGACTTCACTCATATGCGGAATATAAAACTGAAAGCAACAAAAAACAAACAAATAAATAAACAACAACAAAAAACTCATGGGCATAATCAATAGTTTAATGGTTATTTGGAGGCAAGGGAGGAGGGGATAGAAGAGGAGGGGGCTGGGACAGGAGTGGGCGGAGCCAAATATACAGTGATGGAAAGAGAGCCCACACTGGGTGGTGAGCACACACCACCACAAGTAGACGATGCACTGCAGAATTGTACACGTGCAACCTATGTAATTCTTGCTAACCGATGTTACTCCAATATACCTAACAATAAAACATATTTTAAAAAATAATTATAAAATATGAATAAGTTCCTAGCTTAAGGAACTTATCAAACAACATCAAGCACAATCAGATTTGCATTATAGGGGCCCAAGAAGGAGAAAAGAAAAAGAGGCAGAAAACTTATTTGGAAAAAAATGACTGAAAACTTCCCTATAGTGGGGAAACAAGCAGACATCCAGATCCAGGAAGCCCAGAAAGTTCCAAAATACATGAATGCAAGAAAACCCATACAAAGACATATTAAAATTGAAATGTAAAAAGTTAAAGATAAATAGAGAATTTTAAAAGCAGCAAGAGAAAAACAACTTATTACATACAAGTGGATTCCCATAAAAGTATCGGCAGATTTCTCAGCAGAAACTTTGCACACCAGAATGGAGTAAGTAGTATGATACATTAAAATGCTTACAGGAGAAAACTTCCCACCAAAAATACTCTAACCAGCGAGGTTACCCAGAAGTGAAAGAGAGAGAACATGTTTTCCAGACAAGCAAAAGCTAAAGGAATTCATCAGCATTAAACTGGCCTTACAAGAAATGTTAAAAGGACTTTTTTAAGCTGATAAAATGGGACACTAACTAGTAACAAGAAATCATATAAAACTAAAAAATCTTACTGTAAAGGTAAATATATAGTAAAGAAACTGTATTGCTTTACATCTTCAGTTCTCAAGCAGTGGTACGCATACCCCTGGGGGTATGAGCTGGGCTGTTCAGGGGTACATGAAAAATAATCAGTAATGGCGAAAAAGTAAGTAAAGTAAAAAACTGCAAAATGTTAGTTATGGAACAATAAATGTTAAGTTTGAATCACCGTTAATGGATACATTTCAAAATTAGATCACATTAGCGAATGATGATGGGTGAGGGCGTGGCTAGGAACCCTTCCCCCAAACCACTCTTTGACCAATTACGCAGTTTCAGAACAATCCATTTGTGACATTTCTAGAACTTCCGCAGACATATAAATATATCCATAGCCAGACTGTGTGATCAATTTAGTTATGGATCAGTGATTGAAAACAACAATGGTTAAAAAACCAAAATCTGATGTAGATTATAACTCTTAACCAAGTATTTCTCAACATGTGTCTGAAGCTATGAGTACACCCACACCAGAAGATAGTAAAAAGGTACGTGCCTCAGATACTACACAGAAGATAAGGAAATACTCTGAAGAATATACTATTATATTACATATAATATATATGTTTTATATATTTTATATATATATATATAATACAGGTAGTATTACTATATGTATAGATAATACATATAATAATATTACCTGTATTATATATACCATATGTAATAATATATAACCCATATTATATTAATAAATATGGGTTTCCATTTGTAGGGGATGATGACTGTCCTAAGTCTTGGTGTGCTGTGTGTGGGCAAATATTATCCAACTGTTGCATGAAACCATCTCTACACGTGACATTCATAAACTAAACATCCTATGTAGTATAAAAACAAAAATACATTATTTTCAGTGCTTAGAAAAGCATACAACTGTAACTTCATTCATGTCAAGATAGAAAGACAATGAGAATGCAGTTGAGGCTTCATACCATATTGCCTATCTCATAGCTAAATGTGGTAAAAACCACACCACAACTGAAGATCTAATTTCTCCTTGTATTAAGGAGACTGTTTTTTCTATGTTTGCTAAAGAACATGTCTGCAAAAGCAGTACTCTTTTTCAAACAACAGAATGTCTCAACAAATTCAGGAAATGTCTGACAATGTTAATGCTGTATGTAGTAGTATATAGAATTAGAAAAAGCGAATTCTTTTCCATTCTGGTTGAAGAAAGTGTAGATGTTGCTGATTTATTTATTTTGCTCATCATCCTGAGGTACTTGGTAGGAAATGAAATTGAGGAAAACCTATTGCTTTGTTACCCATTGACAAAGTATACCACAGGCGAAGATATTTTTAATGCAATCCATGGTTACTTCATTGAAAAGAGTATCAGTTGGTCAAATTGTTGTGGCATATGCACTGATGGAGGCAAGCCTATGTCAGGTTATTTTATAGACCTACATGGCCAAATTAAAGAAGTAGCTCCCTGTGTACCATGGAGTCACTACTGCATTCATAAACAAAGTCTTGCATCCAAGCCTCTCCCTAGTGAACTGAAAGATGTTCTTGATGAGGCTATACAAACTATAAATTTTACTAAGTCACAACCACAAAACTCCAGATTGTTTAAAGCTCTGTGTGAAGAAATGAACAGCATTCACAGCACATTCCTTTCGCATATGAAGATAAGGTAGCTATCTCGTGGCAAAATACTTACATGGATATTTAAACTTGTTGCCAAGGATGTTTGCCTATATGGTTAATTAGTCTATGACAAAGGAGGCAAGAATATACAATGGGGTAAACACATTCTATTCAATGCATGGTTTGAAGAAAACTGGACTGATAAAAGCAAAAAAATGAAACTAGACCACCTTCATATACCACATACAAGAATAAACTCAAAATGGATTAAAGACTTAAAAAAAACCAAAACCATAAAACTCCTAGAAGAAAACATAGGCAGTAAACTCTATAACATTGCTTGCATCTCCTCAGGCAAGAGATACAAAATAAAAAAATAAACAAATGGAACACATGAATCAAAAATGTTTTTGCATAGCAAAGGAAACTATGAACAAAATGAAAAGACAAGCTATGGATTGGGCAGAAATCCTGAACAGCCATTTTTCCAAAGAGGACATACAGATGGCCAATGAACACATGAAAAGATGCTCAGTGTCACTAATTATCTGAGAAATGCAAATAAAAACCACAAGGAGATATCACCCCACACCTGTCAGAATGACTAACATCAATAAATCAATAAACAAGTGTTGACAAGGATGTGGAGAAAAGGGAACCTTTGTGCACTGCTGGTGAGATTGCAAATAGGTGCAGCCACTATGGAAGATCATATGGAGATTTCTCAAAAAATTAAAAAAGTGGAACTACCTATGACCCAGTAATTTCACTCCTGGGCATTTATCTAAAGAAATCCAAAACACTAATTCGAAAAGATATATGCTACCCTCTGTTCACTGCAGCACTATTTACAATAGCCAAAACAGGGAAACAACCAAAATGGATATAGAAGTGGTACATACACACAATGGACTATTACTCAGCCATAAGAAAAATGAACAAAATCTTACCATTTACAACAACATGGATGGACCTGGACATTACCATACTAAGTGAACCAAGTCACAGAAAGACAA
Source organism: Lyroderma lyra (assembly GCA_004026885.1). Taxonomy (NCBI): domain Eukaryota; kingdom Metazoa; phylum Chordata; class Mammalia; order Chiroptera; family Megadermatidae; genus Lyroderma; species Lyroderma lyra. The sequence goes on from PVJL010000177.1 coordinate 106,600, forward strand.
ATACTATACATACGATTTCACTTTTATGTGGAACCTGAAGAACATAATAAGTAAACAAAACAGAAAGAGACTCATAGATACAGAGAACAAATTGATGGTTGCCAGATGGGACAAGGGTTGGAGAGCTTGATGGAAAAGGTGAAGGGTTTAAGAAGTATAAAATGGTAACTATAAAATAGTCACAGGATGTAAAGTACAGCATAGGGAGAATATAGTCAATAATGTTGTAATAACTATGTATGGTACCGGGGGTACTAGACTTATTGGAGGGATCACTTAAAAACTCATATAAATGTTTAACCATTATGTTGTACACCTGAAAATAATATAAAATAATACTGAATGTCAACTGTAATTGAAAAATAAAGGATGTGGCATAGTATAAAATAGACTACTACTCTGTCATTAAAATAGAATGAATCCTTGTCATATGCAACAACATGGATGGATCTTGAGGGTATTCTGCTAGGTGAAAGAAGTCAAACAGAGAAACAAATACCATATGCTTTCACTTATATGTGGAATATTTAAATAAACAAACAAAATAGAACTCATAGATAGAGAGAACAGGTTGGCGGTTGCCAGACCAGAGGAGGGTTGAGGAGGTGGATAAAATGGGTGAACAGATCAAGAAACACACACTTCCAGGTATAAAATAAGTAAGTCATGAGGATGTAATGTACAGCATGGTGATTATATTCAATAATACTATATTGCAAATTTGAAAGTTGCTGACAATGTAAATCTTAAAAGTTCTCATCACAAGAAAAAAATTTTTCTAACTTTGTATGGTGATAGATGGCAGTTAGACTTACTATAGTGGTAACTTTGTGGTATATACGCATGTTGAATCATTATGTTGTACACATGAAACTAATATAATGTTGTATGTTAATTATACTTCAATTCTAAAAAAATTATGCCTAAAGTGAAGCAAGAGTATTTGTTAGAAGAAATGAAAAAAAAAGTCTTAGTTTCATGCTTTCAAGGAGCCATGAAGCAAGTAAAAATGATTTTACTAGATACAGAAGTATCTAGTAAATAATAAATAATATCATAATAAATAATAAATTATAAATAATAAATAATATCATTATTATTTTTTTTTTACTTTTTTTTTTTTTGGCCTTACATCTACATGTATGTTTAAATGACTAGTTTATATAACAGATGATTGTTCCTGGGTGTCTTCTTGATGTAACAGTGACTTTCAAACTTTTTAACAACAGAATTCTTTTGTTAAATGAAAACTTATTAAGAAACTTAATTTTTTTAATGAGATAAAAGTAAAGTTATCCTTCTTGGAGAAAGAACGGGAAGTGAAAAAAATCTGTTCTCTAGGTTTCCCCCATTCTCACCCTGAGGTATCCATATGAGACCGGGACAAATAAAGTTATGAGATTTACTATACAGTTTCTAAGACATGGTAAACAACCTATATTTTTCGTGCTTGGTTGGTACTGAAATAGTGACCAATTTAAACTCTTTTGAATATTGCTAAAAAGCATTATTACATCCCTGATGCCTTGTTAACAGTGTCATTAAAAGAAGAAACAATGTGGTTATAAAAGCTGAATTATTGTAATAACCTTACCTAGACTTCCTTGGTTTTTTACCTCTGTTAGAAAAAACACTAGTGTATCTTAAAGAATTGGAGGATTTCATATTCAAATAAATACAAATCAGGAAATATAAGTACATGAACCAAGATATTTAAAAAATTACTCCATAAGCGAAATATAGTAATACCTCAAAATAATGAATACCTATATAGGATAAGATATAGAATATCTATGAGGGCTGTCTGGAAAGTATCCAGCCATGTAATATGAAAAAGAGGCATTTATGGCTGGATTTTTTCTAGACAGCCTATACACACACACACACACACACACACACACACACACACACATATATCTAGGATCTAAGCTCCTTCCTAGACCTTTTTCTTTTCTCCAAAAGATGGTTATATTATCAAGAAAAGGCAAAAACAGGGTATACAGAATTATAATCATAAGACTCTATAATATACAGTATGTTACTTAGTAAAATTTTTAAAATTAAGTCATAAAGTGCCAGGATAGATTAACAAAATAATGTATCAAAACAATTACTTTATCATGATAAAATTAAATACAATCTACACTCTACACAATCTACATGGCACATTTTTTTCAACCAAATTCATATTTTCAGTTACAAGTCCTCAACAATAAGATGGTGGATGGCAGAAACATAAAGCTGTAACCTCAGCTGGCCCCTCACATTCTGGAAGGGTACCTTTCTGGTTGGTGTCAGGCAAACATTGAGAACAAAAGGGTATCCAAAAGAATAAGCTGAATTCAGACTCTATCAAAGTATGCCCTAAGCCAAAGTTCTGGGAGGCTAAGACAGCTATTTCTTCCCAAATTCTTATCTGACATAGAATCTTAAGAACAAACGCCAACATATTCAAACTTCAAACCAGTGTAACGTGGAAGGATTGCACACGTTCAATTCTCTGTGAATAAAGCAACTTCAAACGGAAAAAGGAAGGTCCTTTTGTTCTAGGTAAAAGGCCTTAACCATAGACCTGGTGAATTTGTCAGTCTGCATACACAGTCATTTTTAACTGAAAGAAAAAAATTAGCTCTTTTTGCACAGAAAACTGTAAAACTTTTATTCAAGTTTAAACACTCTTGTCTCTTTACAGCCTAAAGGCACACTCAACATAAGCTTCATCATCTCAATGTTTCCCATTTCATACCCTGGAATCCATTTTCCAAGGAAAATGTCTATTTCCGTCTTTGGTTTACAGCACGGGCTATGGACGCACAGACGAGGGTTCCAATCTAGATCCCAAAGGGCAAGATCTTGGGCTAATTACTTACCCTCTCTGGGACTGAGTTGCCTCATCTACAATACGGGGAAAGAGCATTTCTCTCATAAGACTGACATGTAGATTAAATTAAATAATTGATGCAATAGATAAAGATATAAAGTTCTCTAAAGTCTCTGACAATTATAAGGTGTTACTGATGTTATGAGATTACTATTTTGAATCAGTTGCCCAGCGTTCTCTTTCAAGATATACATTCTGTATCATCAACAGGCATCCATTCCTCATAATTAACTATGTATTAACTCTTTATACAGCTAGAACAAAAGTTTCCTTGTCCACGCATAGTTTAGAGTGAGTTAATTGTTCAATGAGTCTGACTAGTAGAAAAAGATGTGCCTTGACCACCCACTTTGCTGGATTTAATGTCTTGAGTGTGGGAGATTTCATTTTAAAGAAATCATTTAGCTCTCTCTTGGGTATTGGGTTTGGCATAAATCATGAATTTTCAAGCAAAAGTTTCTTCCAAAATTATGAGAATTATATGACTTTACTGTTCAGCTGCCCACCTTACTCTTTTGGTATTGCTTTCTATTTAATATCCACTTTTTAAAATATTGACAAATAAAAAAACCATTCACAACACATAAGGGGAGTTTCAGACATCTAAAATACAATGGAACTGGAATTACTTTAAATATGTAGTTACAATATTTATGATATCAGTGACAATTGTATTGAAAATTCCAAAGTATTGAAACCATATAATTATTAAGGCTTTTACTTCCCCTGCAGGTATAAATACATGAGTCTAATAAACTTTCTCACTATGAAAAACACACTTATATTATATTAAAATATTTAAAACTATTTAATGAGGTTCGTTTCCTTCCAAAAGTAAACTGAGGTTGTGTCTGAACCAGCTTGAGGCAAGGGAAGTTTCAAACATAATGTTTTTAAAACTAGCCATTATTTCCCATGTTGAAAAAAAAATTGCAATTTTATTTCCTAACAGCAAATGAAACTGTCAGGAAAATTTAGGTGTAATAAAATTGGGTGGTTAAAGCAACAAGGCTGGACTTGAAATAAAACTGAATTAAAGGAATTAAAATTAATTCTTATGTCAGTCAACTCTTTAAAAATCCTATTCGAAACGTAAGGTTTTTACAAACAAATTCCTGTTCTTGATAAAGTGCAAAGTTAACTATCTCTTTAATGACCACTAATGGTGCTGTAGTTGAAATTGTGCATCGAACACTATTTTGCATAAAAATGTGTTGCTTCTGGCAACTTTGCTGCCTACATAAAAAGTTGTCAAGCTGGGTGACTTTAGTGGTACAGAGTTTTTAAATGGTGGATTCGGTCCAAGGTTAGCTAATAACGGCTGACATGCCCTGGAATCTTGAGGCCTAAATCAACATTGTTTTCACAGCTGTAATTAAGCCACCTAATCAGAAGCACATTTTGACGGGACAGTTTCTGGAAGCCAGACATTACAATTTCTTATGCCTGGAGCGCAGTGGCTCATGAGAGGTCCACGTTTAATTTCAGGTTAAAAAGAAGTGAGGAGGGGGCAGGGAAATAAAAAAAACTACTTTTTTTTTTTTTAAGCAACATGCAACTGTTGAAATGAAGCAGGCCTATGTGTTCCTGCCTTGACCAGCCTTCCATCCCACCCTCCTCTGGCTCTCTGCTGAGTCCCCCAACTCTCAAGTGGCAGCTGCACACAGTGAGATGAAGCGTTTCTGCCAAGATCAACAGATGAGCTGGTCTAAACTGGCTCTCTGTGTGTTCTGATTGTAAATTGTGCTGGTGATGATTAGAGAACTCTAACACAGGATGTCGACTCTTAAAACTGTCCAGAGAAAATAATTTTTTTAACTTCAGTAAAAAAAATGTTTTTAAACTTTTTTGTGGCTTGGTGCATAGTGTTGTGTCTATAACGTTCATATGATTCAAATGAATTCACCCAAATTAAGCGACTATGTTATTTAAAAAAAGAAAATAAGAAGGCCATAGCTTGGTTCATAGCAGGGACCTTCCTCTCTAGCTGTTTATATAACCGTGCTGGCAAGGGTGGTTCTCCACCAGCACATCAGTCATGTGCTTCAACCACCTGCCAAGGGAAGATATTCCTAAAATGATGACAATCTAGGATATGATATTCACATCTTATCAAGTAACTGTGTTGATGTTTTTAAAACAGCTAAATTGCCAGTTGAAGTTGTTTTCTGCAGTGTTGCTGCATTCTGTAACATTTAAACTTTCAACCCCAGAGGCCATTGTAAAACTATCAATATGAAAGCACTAGTCACTGGAGTCTGATTACATTTAGTTCTGCATTTTAATTACATATGGATTCTATTAACTAAAACTTTTGCCTTATAGGCAACATTTTAATCAAATTACTATAATTTTCAAATGTTACAATAGTTTGACGAGTTAAAAAGTTCACATTCCTAACATATTAAATATCAAAAAAACTTTGCATAAAAAAGGAAATACTCCTTACAAATAAGCTAATACATTTTCAGATTACTTTGGGGACTTTTTGATTGCCTAGTTACAAATTATTGTGAAATGTATGTAACTGGTATACATTTGTAAATGAATTGTTGGTGTTAAATATAACCAAATTCAAAATATAATTACGTTATTATAAATCTAGAAACACACACTCATTTTATTGTTATAAACTGAAGCAAGAACAAAACAAAACATGGTCAGAATCTAAGTATTCTAAATCAGTATTTGTAACTTCATTCAAAGAATTTTAGAGCTGAGAGGGAATTTAGATTTCATCTAGTTTAAACTCTTCATTTTATAGCCAGGAAAAACTAAGTACAAGGAGATTGTGCTATTTATTTCCTAAAGCTTTGTGGTGAGTTGATAACAAAGATTATTCTAGAATCCAAGTTTCCTCTGATTCTCTGTCATACAACTTTCCAGTACAACATACTACTACCATTCTATGTAAGCAGCAACATAGCTGCCTATCCCATACCACCCAAGATCTAAAAGAAATATTTTTTAACATGGTAAAAATTACAACATAAAATTTACCACTTTAATAACTCTAAAGTGTACAATTCAGTGGTATCAAGTACTCTCCCAATGTTGTGCAACCATCATGACTATCTTAGCTCTAAAACTTTTCCATCACCCCAAAAGGAAATTCTATACCCATTGAACAGTCATTGTCTGTTCTTTCTCTCCCTCATCAATCACTAATCTGCTTTCTGTCTCTATGGAAACATTATATGCTTATTCTGTACATTTCATATAAATGGATTCATACAATATGTAACCTTTTGAGTCTGGCTTATTTCATTTAGCAAATGTTTTCAAAGTATATCCATGCTGTAACATGTATCAGTACTTCACTTCTTTCTATGGCTGAATAATATTCCAATGTTTGGATATATTACAATTGTTTATTAATTTCTCAATTGATGGGCATTTGGGTTGTTTAGATCTTTTGGTTATTGTGAATAGTGCTGCTAGAAACATGCACTTTTTTTTAATTTTTAAATGGCATTTCTAGTAGGTATGAAGTGGTATCTTATTGTTGTTTTGAGTTGCCTTTCCCTAATAACTAATGATGTTGAGCATCTTTGCAAGTGTTTACAGGTCATTTGCATATCCTCTTTGGAGAAGTGTCTATTCAAATCCTTTGCCCTTTATAAAAATTAGGTTGTTTGTCTTTTTGTTGTAACAGTTCTTCACATATTAGGCCCTAATCAGATATATGATCATAAATATTTTCTCCCATTTTGTGGGTTGTTTTTCTAATCACAATAGTTTTTAATTTTGAGAAAGTCTAATTTGCCTATTTTTTTCTTTCCTCACTCATGCTTTTGGTATTATGTCTGAGAATCTACTGCCAAAGCCAAACAAATGAAGATTCATCTCTAAGATTTTTATTAAGAAATTTAACTCTTATAGTTAAGTCTTTAATCCCATTTTGAGTAAATATTTTTGTGTATGGTACGAGGTAAGGGTTCAAGGAAATACATTTTTAAATCTTGTAACTGTATTATTTGACCAGTTCTTTTTCAAAATGTGTCAAAGAGCCACAAAAAAATAAAAAGTTGATATTTTTATTATTTTATACATTTAATAATAATACTTTGAGCTGCTTTGTATATAAATGACATTATTTTTATTTTAATTTTTTGTTATATGGCAATAAATTTACCATTATATTGAATTTTAGCAAAAATTCAAAATATACCAAGTGGAATTAATTATATTTAAGTATAGCTAAATTAGAATCTAATGGCATTGATGACAGAAAAAATTTATTACAAAATGTTATACAATATGGTGTACAAAACATCTATGTTGTTGATAGCGCAAGCCACAGGAAAACATATTTTAAACTCTAGTAAATGGAGAAAAGTCCTTAAAACAGTTTCACACTGAATAACAATTTTACAATTTATAGTATGTATATTTTTAAGTAAATATAGTTAAGGTGGTACATTTTATGAAAATAATTACATTAGAGTATGAAATTTTCCTACTGTTATTCATTCTTGAAAAACACAAAAATATAGGAAAACAAAGGGAATCCTTACTTCTGCCAACTGCGAGATGAACTAGAAAACCAGATGGAGTCTGAGTGTGCCGAATGTCAATGATAAAGAATTTTTACTATACTATGAAGGTAGTATAGAGCCAAAATACTTACTGAGTCAAGCTATGGCCTGACAATACCTGTGTGTTGGAAAGATAACTCTGGCACTAAATGTGGTAGGCAAGATGGAAGGGGGAATTCTAGATATGGGGAAACTCACTGGAAGACCATTGCAGTAGCCCAAGGAGAACTTAACGTGACCCTAAGAGTAGAAAAGGCAGAATAAATCTAAGCCAGGGGTCCCAGGCCCATAGACCTATTAGGTACCGGGCCGCACAGCAGGAGATGAGGAGTGGGGAGCAAGCTAAGCTCGCATTAACGCCTGAGCTCTGCCCCTGTCAGATCAGTGGCAGCATTAGCTTAATGGTATAATTATTTCATTCTACATTACAAGGTAATAATAATAGAAATAAAATGCACAATAAATGTAATGTGTTTGAATCATCCTGAGGCCTGAGGTGAGCAGTGACTGACAGCAGTGTTCTCGGGGCATTTTGCAGAGTGGCCACAGGCTCAGTACTGGCGCAAGAGCTGAACCTGCATTAACTTTGTAAAAAACACCAGCCACACCCCATGACTCTGAGACCTTCCCTCACCCAGCTGGTGCGGCATAAATGAAGGTACTCGCGGCTCCTACGTATCCAGGCCTACCCAACAAACTGCTGGAGGCTTGTACAGCAGCGGTCATCCCGCAGGAGCCTGGGAAATTTTTAGTAGCCAGCAGTCAGCCCCCGCTCGCACTGTAGCCTCTTTTGGGAGGCTCTTGGAGATCTGCGGGCCCAAGGCTATCAATGGTTGGTCGTGGTATTTGTGGGCATTTTGCAGAGTGGCCACAGGCTTAGGTACTGGCACAAAAAATGAATTTGCATTAACTTTGTGAAAAACCACTAACCACACCCCACTAATCCCTGGGACCCCCTCTCTACCCAACTCTAGTGGCATCACTGGGAGCCCTGTCAACACCAAGCCAACAAGCCCTGCCCATGAACCTAAAGAATTTCTTTCAGTGGTTGAGTCTTACAAGCAATTGGCAGGTGGCAATAGGGCTGTGAGGGCTCTTGGCCTTTTGCTAAGCTGCCATCGGCTGATAATGATGGCTGCTGACCTCGGTTCACAGTGAGGCCAGCCCCACATGTCTCCATATCCAAGAAAGGCAGCAACCAATTGCATATAGCTTTGTAGCTCCTACTAGGTAGCCCTGGGTCAGTCATAGGAAAAGCTGAAATTGGCCTGCATGGGAGACCCTCCCAAGAGGCACAAGAACAACATATCATGAGGCCAACCTCAGACCACACCAGAGCACTACTTAATTAGGCCCACAAGTGGCATACCCAAAGGGTGGTCTCAATAGGCACAAGAGCCCCCTCAGGCAAATCACCCTCTAAGGGCTTAGCCCCACAGAGCAGCTCAAAGATTTGGACATAGCCGAACCTCACAGTCAATCAGCCTGAAAGTCAATCCCTCCCACCGATGCACCAAAAGCAATTAACCCTCAACTACAACAGGAGAATAAACACAACACACATTAGGGACACACTTGGGACACACGCATAGGTGATCTCAGAGACTGAACCACTGAACCACACAGGATACCTACTGCATAAGACCACCCTACAAAAAAAGAGAGACATAGGAGATCTACCTGATACAGAGAAGTTAAAACAGAGTCAGCCAAAATAAGGAAACAAAGAAACATGTCCCAAATAAAAGCACAAGAAATGAAGGCAACCAACCTACTAGATACAGAGTTTACAACACTGGTTCTAAGAATGCTTAAGGACCTTAGTGAGAACTTTAATAGAGACAGAAGCATAAAGGAGGACACAGAAACCATAGAAAGAACCAGTCATAAATAGAGAATACAATAAATGAAATGAAGAGTACACTAAAAGGAATCAACAGCTGATTAGATGAAGCGGAGGATCAAATCAACAAATTAGAAAACAAGGTAGCAGAAAATACCCAATCAGAACAGCAAAAAGAAAAAAGAAAGAAAGAAAAAACAATGACAGTGTAACAGCCTCTAGGATACCATCAATCGTAACAACACTGGCATAGAAGGAGTACCAGAAGGAAAAGAGAGAGCACAAAGGATTGAGAAACTATTTGAAGAAATAATGACTGAAAACCTCCCTAACCTCGCAAAGGAAAGACACATAAGCCCAAGAAGGGCAGAGAGTCCCAAATAAGATCAACACAATCAGGTCCACGCCAAGACGCATTATAATTAAAGTGGCAAAGATTAAAGAGAAAGAGAAAATCTTAGAAGCAGCAAGAGAAAGACAACTAGTTACTTACAAGGGCTCTCCAAAAAGACTATCAGCTGATTTCTCAACAGAAACTTTGCAGGCCACAAGAGATTGGTAGAAAATAGTCAAAGTGATGGAAAGCAAGGGCCTACAACCTAGACTACTCTACCCAGAAAGACTATCATTTAAGATTGAAAAAGAGATAAAACTTAGCAATTGATTAAATGTTGGTGGTAGAGGGAAAAGTGGAACAAATGTTAAGGGGTGCTACATTGGACTGCAAGGTGAGTAGAATGTAGGGAAAGGAAAATTTGTAAAAATGGGAACCAGTAAAGTTAGATAACATGTTCAGTTTGAGACTTCAGTGAAGTTGAGGTAGTATTTGTAAAAAAGTGAAGACTTCTGAAACTCTAGTGGGCAACTAAAGCACTCAAAGAATTCAGTTTAGTGACAAAGATAAAATAGTAGAAGATAATCAGAAGCATATTTAGTTGCGACTCTTTAAAGAACTGGTGAAAAATAAGCCATTAGATCGCCAAATTACAATTTACATTTTCCACAACTTACTTACTAATTGATTACAATATCAGTTTGAAATTTTCATTCTTGCCACTCCTTGCACCACCATTATATTTCATCAGTGAAGAATAGAATTTCCTAAATGTATTACATTTTTTATATATAAATATTTTATATTTATACCCTCTAATATAGATGTTTACTTATTACATAAATATTACATTATATTTTTATAAAATATATAATATCATGAGCCTACATTGACTATCTAGATAGCATTCATTGTGAAAGTGGCCACTCTTAAACTGCGTCATACAAAAACTAACAGGCTAGTAAGGAGGTGTGAGGCCAAAGGAATATACATTATTACCTCCAGGCCCCTGTATATCATACAAAAAAAAAGCTTGAGTTTGTGGACTATGAGGAACTTTTTAAAGTTTGGAAATGTATGTAGAGGAGCAAAGAAAATGCTTGCACATTGACTGGGCTGTTCCACCTTTTGATATTTTATGTTCCCCTTATTTAACACTGTTAGTATCCGAAGGCCAGAGCTGGAGCTTGTGATAAAATTATAGAAGAATTAAATGAGCATCTAAGTTAACAGTATTTAGCAAAAGGGTAAAACGGATGTTGTTATGGCATCAAATGTCAGTAACTTTTGAGAATAAATAGAAAAACAAACTTTGCAGTTGGGAAACATAAACACATAAAGCAAAGGGAGTAGATGTTTGCAATGCAGTTGTTAGAGACATCTCACTCCGTTTCTCAGAAAGCTGAGAATCATGGTGTACAGGGCATGCCTGTCTGGCCCCCTACTCCTCCAGTCCCTTCTCCCACAATTCTATACCAAATTCTCTCTGTTCCGGGCACACAGACATCTTTTCAGTCCTTGAGGATTCCTTGTCAATTCCTACTTAATCTTCATTTTCTTAACTAAAATTTCAATTTCTCAAATAGGTCACCCCAAGCATCATAAGTTAGTTTCCTCAGTTACATCCTCTGACAGCACTCTGTGCTTCCACTAGAACTTCGTTATTTTAATCACTTGTATAATAGTTGTATTCTTACTATACTTGAAGTGCCATGGTGATAGAGATTTGTCTTGATCTATGTTGCTGTCTCATAGGAAAGCATCAGACCAGGACTCCGAGGCTGTGAGTTATAATCTAACTGGATTCTAATTAAAAACCTGGAGGCAAGACTTGATAATCTGTACTTACATCACTGAGCTGCACTGTGCAGCCCTCAACCAACTAAGTCATGATTTATGGCTCCTTTAAAAGAAGTATTTTTCCTGAAGGGCTAAACACCTCAATAATAAACATCAGGAATCATCTGAGATAAAGCTTATGAAAGCAACTTGCCTAGAATGAGTTACTTAAATTCTATCAGCTTCTTTATCCACACAACAGTAACACGAACAAACATTCCTTCCTCTCTCAAGAAAATGTAATAAAAATAAATGTGACAAAATATTATCTGAGAACTTGAGAGGGGAATCTTATTTTTTATTTTTCTGTAAACCAAACCAAAATATCTAACCCTTTCACTTTTAACTATCAAATCTGACACAATCTGAACAATGATGCAGACATTCCCTTTGCAAAGATACTAAGTGAAATGCTCCTCTGATTTGTAATCTATTACTTTCTCATAAATAAAGTACTACAGAATTAAAAACATACTGTTTAAACGTATAGTGGAAATGAGGCAAATCAATATTGTAGCTTGAAGCACCATAACTCACAGAAAAGTATTTGGGCTTGGCATTCTTTGTTTCACAAATTGAAATATCATGTTTCTCCACAGCTTGGATATGCCGAGATCCAAACACCCACAAGCACGCGGGAGCTTGTAATTGGTTCTGACTGCTGTACTGTTCTCTACTGGACTGTATGGGACTCAAAAGCTCTTTACTCAAAACCCTTTCCGATTATTATTACTCAAGATAAAAGCTCTAGAACAGCTCTAAATTAGTGGGTTAAAGACCTACACACTGAAAATGCTACAGTACTGGCAAATGTACAATTGATGAGAACTCCAGCATTATGATTTTACGTTGCTGAACAAAAACTAAAAATGATACCTAAAGAGGAACAAAATTTTTAAAGATGGCTGTTCATGTCTACAATATGATCAGTCTCTTTGTAAGTATTACATCACCATGATATATTAAGTTTTTGATTAATAATGAATTTATTTTTATTCTCATCCAGTGAAATGGCTGAAAAGACAGTAGTGCACATATATCGACTGTCCTCAGTTCATGATGTCATCACATTAAATCAGTGATAACAACAACTAACATTAATATTGTATTTAGTATGTGCTAAAAGCACTGATTTAGGGGTTGTTTTAGCTCTTTTGCCTGCTCATAAAAAGATTTCCTCATAGCTACATATATTTCTTAAAGCTACAGGCTTAGGTTAGCTGTAGAAAATACATGTAACTAGCAGAAATTTTTTTTTATGTATAGGGAAGAGAGCTAATATTTATTGAGTTTCTACTAATATAGCAGACACTGTGTCTTTGTTTAGTCCTCATAACAGCCCTATAAAGCAGGTGATTTCAACCTCTTGTTACAAATATAGACATTGATACTTAATGTTTTATGGATAATAAGTTACAGTGCCAGAAAGAACACCCAGGTCTGCCTGACCCTAAAGCTTTATATGCGGGGTAGAAGGAAACTATAGGTGGGGTGGGTGGATATTGGAGGACACAGCTGTTATAGTTCATCTGTGGGCCCAGTAGGAGTTTTAAGAATGGCCAAAATAACAAATACTAGAGAGACCAGTAAGAACATCAAGAGCAAAGCAGTCAGGGGCAGAATCAAATCAGATTACAGAGTAAACTGCAGGGACTAATGGTACAGAAATGAGAATACATGAAGGTGAAGTTGGAGGGACTGTTGCAAGCAGCCTTGGGCTCCAGTGGGTACAGGCTGTTCGGGAGAGTTGGATGTCTTAGTATCTGAGAGGGAAAATGGCACTAGGGCAACAATGCATTTCATTATATAATTTCATTCCTTACACATGTGTGCTATACATGAGGCCCATTTCTCAAAACAAAATGTATCCTTTGATTGTTCTTCCCCCTTAACGAAGTGTCAAACTGCGAGACATTTTTTAAAAACTCCCACAGACATTTCATCTTCTCAGTACCTTCTTCTGACGATGTTATGCAGAACGGCCTCCTGCCTCATCTATGCTCCCACAGACTTTTACATGCCGATTTTTGTGATTTGCTTATGTGACTACTTCCCTTGCTAGAAGAAGAATCCACAAGGGCAGAGATCATATCTTACCACCTTCATCCCCAGAGAACAAAGGAAATGGTAGACACAAATCCAAAGATGTCAGTAATTACATCAAATATAAATAGTCTAATTACCCAATTAAAAGCCAGAGATTCTCAAATAGATAAATAAAACAAAACCAAACTATACCTTTCTACCAGAGACCCACTGTAAATACAAAACATGAGTTAAAGGAAAATTATGAAAAAAGATAAATTATGCAAACACTAGTAAAAAGAAAGCTGAAGTGTGAAAAGATGATCATTGAAATTATAATATAAAAATGGTCAGTATAGTGAACAGGGTCAAAATCCAGATTTCTGGAGACCTGTATTTAAGAAGATATTGGAACATGCTAAGTCACTCCCATCTTAAAAGAGAATTCCTGAATCCTCTGAACACTCCACTCCATGTCTCACAATGAGCTAAATCCTTGAGATAGTTGGTATTAATTCAGTCTTTTTTTGGTCAACTTCCACTAGTTCATCCACCTTTCACTGAAAGAGCCTTTGCTAAGGTGACCAAGGCCCTCCAGGTCCTTAAATCCAAAGGTCATTTCATATCCTCATTTCAGTTGATCTTCAGTAGCATATAATACTACTGACCTGCCACCCTTCTGCAAATACTCTATTGTTAGGGCACCTACTTTCATTCTTAGGCTTTTTTCTCTTTTCACTTTATAAACTTTCCCTAGATTGTCTCATTCTCGGTAACAGTTTCTAGTCCCATATATATGACAATGACCTGAAATCTACATATCCATCGTGGCATCTCGTTTAAATTCTGTGTCAAGCAGCTTTTTTGATATCTGCAGTTTGATGTCTCAAAGGTATCTCAAACTCCACATACTCAGATCTAAACTCACAATATTACCTCTAGTTCTACTTTTTCTCTCTCCATAAATGAGATTATTGATCCAGTTCCAAAAGCCAAAATCCTAAGAATTATCTGACATATTCCTTGGCTCTTGTTCTTCCCCTCCAATTGTTTCCTCACACCACGGCCAAAGTGATCCTTTTAAACAAGCAAATCTGAGCATATCACTCCTTCTTTAAAGTTTTACAATGACTTAGAACAAAGACAACAAAGTCTGACCTTGGCCCTTCTCTCCAGATCTTCCTTATCTCAGATATTCTTCCTTTGTCCTCTTGATTCCTGCCACACTGGTCTTTCTCAATTTCTTCTTTCCATTACAGAGCCTTTGCAGATGCTCCCACTCCCCACCTCCTGATCTGGAAAACTACTCTCTTCTATCCCTGAATAACTCCTCTCCAGTCTTCAGATATTAGCTCCAGCATTATTGACCCTAAAAAGCCTCTACTGATACCAACAAAGCTAACACAATCTAAACAGTATAATATAACCTTAACCAACGTGTCTAGAGAGTTAGCAGAAAGAAACGCATGTTTCAGGAAAAGGCTAGAATAAATTGCAAATACTTATTCAAAAAAATTTTTAAAGAGTCCTCTTCATTTTAATTTCTCTTAATAAAGTTCAAATTCACTACTCTCTTATTAAGAAATTAACAAAGTCATTTTAAAAATTGAACTCAACTGAACTCACATCGCAGGTGTCAAATAGCTGGTTTGTTCACTTATTAGATAAAGTACTAGTATTTTTCATTCAATGAACATTGATTGCACACTTATTATGGAATGGACTATTTGTGGCACAAGAGTGCCTTCACAGCAAGGAAGAAAACACCCAAAATTTCTTGTCTTTATGGAACTTACAAGGTATGATCAAAAGATATGGTGAATGTTTAAACTTTAAAATTTTATTCCAGTAAAGGACACATTGCCATTAATCCTCCTCAAAATACTACCCCTTGCTTTGAACAATGTGTCTCTTACTATAATAATTTTTTAAAATTTAAACATTCACCATATTTTTTTTAATCACATCTGAATCGATTCAGGTCACACATCATTTCTGGTATGGCAATTTCTGTCAAATAAAAACATTACAGTGTGTCATTATCCACCTTATTCACGGGATGTGGCACCGTTTGACTTCTGGTTCTTCCCCAAAGTCAAAATGACCATGAAAGGTACATATTTTGATTCCATTCGTGGTGTCTAGGCAGCCACAACAGCACAACGGAAGACACAAAAGAGGCCTTGCAGAACTGTTGTAGAAAAGTGGCAGGAACCATAGGATGTGTGTTCAAAGCAAGGGGGAGTATTTTGAAGGGATTAATGGCATTGTGTCTTTTACTGTAATAATTTTTTTTTAATTTAAACATTCACCATATCTTTTTATCATAACTTGTAGTTTCTACTGAGGGTAGGGAGTAAACAGGCAATACGCAAATAAATAAGATACACCATATATTATATCAATTGATCACAAGTGCTATAATGAAAAAATCAATCAAAAAAGGTGGAAGTGAGATGGGCAATCTAGGGCAAGCATGAGACAGAGTTTGGGGGGAAGGGAGGGTTAGTGGTTGCAATTTTAAATACCATAGTTATTATGGCTTCAGTGGGAAGCTGGACCTGAGCTAAGACCTGAAGGAGCAGAAGAACCAAAACACAGGTGTGCAACCCTTTGCTTTAATGCTGACTCTTTTTCTGTTGAATGTGTCATTTGAAATGGGTCAACAGCTGAATGACAAAATTATGCTTACAATTACCCCGATCTGTTGTAATCAAAACCAAAAAAGAAAACAGATACTCCAATTATTGATAACCCTTTGACCATCACAGTTGAGATATCTGCCTGTTGAGGAAAAAATTTAAATGTTTATTTTTCCCCATGTCACAAATATCTCCATTCTATTTTGTTTTCCCCAAACACATATTTCAAATGTAGAAAATTCTGTTTAGTCTTAAATGAGCCAAAATTTCATCATGGGCTAAAATTTTAAGACATAAAATCACTGCTGACATTGAATTTTAATCATATAGATGAATCACAACATGCATTTTAGCTAGGCATGTATTATGGATAAGTCTAGTTTTCTACAGAGAATAATCACATGTTCTAATTACCATTTTGGTTATACGCATAATTAATAATATTCTGTCTTAATGGGACACACTGAATCTTCAGACAGTTGCAAGCTTTAAGTATGCATACTGCCAAATGCAACTGTCAGCTGCACTGCCAAACACAAAGGAATCTTCAGCATTGATAGCAATATGCATATCTTTATTCCAGATACATTGGAAAATTAGTACTTTTCTTCCTTCAAAATTTTCTCCACACTAATAATTTTATGTTGCTTGATTGATCATTTCCCCTAAATTATATGTATTGGCAAGTTATCTTATAAGCAATAAATACATGAATATAAATGTATTTTACATTTAGATACATTTACACTTACATACAAGGTCCAAAGAAGAAGAAAATATTGTAGGACTTACTGATTGTAAACTTTCATTTTCACGTAAACAAGCTGTGTGAAGTTCTGATTTCAAGGTTGCAATGTGACTTCGATGAGAAGTCATTTCCTTCTCTAATGTAGCAATTCTAGCATTTGCAAGCTGGTAGACATCCATGAAACTTTTAATCATAGCCTAAAGAAATAAGAATAATGTCACATACAATTCAAATAAAGCTGTCCCCAAGGAGAATTTCCATAATTTGAAAGCAGTATCATTAAAAATTTTAAATAAACAATTTTTCATGTTTCTTTAAAATAATAAAGCTAAACCTCTTGTTTTATATTGAGAACAGTGACTATTTTAAGAAAGTTTGGGAGAAAATAATTGAGACTTCTTTTCCAGACTATTTATTTAAATAAGATGTACTTTGATCTACTGTGCCTAAAATTTAGAATGCAGTTTTTAAAGATGGCACACTTATTTTCTTTATAAAGTTAAATTCAAGTTGTAATTTGACCTAAATTTCCATCTTAAGGCACATAAGACATGGATATATAAGCAAAATACCTGAAAATGAGCTAAGTTAGAAAAATTTTCAATGCACCTTAAGAAAATGTTTTCAAACAAAAAGAGTTGAAATAATTCTGTGATTTTTTTTAAGAATAAATAACGTGATTCCTATAAGAAAAGCATAATTACATTCATTCATATAACAAAGAAACATCCTTGCATTATAATATATATAATAAAATAAATAACACAAGCAGGATTGTTGGACCTCCACATTACAGATCAATCGTATTTTACAGACTTTCTCTTCTAAAGAAAAAGTGAATTTTAAGTTCAAGAATACTATTACACCTTTCTAAAGTCTTTCAAAATACTTCAAATATAGAAAAATAAAATCAAACATTTCTCACACATTCAAATATAATGTTATATTATTTACAAGAAGAAAATGTTCCAACCACAGCTACAACTTAGTACAATGGTAGACAATCTAAGATTTTGCAAATTATATTTAATCTGAAGTCTCTAATCTGGGAAAGCATTGAGAAAATGAATATTTGAACAATTCTGAAGGCATATGAAATAATAATTTGGTGAAATGATAATACCAACATACAATGTCTGAGAAACAGAAGTAGGTTAGTACTTGTAATTAAGAGTAAGAAAATTCACACCTTTTTTCCAAATAGGTTCCTATTTGCCCTCAAAAATCCAGCTCAGACACCACCTCTTTCAAGCAGGCTGTTCTGAGCCCTGAGGCAGTATTAACTTCTACCCTGGTTCTCTGTGGGTTTCTTAGGCTTGCTCCTACTATTACATAGATTGCTTTGGAAGATATTCATTCGTTTACATGCTTAACTTTACTAGACTGAGGAGCTCCTTAGGCCAGATACTATGCCTAACCATCTCAGTATCTTCAGGGATGACAGTGGCCCATTGTGACCACTTGTTGAATGAATGAATGAATGAATGAATAGCTAAAAAAGATGAAAAAAACAAAGATTAAAGCCATATGTTGGTATAAAATACTTCACAGGAAAAAGTGAAGATATTTGGGGAAACATAATCTTAACACTTATGAATAAAGCATTAACTACATTTTGTTCAAGTTGATAAAAGAAGCAAAAGCATAGCTGTAGGCATAAAAAAATGAAGTACACAAAAGTGAATTCCATCACCCAACACTAAATTAGCACAGTATGACCTCACATTTGAGGTCATTACTTTGAGTCATTTCAAGGTAAGCTTATAGCTAATGCTAACACAAAATATTTTCCTAGGTTTCAAAAGTATATAAAAATCAGAAACTGTAAAATCTTATCTGTTTCTTCCTATGCCAAGTCTTTCTCCACTCTTATAAATTCACTCATGCTCTCTACTGAGACAATAGATCAGGAATTACAAGTCCTTTTTTTTTTTTTTTTTTTTTGGAGGAGGGTTCCTCTCTCTGCCTGTTACTTAGCTTTGTGTTGTTGGGAAATGCCAGGTCACCTCTCCATCTCCTCCCTCCACAAAGTGAGAAAGAAGAATCATTTTCTTGCCTACTTCCAAACTGTTGTAAGGCTCAGATCATTAAAAATCTAATGCAAAGTTATTCTCTTAATCCTAACATGAGAAAGCCCTCTAAAAATGGTACCTACTGAATTTCATTGTAGTATTATTGTTCTATTTTTAAATTCTCCACTAAAATCTTAATGACAGAATCTATGATAGGTGCGTCACATACATACATTCTTGTTGTGTAAGGACTTAAAATGTATAAAAGCCATGAAAATATGCATAAATGCCTATTGAATTTAAAATAAAAATTACCCTTATAACAGGGAATAGGCTCTTGGATGATTATTACACTGTAAATCACAATAGAATTAGTCTCTAGTTTTAAGGATAAAACAGTTCAACATTTAAAAAGTTACTCTATTTCTTAAATTTGGAGAAACACATTTCAGGAATATTCTCACATACATGTACATGATATTCTAAAAGAAGTAAATAATATAAATGATATTCCTTAAAAAATCCCTTTAAAAATGCATTTTTTAAAGAAATTACATCTGATTATGCGGTGAATGAAACAAAATTCATAATTATTTTGGCTCCTTCCTAAATCTTCTTTTAATAATTAAATTCTAATAAGTATATTAAGAGAAACCACATATTATTTCTTTATAACACTAAAAAATTAAAATAATCTATTTATTACTTTGAATTTAGAATTTTAAGCATTTAAAATCTTTAAAGCAGTATTCCATTGGAGAAATGAAATCAGTTTTGTATAATACTTACTGAATATGGTATTTTTCAGAGTATCAAGGAATGGTGATAAGTGTAGAAAGCATGTCTCATGGTACCAATACAGAGGGTGCCAAAAAAATGTAAACACATTTTTAGAAAGTAAAAAACTATTAAAATTGTAATACTCAATATATACCAATAACAAAAGATGAATACCAGTCACGTTTGACTTCTGCAATTACAAGAAGTGCTCAGAGTGGTTACCATCAGTGTCCAGACACTTCTGATTACGGCAAACTACCGCTTGAACAACGTGGACCTAAGTGTCCACTTGTACCACTGCGCATGCCGTTTCAATTTCCTCCCAAAGTACCACCAGTGTAGCTGGTTTTCTATGGCACACCACATCCTGTAAGGTCCCCCATAGGTATAAATCAAGGGCTGTTAAGTCAGGAGAACGTGGGGGAAACTCAATGGCACCTCTTCATCCTATCTACTGCCCTGGCAAATGGTCTTGGGCTCCTCAAATGACAACTGTGCTTCCGCAGTTTTCCTTGACTGTCCTGCCTGTCACATGGTGACTCTAACATTCATTTGATTAACACCATCTTTTGAGCAAATGTCATATTACACATTGCTACAGTAACTCAATTCAACTTCAAAAAGTAATACATAGATAACATCGCTTAAAATGTGTATACATTTTCGGTATCCCCGTATATCCTCTTCTAAAATGAAAACCTCCTTCAGAACTGAAAGGTGCGAAGTGTCAGTGAAATTGCAAAGTTATTCAAAGAAGCCACAGAGCTTTTGAGAATTTTAACTTGCAGTATTAAAAAGTGATTCAAACCAGGTGATAAAGGATGTCAGTGAAAATCAACTCTTTTAATATAAAAGCAAGGTGCCAAGTTGGTCGAAGAAATGAAAATGAATGTCTGAATTAACTGAGGGCATGGGAAGAGGAGGAAGTGAGCATCCCATCAATCGCTTAAAGTCTAACCCTTCACAACAAAGCTCTCTCCCGTATTAAAACATCACATCTTTTTACATTAGGAAACAATGACAGGCAGCATGATATTGTGTACAACATGCCTAGCATTTGACAATTTATCCCACGTCACCTTTAGCCCTAGGAATTTTGACTATACCGTGCAGTGAGATACGTATCTCTGTGGGGCTTACCTCGTTAAAGAGAAGCAGAACAAAAGACGATTTTTAGATAAGAAGAGGAGCCTTTTGTTTTGGAGATAATCTATAGTGTTTATAATCAACATAACAAGATGAGAGAATCCAAACATAAAATTCCACATCCTATCTATTTTAAGGTAATGTGTAAGTGTACTAAAATATTTTTTAAAATCTGAGATACAACTAGGTAACTGTCACCAGAGGACCAGGATATTATTTATATTATTTATTATGTACGTATTATTATGTAGTTTAGACTGACTTCAAAATGAACTCCAGGGAAAATGGAATCCTTTGGGGACATGATGTTAGGAGGAAAAATTAGTAGAAAATATCTAAAGGCCTAGATGCCAAAACAGCAAATCTTTTATTTATATCTTTGAGTATAAAATTGAAAAGCAAAATCCTCTGCCATTTCACTTTAAATTATATAATTATACTTTATTTCTATAGACTATATAAAATAAGTATACCATGTAAAATTGATTATAATAGATACACCTCTTATGTTAACTACAATATATCCCCATAAAATGGGGATAATGCTTCTTACCTTAAGAATGTTGTGGGGGTTAAATGAATATTAACACAGAAAAAGTCCTTAACTATATATACGGCACATAGTAAACACTCAAGTAAATGTTAGCTATAATGATAATGATGGCAAATTAGGAAAATTACTATATTAATTCATACAAGAAATGTTCAATGTTTCTTAGAGGTATAATTAGACATCAGTGTTTTAAATGTAAGATTCTACACATATTGAATATATTTATTATTTTTTTTTATTTTTTTAGTTATACTTTTAAGTAGAATATGCAGTTTTTTATTTTAATTCATTTTTATTGTTAGACTTAATGGGGTGACATCTGTTAGCAAGGATTACATAGGTTTCAGGCATACAATTCTACAGTGCATCGAATATATTTAAATCCTTTCAACAACAACAAAAAATTACAGGCTAATGAATATTTACTTCAGCAGTGTCCCTTTTGGCTTCCCTGGGCCACAATGAGGAGGAATTGTCTTTGGCCACACATAAAATACACTGACACTAATGATAGCTGATTAGCTTTAAAAAAAAAAAAAGTTGCAAAAAAAATCTCATTCTGTTTTAAGAATTTGTGTTGGGCCACATTCAAAGCCATCTTGGGCTGCAGGTTGGACAGGCCTGATTTACTTCCTAACGGTACAACTTCCCATTGATAATTTTAAAACGTTACTATTTATAATATTGGTCTTAAGGAAGTCTTACAAAGTCTTCTTCCTTTAAATTCCATTGATACCTGGAATCAAAGGAAAATTATTTTCTTCATTATCAAAAAGTTACTCTAGTAAGGTGGCTCATTTAGTAGACTCACTTTCATTCTAATGTTTTATAAATGTGGTGACACGACAGAGAATGAGAGTAAAAACCTGATTAACAGTAGCCTACAAATAGCAACTGTGTTCCCAATCAAGATGAGTCTAAGATCTGGAATTGGACTCATCGGTTTGAAGGTAATGGTTTCTGGTCCTGTCCACAAATGTGCATTTCAACATGACATTCCAATACCAAGTTATGTGGGAAAGGCTGTATGGAGATGGCACACTTCCATCTACCACCTTGTTTTGCCATGTTGATTATGGGTGCATGTGCATGTGCATGTATGCATGCATGAAAGCTAATAAGAATGCTATCAACTGACAAGAATTCTGAGCAATCAATAGAAATAGAATGTACAAGGGACTAGAAACAAAATTTTACAGAAACCCCATCCAAAACACAAATAAGAGAACACTTCTACAAAGGTGGGACCACCTACTCCTGGGTTTGTAGGTAAGCATAAACACTTATAAGCAATGGGAGAGGGACTTAACTGTGCTTTACCAATAGCCCTAAACCTTTCACTCCCAAAGTTATGATAATAACTTATAGTGAAAAAAATATGATCGGATGTCTTTTAATTTTAAAAATCTTTTCGTATAGCTTTTTGTGATACAGTAATTTGTATGTCTAATTCTGAATCCCCACCCTCAATACTCGCACAACATATGGTTGAATAGGAAGATGAAAATGGTAGAACTGCACCATTGGTATCTATTAAATCATGTCATTCATGTTTTAATCCGATCAATTATTTGAAAATTTTCATTGCAGTTTTGGCTAGAAAATATCCAACCTGAATCAATCAACTGTTCTTCAAATTAATATATGCCATGCTTTTTATATTTTAACAAATAAATTTTATATTAAATATACCAGGGGTGCCAAAAAAATGTGTACACATTTTAAGCGATGTTATCTATGCATTAGATAATGCTGACAGTAACCACTTTAATCACTTCTTGTAATTGCAGAAGTCAAACATAACTTGTATTCATCTTTTGTTATTAGTACATATTGAGTATTACAATTTTAATAGAGTTTTTCCTTTCTCAAAATGTGTACGCATTTTTTTAGCACCATCTGTATTTTATATTTTTAACAAAGGTTCAAAACACACTGCTAGGTTAGGATATTATGCTTTGAAACTTTTTATGTGTACTATATAAATTTTTATAGATTTAGATAGTTTTTAGAAAAAAGGTTATAATTTTAGAAATATTCCCAAACCATTTTCATGTTTTGTACATAAAATTCTTTCAAGAAAGCAGTTAGTTTTTTCTTTTGTTTTCTTTTGTTTTACCTTGACTTGGCAGAGTATGTTTTATTTGGGGAGGGTTTTAAAAATATTTTTTAGCTAGAATGCTTTTGATTTTGACTTGTCAGCAAAGGTCTACAGATGTGGAATTCTCTTTTTGTTAAAAAAAAAAAAAAGAAAATCACCTAATTGATTTTTAAGTTCAAAAGGAAGTACTCGGTAATACTCTCTCACAAGAGAAACAGCAAAGCTTATGTAGAAAAATTTAAAAACTACCTCTTATCTCATTATAAACTATTGTAAAGATTATGGTATGTAAGATAATTTGCTCCATAAATGCACCTAACCATACAGGATATGTAACAGTTCATGCAGAAATACAAAGAAGTAAACAGGCAAATAAAGACACTACTCAACCGCTCTGCATTGTGAAGTTCCTTTAACTCACCTTACAGGAAACACTAATGTCTAAAAATTAGACCAGTGCCAGCACACACCAAAGAATAAAAATTTTATTTCTTACTGTATAAAAAAGGATGCATCTACTGTCATACTTACCCCTTGGATGTGTTTAGTCTCCAAAGTGAGTTAGAGGAAGAAAAAAAAAAAGGAGAACTTCCATATATAGATTTTATATTAATTTTAGTTCTCTTAATAGACTACTTGTAGAGCAGTTTTAGGTTCATAGAAAAGTTGAGCAGAAAGTACAGAAGGTTCCCATATACTCCCTGTCCATACACACGCAAAACCTCCCCCACTATCAACATTTTGCACCAGAGTGGGACATTTGTTATGATTGATGAACCTAAACTGACACACAATCACTCCAAACCTACAGATTATATCAGGGTTGACTCTTGGTGTTGTACATTCTATGAGTTTTGACAAATACATAATGACATGTATCCACCACTGTAGCGTCATACAGAACAGCTTCACTGCCCTAAAAATGCTCTGTGCTCTGCGTATCCATCCCTTCCTCCCCACAGCCATTGGCAACCACTCATCTTACTGCTGTCTGCATAGCTTTTATACTAACTTTCAATCTTTAAAACCTTACAAAAATCACATCTTTTAAAACTTTCTATTTTTCTTCATTTTATATTATAGAGCTTGTTTAATAATAAAGAATGCATTATATAAGTTTTAAAGGAATAGATATACATATATTGGGGGTACTGGCTGAAAAATAGGAGTGAGCAATCAACAAGTTCAAGGAGCAGTCCTCAGTTTTCTTGTTTGCTTTGGATTGGCTTAGTGTTTTGTTTTGGTTTGTTTTTGGCTGTTTATAACATAAAGTTTCTCAGTGAAGAATTAACCGAGGCTTTCCAAGTTTCATAAAATTGCACAGCTAGTCTATCACAACATTCATACAAGTGTCAATTTAATCCAGGCTCTCTTCTCTACTGACTGAAAGAAAAGGTACAAAAGTCACACCATCTTGAATTTTGCTGTGAAACCAGGATTTTTCAAAGATCTCAAACTCAATGATTATTATACTACTTTGACTCTGAGCTACTACTTTTTGGTTATGTAACGGAAATAAATATATTTTTTAAATAAAATAACTTCAGATAATATTTTTGAGGATTTCATTCATTCTGTAGAATGGGTTCAATAAACATTTATAACAAATTAATGAATCTCTATTCTATTCAAATATGTCTACACCCCTCCAAAAGCTTTTGAGTCTAAAAAAACGTAATTTGGAAGAAGGCTGTGAGATTATATTAATGAAAACATTAAATTAAGCCTATAAATTATAGCAAATCTATTATCCAAACAAAAGAAGATGATTTTGAAAAAAAAAGAAAACTTGGAAAACAACTTCTAGTGTGCTTAATTGACTTACATATCTAAAATGACAATATGTTGTGCATCTCTCAGCAGCCTGACTTTAGGATCTTGTATCATCAGTGAAAGACTTTAGAAGCAAGATACTTAGACGGTGATATTCCAAATCCTACCCATACAGGATTAGTTCGTCTGACACATAAAATCTGAGTGAGATTCATGCATACTGTATATGTATATAGAAAGAATGGGATTCCAAGTAGTTATAGTTCATTTGCATTTTACTTAAGATTAGGGAAGGTTTTTATTATGACACATCTGAAAAATTTCCTGACAGAAAAATAACCTTTCCTTTATAATAAAAACTAGGATTTTGGTGAGCCAAGTTTTTCTTCCCTACTCTCTCACACAAGATGTTTTCCCATTCCTGGACAAACCACTTTTGACCATAGATGTCCTAGGGGTCTGTGTGTAGTACTAGAATTACTATGTTTTCTTTAGAGACTAGTCTAGGCCACTGCTGTCCACTTAAGATTATGTATTACTATTTATTTAGTACAGGGCATGGTTAAAAACATGTGTAACTAGGTATTTAATGCAATGTACACATACATACTGAAATACTCTCAGTATCTAAAGGTGACAATGATAAGGGTAGTAAATTGTCAGGTTATTAGAAGAAAAAAAAATTGTTGCAAGTGCTCAAACTTCTTGGTCAAGCGCAACTGAACACAGAATGGCACAAACTGACTAGATGTAATGTATATAGTTCATGTATGTGTTTGGTGGTGTTATTTTATGTAAGAAAAAGAGAATCAAAGCTCATTTTCCCCTTTTTGCCATCTGAAATGGCCCTGGACTTGACTTATCCCACCACGCCAAAGTTTTTACTGGCACCATTTTGGAGAGTGCAAATATAGTAGCTTTTCAGGTATGAGAAGGAGCCTCATGGGAAACCATATTCAGCAGTTACAGAATACTTCTACAGCAGATTTTTTAAATAATGTTTTCTTTATATCATGTTTAGACTCTAAACTTTTCTCTGGCCCCCACTCAACCATGGCATATACAACTTAAATGTGCCAAAAACAAGACCAATTCTTTTTCAAATATGTTATTTCCAAACAGAATTGAATCAAAGCCAATCTTGAGGCTAAGTGCAGCTTCTAGATGGATGGGGATGGCTGCTCCTGTTCTGTTAAAGGTGACTGTAAAGAAAGGCAAAAGGGAGAAGAAATGACATGATGGTTTCCTACAAGAATATGGAAAAGAGATCATCAAAATAATCAGACACGGGGAAAAGAAGTTCCTCTTGGCAACTATTGCATGTGGAATAGTTTCCATTCTGCTTTCAGGATATGAAGTGGGAGGGGCCCAAAAAGAATGTCTTAGGAGATTCACAATCACATGGAATGAAAACATGCCTTTAGTTTTCACGCAGGTATTAGACAGGAACAAAATAAAGCCTATTAGAGCCATATCTAATTTGCATATAACACAACTGTTGAAGGCTCTTTGAGTCTTCAGGTGGCACAAACTGCTATACAATTCTTTTATGACCCAATACAAAAAGCAAGAGATCTAGAAAATAAACCCAAATTTCACTCAAGAATACCATCCCACAGACTGAATGTGCCTTGCTATAAGAAAATAAAAAACCTTCATTGAAGAAATAATATGTGTTATTTGTATGGAGTCTGCTTTATAATGTAGACACAGTTCTCACAACCCCTGACTTGACACCTTGGAACCAGATGAGTTTTGGAGCTCAGGGCTTTTCGGATTTGGTAAATACAGGGCATATCCAATTATAGGGAGTAACACTCTTGTTGGGATCTGGGGCAGCACGCTCTAATCAGATACATTCTATAGCAAAACATTTGAGTCATCTCACGAGGGGGATAAACTGAGACTATAAAGAGCTTCATGTCAGTTCTCAGGTTTTGCCACAAAATTAGGTCAGGTCAGGTTTTTGCCTCTGAGTCACCAATTTACTTCAGTTTCTTGTTGCTACGTACCATTCAGTTTGGACAAGAAATTTAACGTCTTAATTTGCAGTAATTAGAACGTGGTAATAACATGAGACAACTGTAACTTTCAAAGACTCTCTTTCCACTTGATGAAGAATCATAACATTGCTCAACTCATACATACTCTCTCAATAATAATAATCAAGTGCTATCTGTTGAGGCTTTTGTGTAAGACCCTGTACTAAGTGTCCTATGATGTAATTTTCTCCTATGACGTAATTTAGTAAGTCTACAAGGCTAAACTGCATGTTTTAATTTAATCATGACATCTTTCTCAATTTTAGAACATGGAGTTTCTTTTAGATTTTAATATCTGGGGAAATCCCTCTATCAGATCATCATTCAACCAAAGATCTAAGGGCTGGGAAGTCTATAAAGCCTTATTTGCAATATAGAACTTGTGCTTCTTTTAAATGTGTCAGATATCACTTAGGCTTCTTCATTGTCAACTACCTAAACCTCCTACCCTCCGGACAGGACCAGGTGCATTCTTCATTTTAGGGCTCTGTTTTCAATGCTCTCTTTTCCATCCTCACCAAGTTACACATTTGAAGCCACATTCATTTTGACTGATTGATATAAAATATCAATTATAAAATATACTCCGGACAAAATACTGCCGTGCAACAGTAAAGCAAAATCTACTGGCTGGATGTGAGTTAAATAGAATTCACTCAGAAAAGAAGTTAAAATATTAATATTCCATGCTCTTCAGTAAATTATTCTTAAGTCTGTCTTCCCCCAAAATATTATACCTCTTTGTGTCAGCATTATGATACTTTTGGTCATTGAAAGAAAGAAGGAAAAAGCTACTATGATTAACAGAAGGCTTTGAAACTGAAAAGCATTTAAAGCTTCAAAATTACTCGTTCTACATTTCATTGGTTATTTAATATACATCACTTATGCAACCTCAAATGAAATATTTTTTTAAACTGTGATTCTGACAAATCCACATTTAAATAAGTGGGAAGAGGAAGATTTACTACCATTTGAAAAAACTATAGGATCATTTTTAGTTCTCTTTTTCGATTCAATCTCTCTCTACACACAGAGAGTGCCAAAAAATTTATACACTTTTTAAGAAAGGAAAAGACTGTATTAAAAATGTAATACTCAATATATACTGATAACAAAAGATGAACACAAGTCATGTTTGATGTCTGCAATTATAAGAGATACTCGAAGTGGTTATCATCAGTGTCCAGACACTTCTGATTACGGTGAACTACTGCTTGAGCAACGCTGACCTAAGTGTCCACTTGTATCACTGCACATGCCATTTCAATTTCTTCCCAAAGTACCACCAGTGTAGCTGGTTTTCTACGGTACACCACATCCTGTAAGGTCCCCCACAGGTAGAAGTCAAGGGTGTTAAGTCAGGAGAACAGGAAGTAAACTCAAACAATGTTCTTGAATTTCAAATACCACTTCAAAATGGTCTTGTGCTCCTCGAATAACAACTGTGCTTCTGCCATTTTCTTTGACTGCCCTGCCTGTTGCATGGTGACACTAGCATTCACTTCATTAATGCCATCTTTTGAACGAACGTCATACTACACATTTCTACCATAATTCAATTCAACTTGAAAAAGTAATACATAAATAACAGCTCTTAAAATGTGTATATGTACATTTTTTGGCACAGCTGGTATATAGTGTTTGTGTGTGTGTGTGTGTGTGTGTGTGTGTGTGTGTGCAATATGTATGATATATTATTGCTCTCAAAAGTGTATGTGTGTGTTTGCATATACAAGGGCTGTTCTAAAAAAATCCAGCCATAAATGCCTCTATTTTTCATATTACATGGCTGGATCCTTTCTGTGAGCAATAATAGCCTGTTTAATAAAATTTAAGGCACCTGAGGAATTATTACGAGAAATGACTTTTGTACCTAGTTTTAGACAGAATGATTTACTGGATTTCCCTCAATCCTTAAGTTACATATTCATTGCTGTATATTCCTCTAACTACTGTCACATAAATTGTCATGTAGAATAGGGCAAATCAGGGTCAGTTGATATAAGTGGCATCAATCTGAAGAACTTCATCAGTCTTTATTTCAAGGCATTATGCAAAGAAAACTGTCATTAAGAGAGCCTTAACTGACAGCAAATGAAATCAATCAGCAAATCACTAAGCCATAATAAACTCACTCAATTTGTAGATAACCCTTCCTCTTCCAGGTCTTCACCTAGGCAGTCCATCAAACGCTGATTTTTTTTTGTCCAAGGAGCTAAAATGAATAGCAATTCCACTGCAGTACTTGCAAGTTCAAGTGCTCACAGGCTTCAGTCCCTCAATAATAAGCCTTAAAAGGTATTATCTAGTAGGGCTATACTTACACTTACATAGGCTTCAAAAATGAAAAAAAAAAAAAAGAGAGAAAGCATTAAATTTGGAATTTAGTTTTTGCCTCTTAACATTAATGATAAAGACATTATGTTCAAATAGGCATGGGCATGGAGAAAAAGAAATTATGTCCCTATCACTCAGCAGCTTTTCTACTTTCAGCTACCTAGATCTAAAATAATAATAATGCTCTGTACTTTCATATGTTTTGTAATTTTGTTTTTTCCAAAAAACACCAAATGGTGTAAACAAAGGCAATAAAATGAGTTAAAAGAAAATACGAAAAAAACAGCAATAATGCCTCAATTACTTTGTATAAGTAATTGGAAGTATGGGGTGGGCATTTGCCAAAACATTAGCAATTATATCACACCACACTGCAAGGAAACACTGAAGTTGTGGAACACTTTTATTCTTTAGATTGTGCATGTTGCTACTAAAACTTCCCACACAAAAAAACACTAAAATGTTCCTCAATATACTTAGGTCACTTAGGCCCCCAGGACTGTTTGCAGTTCAGTCCAACATAGTTCATATTAACTTAGCACTGTGTAATGCAAAAAGCACACTCACATGCCCGCTATCTCATCTGATCTCCCCTATGAGCTGAAGAAAGACAGGCTTCACTGTCTCCATTTAAAGACAAGGAAATGGAGGCTCGGTGCTGTTGAGTGACCTGCCAAGGTGGTTAAATTACAGAGCAAGGGCTTCAATCCAGGCACTCTGACTCTCCACTTAGGCTTCCTCCAATACTATTAATGCATTACTTGTCTCTTTCTCCAGCAAAGAGAATTATTTTATAGTTTCCAAATACTATGTTCTTAAGAAAGCAATTCCCAAATACTATGTTCTTAAGAAAGCAATTCCCTGATCAACATGATGTTTCCAGAAAAACTCAAGGACATATTAAAAATGGCCCAGATTCATGGTTGCCAACTTACCTATAATCTGATTTACTTGCTTGTCTCTTAGAAGGGCAAACATCTCAACCTGAAACTGAAAACTAAGCAAGCTTACACCTGATCAAGGATTCTTTGCATGCCAAATATTTGAAGAAAAATAATTCAAAAAGTATCTATTAATGCTGTTTAGTTTTCAAAGGCTCTTCATGCATGTCATGTGAACATCACCATTGCCCCAAGCTGCAGCAGGGCAGGTATCACCATGCACATGTCACAGGCGAGCTGATGCAGCAGAAGCATTGAAGGCCAAGAGCTCACAGAAAACAGTGATCCTAGGATTGAGCTCCAGTGGCACTGTCAGCCCCACAAAAATGGTAACGCACGTCCGTCCCTCATAAGGAATGTTCTATGAGAAAAAGACAACACTTGGACTAAAATAATGAGAATTACTACTGCCTGTGTCTACAGGGGGCAGTAACTGATCTGTTCCATGGCTCATACTATTAGGTACTTTCTGGTAAAGCTGCGTAACCTCTTCAACCTTCTGTAATACTGACTCTGCTATGATTTTATTTTCTTCCTAATATTCTTCCTTGTAATAAACAAATGAAGAAATGATAAAAACAAAAGTGGACAAAGTTTATGAGTAATGCTTAGTTTTTAAAAATTTCTATCCGATTTTACTCAGTGTCAGGTTAGGTTACTAAGAACAGATCATTCCCAGAGGGAATAATTCATGAATACTTTCAGGTGAGTTAAGGAGTAAGGAGTTATAAAGTTCCTCATTGTGAGATTCTGTGTACATTCTGAGTAGCAGAAGCTTTATACAGATGCATTCCCTTGCCCTCAGATGTCACCCTGTCATTTTTCAAAGGCAAAGAGAAAGTCTCAACAAGAAAAATAAAACACCTCTTGGTTGAGATTGCCACTGTTCTGAGAAACCTCTGATACAAGATGTAGCATGTCTCATCTGCTAAATATTTTTTAAAAATTTTTAGAACTCTTAGCTTTAACATATTTCTTAGAAGTCTTAGCTATCCGTTAGTGTCCAAGGCTATATTTTAACAATAGATATGAAGAAAAATAATTTTACAATAAATCTTTTTAAAACAAAATATGAGAACTAAGAACAGTAATATATATCACCTGATTAAAATACCTGAAATTTTAAAAAGCATAATTTTACAATTTTATGCTCAAGATTACGTTCTAAAATTTTGAGCTGCATTGCCCTCCTCTCCCCTCCCCCACCACCATCACCACTAACCACCAAAAATAATAATAATAACATTTTAAAAGTGCAAATCAAATAGGCAGAGGAAAGGAAGAAAGAGAAGACTTGTGTGATGATACCAAATCTGCTCTACTGACTGACATGCTAGGGAAAGACTCCAGCAAATTTTTCCTGTTCATCAAAACCTAAAAACTAAAATCCTAGAATAAGATACAGATTGAGAACCAGGCACAACTCACGATGACTATAACCGATGTTTAAATGCTATTGTTTAATTATTTAATAATCATTACCTGAATTTGCCACACATTCTTAAGTCTACTCCTTCTGTACACACCAACATCTTATTTCTCATGACATTTTGTTTCATTTAGCATTGCTTACAGCTCAATTACCAGGAAATTTTGAAAAAACAATGCATGCTTGTACATTACCAAATCTTCAGAGGAGACTCCCAAAATTTTAACTAGCAAATAACAAAAAATGTTTGTTCTGACAATATTACATCAGAAAATATCATTTATCTTCCTCGTGTCAACAGAAAAAAGTAACACACTATTCTCATATTCATCCTCAAGTGAGGCCTCAGAACTAGGACATTTAGATTCCTCATTGGCACAATCTATATTCTGTGAAACAATACACTACAGCTGTCAAGCAGCTAGATGAGATAGAGGATGGCATTTCCCATCCAAATGCATTTATTCTCAGATGAACTATGTGATTTTTCCAGCTAACCGTGTTCCCCCAACAAACAGCTCTTCTCTGGGAAGTACTTGCCAACCTTTGAAGAAGGTAGCATTTCAACACCCTGTTTGATTCCACAACCTAATTCTAAAGTCATTTTACATTGTTTAATTTAAAAGATACTTTGATTTTAGAATTTAAAGAAAATTACACACATTCTCATTCATGGATAACAACTTTCCATAACCCCGACATCTTTTTGACACCTTATTACTAAAATGATCCCACTTACAAAAAGGTCAGATTTCCAATAAACTCAAACATTCAACGCGCAGTTGGGAACCCAGAAACAAATGCAAAAGAATATCGATGAGACAAACAGCTGTGACAAAATATATTCTCTTTACTTCACCATGGAGTCTCTTGAACAGAACCCTGTCAACTACAAATGAAGGACCCAGTGAAAATGGACATCTGAAAATCAGGGAAGACCTAAATTATAAAAGGCAGATAAAACTGTCTGTTAGTATCATAAAAGAACTATACTTTTAAAAGGAACTAAGAGAATTCAGTTAGGAATACACTAGAATAGTCCTTTTCAGGATTCATCAGGAAATAAGTATCAAAAACTTTAACATGTACTTAATCTCAGTGCCGCAAATCCAGTCCCGTATTCCAAAGAAACACACAGGAAACCATGCAAAAATTTAAGCAAAAGGATACTCATTGCCACCTTCTTCAAACAGCCAGAAAAATTAACAACTCAAATATCCATGAACAGAAAAGTGATTAAATATATTGCAGTAGATGCATGTAGTCATATACCTCCATTATCAACAAGGATGTGATAAATATGTATTTACTTACAAGAAGTATCCATATGTTACTAGGTTTTGAAAATGCTTACAAAACAGTGTGGCCCAATTATTGTCTAACTATATAGAGATATATTATATAAAAATGATACACACATGAGTATATTTATGACTAAATATAATTAAAATAACTACAAGAATATATACCAAAATGTTAACACTGATTATCTCTAAATGACAGAACGTCAAATTATCTTAACTTTCCTCTATGCTGTTAAGAGTCTAATTTCCTATTCCCAGAATCATGTACAACCTTTAGAATTTTTTAAAAGCTAATTTTCAATATTAGCAAAATTTCTATAAAGTTGTAGTGTTTAAAAGCAAGTCATATTACACACCTAAGTATTTTAACTATTGGTATAATGTTACAGTGTATGTCTGTAATAATGAACCAGGATAATAAAAATTTTAATTAGGCATATTATATTCTTTTTATTTTAAAAAAAGGGCACTTGACATATTTCACAAGATTTCTATTCAAAATAGCTGACTTTCATGTTTTAAAATATAATCAGGTATCTGGAAATTCACTTATGTGGTTGGGATAACATGAAGAAGAAAGTATAAATAATACAAGCTTTTAAGTGAAATTGCCTAACATCTCTTTAATTTCTAAATATGCCGGAAAAGGAGAAATTTCTTGTACAGCTTGTCCAGCACTTAGAAGGCTGCTGCACTAAGTAGCAGAGAACACATGTAAAAAGTTACCAAGAGTGATTCCTGATATTTTTATTCCCTCACAGTATAGAAACAGATAGTTCTTCCTTCTGCACACACAAAACATAACAACAAAATTCCCTTCAAGATGCTCTTTACGATTTAACTTTATAAATACAAAAAAAAATAGCTGGAAGAAATTTCTATGCCTGGAAAATACGTATAAACGTAAAAAACTATGGTTTCCCAAAAGTGGTGGGTATGACATAACAAAAAACCATCCCAAGTAAAAACTATGTAATGACATGTTGGGTTACGGGTGATTACAGGATTACTGTATTTATGGTGAAGATGCTGTTGTTTAAAATCTTCATAAATAAATGGTTTTACAATGAAGCCTTTCTAATGAAGTGTTTATAAACAGTATTTATAAAATACACTATATTTGCAAAGGTATTGTTATTATGCACTAACTAACACTTTTACAAGATGGTTTGGGGGACTTCTTCTTTTTAAATGAAATAGGCCTAGAAGTAAAAAAAACTGACACCACCTCTCTCAAGGGCACACACAACTTAGGCAAAGTAACTTCCTGAGTCAACTTGTCAAGTGTCTGAAACCAAGTTTTTCTTCACCAAGATTTACTGCGGGCCTCCTCGGTGCTCGGCACGGTGCTGAGCTCGGAGGCGGCAGCAGCGAACGGATCCAAGTTCCTGGCCTCATGAAGCCTTCGTGTTAGTGCACAGCCAATGCCTACCGGGCATTTACCATGTGCCTGTCACTATTCTAAGCACTTGAGATGTAGTAACCCAGGTAATCATCCATCACACTAACACTAAGTCAGATACATTTATTATCTTTACTTACTTTAGAGATACAAAGGCCGAAATACACAGTTTAAGTAACCTTCCCAGTTAACCTCTTTGGGATTTCTAAGTCTCTTCACTATTTCCTTACGAATGAAATTGTATTCTACAGACAGACCCCACCTTTATTCCTTTCTCTCTCAGCCATTTTAACACACACACACACACACACACACACACACACAGTAAACCAGTTTACAAAAGGCAGAAAGGTATGATTAAAAATATGAATAGACCAAATACACACTGGACATGTGACCTTTAGCAATTTACTTCATCTCAATAAACTTCGGCTTCTTCCTTTGTAAAATGAATAAAAGCAGAGCACCCATTATTCATTAGGTTGCTGCAGGGATTAAATGAGATGGTAGATATAAGGTGCTCAGCATAGTAACTAGTACAAAATAGGCACCCAACAAATGTTAGCTATGGATCAGTGTTCTTTGTTGGTTATTGTTGAGTGGGGATGAAGACACGAACATTCACTACATGCCTATTAATATTTGTCAGATATTAAAAGCATTACATAATGTAATTGTTTAAAGAACACAACTCAAAGTATAAGATAATGAGTAACTGGTATTATCTTTATAAAATATGGCAGGATATTTTTACTACATAGTCCCCTACACTCATACTATGTATCCTGGACTTCTCAGCTAAAGCTGACTTGTCTCATCTAGGCATTTCTATTTTTTCCAGCATTCTAGCAGACTGATATGCTGTTATTTGGGAGATAAAAACACAGGTATAATCACTCTAAACTTGCCATGGAAGCTTGGATGAATCATTTTAGTGTTGACATGGCCTCATGTCAACACTAAACATGGAAAAATAAGTAGGGAGGTAATGTTGATATTGATCAAAATTATTTAAAGCTTTTGAAGAAACAAGGAAGACTGGAGGAACCAAACAGAAAGAAAGAGAGAAAAAGATCCTAAACAACCAGTCCTCAAAATAAAACACACACACTCGACCCTTAAAAGTAATGAAAAGAAGCTACTGTTGCTCACTTTATCTTTACAAGAGGTCCCACAATGGCCACCAAAATTGCAGCCACCATGCACTGCCTGCATTCTTTGTGCTGGGCACTGCAATCTCTATCTTACATGCCTCACTAAATCGTACTACAAGTACAAGAAATGAGTAGAATTACACTTCTTTGCAGATAAGGGAATTGAGGCTAAAAGCTAGATCTCAAAAACTAGTTGAACTGAATTCTCTCCTGTAGAAGAGGATCAGTCACGTGCTCTTCTGGGTCCAGAGGAAAAAGGTAATCCACTCGTCCTCTCTGCCTGTCAATTGTCCTCCTTGGTCTTCCTTCTGTCCAGAATTATACCTATAATAAAGCTTGTCCCATTGGAAAGTCCTGACAGGGCTGCTAGGAAAGCTTCAGCACCTACTGCTATGAATGATGGCTGTATAGGTCGGCCAAACAGTTGGGACACAACCACAATCTGCACAGTGAACCTTTCATCATCATAATCAAAGAAAGTGCGTTCTTTGAATATTGAGTGCAAGTCATTAGCCCCAGGCACAAAGCTAAACAAATACTGAATTCTTACTTAGCATATATTTATATACCGCAAAAAGGTGAAAAGTAGAGTTCTGTAATATTAGCGTGCCAAATGGAAATAAAATTATTTATCTGTGAATCTGTCTACAGTACAGCATAAACTATGACCTATATCATACATAGATGCATAATGAGTATTTTTGTAAATGGAAGTAAAACTCACTGTAGATTTAAAAGGTTTTGCTCTTATCATTTAACATAGATGTCTACATGGTTTAGAGTCTGATTTTATCAGTTAAGGCTTTGCAGTCAAATACCCTTAAACTCAAATCAAGGTTCTAGGCCCTCCCATTCACTTGCTGTTGATTTAGGATAGTTGCCTATTGTAGTTGCTGTTTTCCTATTGTAAAATGGAGATACTGGCATCCATTTGACAAGTTCATTGAGAGAATTAAATAAGACCATATATTTAAAGAGCTAGGCATGCTACCTGGTGCATAGCAAGTGCTCATTGAAATGGTAACTATTATTATAATTAAGGTCTTCAGTTAATACAGTGCCTTTCTTCTCGAAGTACTCAAAGCATATCACAAACTGTATGGGTACGTGTATCTGTGTGTGTGTGTGTGTGTGTGTAAAACACTATTATGGCCCAAATCATATGTTCTTCTCTGCCTGGAATACTAAACCAAAATATGTATTACTAAACTCTAATGTATATTATAGCGTATCAATGCAAAACTTACCCAAGTATTTAGGTATATGATAACATGCAAAACTATTTTTATTAGAATTTGGAAAAGATAGTAGTTTAAAATATGGGTCTATATACAAGGTCGGACAATTAATTTTACAATCTCCTGCTAGAAAAAGTGCTACATACCTCACTGCTGAATATCACTACCATCACTCTCGAAGTACTCCTCTTGGGAAGCTGTGCACAGACTCCAGCGCCTAGTCCAGCAATTTTAGAACTTCTTTTCTGGAATGGCCATCAGAGCTGTCATCGTATCCAAAATCTGACAATTAAGTTCATGAACTACCACAGTGTGTTTACGTTGGCAGCACTGCACAAACTACTTGGTAAGGCATCATAACCTGGTTATGACACCTAATCTTGACAAGGTTATGATGCCTTACCGAGTTGTTTATACAGTACTGCCAACATAAGTGCACCGTGGCAAGTTCGCAAAATTAACTGTCAAATTTTGGGTACGATGACACCTCTGATGGTCACTCCAGAAAAAAATTCCAAAATTGCTATGAAGGGTGTACTAGGCACTGGCATTGGTGCACAGCTTCCCAAGGGGAATATTCAAAGGTGACCATAGTGATATTCAGCAATGAGGTATGCAGCACTTTTTCTAGGATGAGTTCACAAAATTAACTGTCTGACCTCGTATTTCCTTCTTGCTGTTCACAGATGTCAACACCACCGAGAGATCAAGCTTTGCTCCCTAAACTGGCATTCCCTAGGAATCAGTCTCTTTTCAAATCACCAAAACCTAGAGTTTGGGGGAAGTCTTTATTGGTGAATTATGACAAGTATTAAGCCCTGTGAGATTCTGAATCAAGACAGTCTTAATCTTATAGTAAATAAGACAGTCTAAATCTTATAGTAAATAAAAAAAAAAAATCTTACAGTATTCTAGCCTATAACTGGAAATAAAAATATTTTATGCTTATTTTATAATTACATTTATAATTATATTTTAGATATAGTGATGAACAATCTAATAAAATGAACAACTAGTATTTACTTGTTCTTTGAAGAGCATTAATCTGAGTATTTAAATTAGGGTATGGAATATGTAGAAAAAATTAATATTAGCCCCATTTGGACTGACTTCAATTTTGTACAAAATTAAAATTTCAAAGGTTCACAAACTGAAGAATGAAAAGTTTATCTTAGCCCTCAAAAATGTGAAATAGACTGAGTTTTAAAAGGTATTTCCCTGTTAAATACACCAAAAAATCTAGACTGTTATTGAAATATTAGGCTTTTTTGAAATATTAAGCTCTATATAGTTTAGACAATGTTCATAGACTTTTTTTCCTGATAAAGCCATTGGGCATTGAAAGGAGAATAAAGCAAATACTGCATTTTGTTTTGTCCAGCTAAAAAATTTCAACCCTATGGAAAAAAATGATCACAATGTCACAACAATAACCTAGAATGGAAAGATATCTGCAACATCTGAAAATAACCATGTTTTTGAAAATAATTTTTCGCATTAAGTTTATTTTTAAATTATCTGAGGTTTCATGATGTGGAGCTTTGAATTCTGTGAAGGAAATAACCCAGTTTGCATATATTACAATGTTCATTAAAACTAAAGATTCAAGGGCAAAATATTCTATATTGCAAAGTATAGTTTGGTTGTAGATTCGTTGAAATTAAATAAATTACCACTTAAAAATGTTGGATACATTTTGGAATGAACATTGGAAATTTTCGAGTATCTCTCCTGATAATTTTATCTAAAGTGATTTATTTTAAAACAGTAAGAGCTACAAATTGAGACTAGCTTAAAGAGATAACAGCCTAGCATCTTATTGTCCTCTGCTGATAAAGAAGTATTCTTCTAATACTGCACTTGGCTATAAAAGACATACTTCTTCTTAGATAAAAAAAGGACTTTTCTGGATTATTTAATAGGCTGCATCGAGGCTTTTAAAAAAATTATTTGTGAAATATAGTGCTACATGATAGAAGAAAAATGAAGAAAAATTATTCACACCTCCTTTATGTTATTCACAATACTTTGAGTCTCTCATTCTCTCCGGTTAGTGCAATTTATTTTTCTA
The DNA here is from genome assembly GCA_004026885.1 of Lyroderma lyra. Classification (NCBI taxonomy): domain Eukaryota; kingdom Metazoa; phylum Chordata; class Mammalia; order Chiroptera; family Megadermatidae; genus Lyroderma; species Lyroderma lyra. The sequence continues at coordinate 145,736 of PVJL010000177.1, forward strand.
CACGTCTCAGTAGCAAACAATGTTATTTAGACTCTAACCTGGCACGCCACAACCTCTGGCCCGCCCTTGAGCCCCTCCATTGCAAAGGTCTCCAGGTGCAGTTTGGGTAGCTGCAGGGTGAAGTCATTCCTACTTGCCGTAGTCCGTGACAGCGAGATCTGATCTCTGACCTAAAGGGAAAAAAACAGCATCAATGGTAATTCCCCTTCAGACACATTAACTGGGATGAACTGGGTCCCCTTGAGCCCACTGAGTGGACTTGCATTGATCGCTGGACCTGAAATCCATGAATAAATTTAGGACTAATTGATTTTTCGTTGCAAATAAATCTCTAATTCAGAGTGCTGGGGGAGAATGTTAAGAAGAAAAAGCATCTCCTGCTTGAAATGAGGGAGGGAAGAAGAGTCACTAGAGCTCCTCTGATCAAGAGGTTTTTGAATTATTTTTCACTGTTCCACCCTGAAGAGAAAAAGGAAAGGAGAAAAAAAATCCACAAAATCAAAAACAAACAGCAATCTCCTAATTAGTATCACTTTCTTAATAACATGTTTAACTTAACTGGTATTAACTGATATGTTTGGCAAGACAATTATTAGGACTAGTCTTTGAGAAGTACCTTCAGTAATACGTACCATGAAATAAAAACAAATATACTCAACACACAAGAACACTTAAAAATATACTTATAGTAAGAGGTTTGTTTGACCTTTTTACTATTATTAAACTTGAGTCTCACTGATTAAATACATATAAACCAACTTGGACATGCAACTTCTCAATAAGATAATGGGTAAAATCAGTAGTATTTGTACTATATTTTAAGTATTCGGCAAGGTAACAATACAAACATTTCACAGATATAGGAGAAATACTAACTATAGCCAGTACAGCAATCACGTGCAGTTGATATTACACTGCCACCTTCTGGACAAATCAGAAAATACGCCCTATATAATACAAAAACTAGATACAAGAGAACATTCGAAACAGATATTTTCATTTTTAATTTCCAAACGTGGTAAAAGCCCTAAGAATTCCATAGTTTTGTTTGCTTTTAAATGTCAGTAAGCTCTCATTTTTAATCATACAGTTTAATGACAGCAGTTTTCATATGTAGGTATACTCATATTTTTTTTAACTTTTCTTATGCCTAAATTGGTTTTTAAAATTTATCTCTTTGCTACTATATATTTGATAAAAAATATATAACTAGCTTACTAAAGCTACATGATAAAAAGAGTTTTTATGAGTTTTATGACCTTTTTAGCAAAGGTCAAAATGGGGAGAACTTTAAGAATAACAATTGCTAAAATAAATGTATTTATATCTCTATTTTTATTATTGCCAAGTTACTTCAAATGTAACTTGGCAATAATATATGACAGAAAATCTGTCCTTAATTTTTCTGTTCTACATGGGCAGCTTGTAAAACAGTTTAAATTATTTCTTATTTTATGAATGAACTATCATACTATATAGCATTTCCTTAAACCAGCAAATACACACAAACATATGAGGACATCTTTAATTGTTCATGCTTATTTATGGGCATAAAAATCCTTATTCTCCCAAGGTGATCTGAAGAATTTCTGTCAATAACTAAATGTCAATGTTTATGTTGTAAAACATACAAAATAATGTAATTTTTATAATAATGTGAGTACAATATGCAATCTGGAGTTCCAATTCGAAACATGTATTATTTATCTGTAACAAACATTTTCCAGTATTCTTCAGTCAGTATGAGAATGCTATTAAACTTACTTAGCATAACAGAATAAATCATATTTTAAAAATATATTTGCTTTAGGTTTTATATTTTATACGTATGGATACCTCCTCTTGCCTCTTTTTTTTTTGTCACCAATGTGCACTCAGATAAAAGAAAACATTAATGTGGATTAAGGTACTGAGAATTTATCAACATCAAACCGCTGGTGTTTTGCCTTCTACCCTTCTGAACCATAGTCAATAGATCTAAATATTTTACTGCACCCTGGCCAATTCATTGTTTGATGTTTAAAAACTCACCCAGAATCAAAGAAAATTTATTAAATTTGAGCCCCCAAATGAGATACTATTAGCTTTGAAAGTCAAGTTTAACTGCGATATTGATGATTCTCTTTTTTCTGTGACAAAATTCACTAGGGAAATCCTAGATGTCAAAGTACAAAAGCAGATTGCTAATACGGACAAAGGGGGGTAGGGGGACTCTAAGCAATGTAGGTATAATCCACAACACAGGTCCAGCACTGGAGGTCCTTTACCTCGATTATTATCAGGTACTCCACTTCATCTACAGGAAGAGTAAGCCACGTTTTGCATTCCCTAAAAAAAAAATTTCTGAACAAAATTAAGCTGGGGCATTTGGCATTTAACACTGTGATTAATCTATTGTGAAACTAACATTTTCACTATAACATTATTTAATTTGGCAAATTAAATAATTCTTTATTTTAGATAGAAACTCAAAATGCTGGTATCTTGCTAAACCTAATGATAAGCATCATAATTACAATATTATTTGAATAATATGTTTATGCTAATACTTGCATTTAGTTATAAATTATCTGTTGAATGTTAACAATGCCATCAAGAGACAATTATACAATAGATATAATATCACAAATATTTCTACTACATTTTAAGAATGTTTTTCCACTTTCAAATTAAAGCAAAACTTTAAGAGTAGTCATCTAAAATGTCTCCAAATGTTTCTAGAAAAAAGGGTTTTTTTTTAAGTCTTGAAAAATGATTGGCTAGAAATTCTTTTATTTTAAAGGGCAAAGGAAGTGAAGGCATTACATTGAGAGCATACAAAACAGTGACACCAGAACAAGTGAAAATATAACGGCACAGCAAAGGAGCAGCAAGGAAAAACGACAATGAAGAGAAAAGAATAAAAGGGACAGAGTGCTCAGAAGGAAGCAGAAAGCAAGTGGGAATGGCAGGGTGTAAACAAGGATGAACTGGAAAGAGATTCAACAGAAAACATTAGGAAAAGCATTCCTCTTTATTGCATTAAATTTGTTCATGAAAATAAATGGAACAGGCAGGCTAACAAACAATGGAACTAAGATCAGGAAAGAGATAAGTGGATTTCTTTAGGAAATACTACTCATTGAATACAAAATGATTCCTTTCAAAAATAAGAATCTAAAGTTAAGTTCTTTTAGTATCAAAAGTTTTGAAGTAACCATATTAGAATAGTAAACTTATTTTTCCCTAAAAGGAAAAGAAGGTTCACCTTTTAAAATACAGATTTTAATGTGAATTAGAATTAAAACAACCATTGCTACCTCTCTGTGGATTACATTACAACTTCAAATTGATTTTAAATTATAATTTCCAAAGACAGCCTTTAATTCTGTTCGCAACACATCATTATTCGTCCTTATAAGTTACTATACCCTTTTATTCTGATTTATTTATAGATATGAGCAATAATAAATATACATACAATGTTTTTCTACTTCAAAATGGCTAACAGCTCATTGTTAACATAATGCATTTTTTCACAGAATTTCATAATTTAAATTTCAATTGTCAATTCTATACATTTTTATAAAATTCTATAAAAGTTGTACAATTTTATAATATTTTGACAAAGAATAAAGAAAAACATACCTACATTACTTCATTCTAAAATTTTGTTTTTTAGAAAAGTGGTTTACTTTCTCCTTTTCTTATTACTTCCAAAAAGCAGATATTTCTAATAGATATAGTATAAAAAAAGAGATGAACAGAGAAAAATATATGAAATTTTCTAAGTCAAAACATTGTTACAAAATATGTATTTCTTTTATGATAGCAATCTAGTTCCAGAATTAAGTGATTCATAAGACCAATGTTGTACTATTCCTATTCCTCTGATTAGTCTTCATTCACAAGGCACCAATCTGTTTTCTAATTTTCTGTACTCCATAACACCAAAAAATCTATTTCTGCTAGATATATCAACTATGGAATTAAATTAGTCATTTTTAGAAAAGCTGCTCAACTCTCAAAATATGAAGCTGCATCTTTTTTCACGCACAGCTATAAATCCTTCTGAACCCAATGCTCCAATTCTTTAAAAACACAAACGAAATGGAGTACTAGCCATGTTTTTTGTTGTTTGTTTTTTTAACCAAGAGGAAGCAGTAAGTAGCAGTAGATCAAAACTCCGATAGGCTCAACAACGTAAGAAATAGTATACAATGCCTGACCCATGCGTGCCCAGGAAAAGTAACTAGTATTAGGACTTTTCATCACACTCTTACTTTGCCTAAAATTGTACTTTCTCCAACCTATCATTGCTCCCAATGCTTCAAAACAAACGTTCTTATCTGAGATATTCCCGTCAACTACAGACTTCTACAGTAGTCCCTGTGACTTCCATTCTTGTCACTCTGTGATAGGGTTTTCCTTTGCTGCCACTCCCTGCCTTCCTTTGTCACATCTCCTCCTCTGTTCTCCCTTTCACATCCCTCCTCTCTTTATTCTAATTTTTTATCCTGCACACGAGAGCACCCTACACCCTGTTTTTCAACCTAGGCTCTGGAGAGCAGTGTGCAGGTGACTCACTACAGCCTGGAATTCAAATCCAGCCCACCTCCTGTTATTATAAATAAAGTTTTATTGGAACACAGCCATGACCATTCATTTATGTATGTCTTTGGCTGCTTTCCTGCTTCAACAACAAAGTCGAGTAGCTGAGACAGACACCATATGGTCCACAAAGCCTAAAATAATTACTATCTGGCCCTTTACAGAAAATGTTGGCCATCCTTGCCTTAGGACGATAGAAGGAAAGACAGTATTTTTCACCATCTATAAAGTTTCTTAAAATGACCACTTCTTGCCAGAGAACGTGTGAACAATTCTAGTAAGTCAACCTTATATCACTAACATAGGGTGCCATCTCAGACACCTTCTGGCTCCTTTTTTCTAGTGTTTCATGAAATAAGTGTACTATCTTCTGATATATTTTCAAGATTACATTGTCTAATATACAACTTACTGGGTCTAACTTTGCTAGCACAACTATTCTAATACCCAATCAACCAAACGTTTGGTTATACAAGTAGAACAGGCATACTGGAGAGAGCCTTTTGTAACTAGAAAGAGAAGCGAATCAGCCCGAGTTAAATATACTCTGTAACAACACTTGTAGCAGGAAAGTTGCTCTGTATATGGACGCTCTTAGTAAGTACGTGATCAGATAAGAATGTCATTCCAAACTCACAAATTCTACAGGACAGTAAGCAGAAAGAGAGGATAACGAAAAAGATACTAGTTCCAGGACTCTGGTATGTGCCTCATGATAGAAGCAGGGATTAAATAAAACATGTCAACACAATGGAAATGATAGTCACGAATTGGATAGTTATGTCTAAATGGCTGTTTCCCTTTCTTTTACCTTTTCCTTAACTATTTAATTAATGAAATAGATAGAGTACAGTGCTATCTCTATTCATAACAATACCATTAGTACTTCCAAAAGTACTTCATACTTTTCAAAGTACTCCCCACACTACCCTACTTGACTCTGCCATCCACCCTGTAAAAGAGCCATTGCTATCCCTAATATGAGGAATGTGAGTCCAGTGCTCTCAACACAAAAGAATATGCCTCTTAATAACCACAGTGAATAGTAACTTAATAACCACAGTGGAGAAAACGGTTTAAATTTGGTATTTCCTCCATTTCCCTACCTAAAAAACACTATTTTTTTCTTTTCTTGTTTTATTTTTTGCTCTTTGTCTGGCAATCTCAGCAAAACTGTGTATGCTTCATAAAAGTGATTTTGTGATAAGCCATAGAAACTATTGCTTTTTTAACATCCTTACTTTGCTTTTGTGGTTTCACTGGACCTGTGGGCGTTCTCATTCATTGATGTTTTCTCCCCCCTTCAGGTTTCCCCCCAACACACACACGATCATGACACCGAGAGACAGGGTACCTGTGCAGCAACCATCCTTATACAATGGTCACAATCTCACATGGGAGGTCCCCAAACTCTGACGTCCCAAGATACGTGCAACCGTTTCTGCTGTGCTGCACACTCGTGGGGCAGAAGGTCCTGGCGCTCTCTCAGCAGCAGCGAGCGTTCCACTGGTGCTGCAGCAAGCACAGACACTCAATTTGAAAAGAAGGAAGTGAGAAACTAGCCCTCTTTTACTGGAAGGTTATTTTACTTCACCTACAACTCTGGAGCAGAGCCAGAATTCTCCAATGACTGCCAGCTGCTGTCACCGGGAAAGAGGGCAAAATCTACCACCACGACCACCCCACACATTAGAGTTATATCCCAATTATGGAACTGAAAAACTGATCCCTTGAATCAAATTATCAAGCTGGCTACATCCCAATTAAGGATCTGAAAAACTGAACTCTCAAATCAAATTATCAAGCTGGAAAACAGGATGATTTAATCATGGGCATCTTACAAAGGCTCTAGACAGCATGATAAATCTACAGTGCTGGTTATATACCATAGAACGTACCCCACGAACAGATTACTGTGACCTTGAGCTGCTTAAAAAACACAAACCCATACTTGAGAATAGAGAACTGTGTTTATGAACTGTTACAGTCCTCCACACGGAGATATTTTCTTTCCTGGGGTAAATTATTTCAAAAGGGAAGGACAGGTGCACACTGAAAATAGTTAGCTAGACGTGTATAAGCTAAAAACTATTAAGCACACGTACATGACATTCTGTAGTGTCTTATCTTTAGTTTGTCAAGGTTTTTAAGTCCCTCTTGAGCTGGAGTACCATTTTTAGCTTGGCTAGGTCAGAATGACACTGAACAATATGAATGATGACACACAAGACGGCTATCTGGACAAAGTTGTCATCAGCAAGCCAGCTGTGCTAACACCTGGATGTCCTGCACAGCTGAGCTTCAGAACCAGGATCAAGACACTAAGAATGGAAAGGAGTTCAAAAGTCATCAGTAACATTTAGAGAGTCATTAACACGTCACTAAAAATTGGGTTTTAGAGATAGGAGATCATGTTTCAACTTTTCAAATACTGTCAGTTTCATAAGTTAAAAATTATTCTGTGGTCTTTGTATTCTTTATAAATGCAGTAAAAACTAAAAGTCAGAGGTAACTATGTATGTATTATCAAATATTCTGGTTAACCATTTGTAAGATTATAAATTGACATTTTAAGATTTGGCTATCCAGAGTATTCACCTTCCAGAGCCTGTTTGACTATTCCATTCCACAATCCACTCTAAGAACAGAAGTAATGATTTTCCTATTTTTTCATAGGCATCAAACTAGCTATTACCTATATAATTATTGTCAGCATATCTCTCTTCTATTATGCTAAGAGTCATTCTTAAAATTGGATTTAGGCTTTCTCCTCTAGCTCTTGATTAGGCAAAGGAAATACATATGCTATTTTTAGCAGTCACATAAACAAAGCAGGTTATAGTATCAGCCAAGACTTACATTGGAATCTAGAGATGGCTTTAGGTATGTTTAGAGACTGGGCGATGGTAAAAATTTGGCTCATGTAACAAACATTCATTAAGTGCCTACTGGGTACCAGGCACTGTGACATAGATGTTGAGGATATAAAAATTAAGAAGACAGAATTCCATCCCTCAAGGACTTGAAATCCTAGTGGCATAATTAATCTCTCAAAATGTATTTCCTAGCCTCCCATTTATCTATAATGTCTTGTTTCTCTTGTCAATTGCTATATTGCCTTCTTTCTTTGCCAAAAAAAGTATTATGCTAATCAATCTCAAACCTTTACCTGACTTTTCCCCTGTGGTTCAGACTTACATGCCTGCTGATCACTCCACATCACCTTAAACTCAGTATTTCCAAAACCAAACTCATCACTGACTCCCTTGTTCTCCCTACTGAAAAACCAGACAGACAGACAGACAGACAGACAGACAAACTTGCCCCCACTTTTTTTTGTACTCCTAACATCAGTTAATCGTACTGCCCATCCTGGGAGTCATCCTCCCCTCATCCCCATATGCTATTTTACTGAAGAAGTTTCATATCCTTTCCCCAACACCACCTACCATCACTATACTGGCTCAAATCTTCATCAGCCCTCATCTAGCCTAAAGGTCATGGCTCTTAAAATCCTTCCATCCTCATGAAATCCAGTCTGCAAATCTGCCCCAGAGTCCCAATTCCATAAGGAAATCAGACCACATCACTCCCTAGTTGAAACCCAAGTTTACTCCCCACTGCCTTCATGATAAAGATTCCCAGTTCTTAGGATAACAAAAACATTCTTCCATGACTTGGCTTCCACCTGCCTCATTCAGCCTCATCTCCTGTCCTCTCCTTGAATTTAGTACTCAACTGATGTGATCTGACTATTCAGGCTTCCATGCCCCTACACATGCTACTCCCTCTGTTAGAATGTCTTCCTTATCTTTCCTCACACTTCCAATCCCCAACCAAGCGTTCATTTTCTTCTAAGAAACTTCCAGCCCATTCCTGGGTTTTCTAAATATGCCTCATAGATGAAATAGATATGGACCTGCATCTTATGGATGTGTATTTATCATGGCATACTGGAATTATCTGTCTCCACCCTGAGGGAAGGGACTAGAAAATAAACACACACACACACACACACACACACACACACACACACACACAAACATATACATACATACACACCTATATACATACACACATACATGCATATATATACACAAACATATAAATACATACATACACATACACATATATACATACATACATAGATACACACACACACACACAGGCACACTCGTATATCTCCAGAGGAGAATGCAGTTTCTGGCACATAATATACACTCAAAAGGCATCTGTAGGCTCAACTATTTACAGTAAATACTGTGATTTACGATGAATTAGAAGTCTGTTTGTTTTTTTAATTGTTAAATTTACTTTGGTGACATTGCATAGTAAAAATTACATATGTCCCAGGTGTACAATTCTACAGTGCATCATCTAAGTGTTGCATTATGTGTTCACCACCCAGAGTCAGTTCTCTTTCCACCACCATATATTTGAGTCCTCCTCCTTCCTCCCCTCCCCCTTTTCCCCATTAGCCTCAGGCAGCCACTAAACTATTGACTGTGTACATGAGTTTTTGTTTCTTTGTTGCTTTCAATTTTATGTTCCATGAATGATCAAAGTCATATGGTTCTTCATTTTTTCTGTCTGGCTTATTTCACTTAGCATGATGATCTCAAAGTTCATCCATGTTATTGTAAATGGATGTATTTCATCTTTTCTTATGGCTGAGTAATATTCCATTGGGTAAATGTACCACAACAGCTAAGGACACTTTGGCTGTTTCCATGACTTGGGCACTGTGAACACTGCTGCAATGAACACTGGGGTACACATACCTTTGTGGGCTAAGGTTTTCAAATTTTGGGGGTAGATACCCAAAAAGGGGATTGTCCAGTCATACGGTAACTCTATTCTTTATTTATGAGGAACTTCCATACTGTCCTTAGAAGTTTTAAGTAACTTTACTGTAGAAGCATATCCAAAAACTTTGACTCCCTAGATATTGTTCCAGTGTCATTTTGACCTGATAAATTTAGAGAATTTATATATGCAAGGTCTTCCAGATAGTCTTCTGAGGTTTCTGGATTGTGATTTCCTGTTTTATGTTTTAAACAATTCACTGAAAAGGTATTTAACACCTCTCAGTAAGTGATCATAGTATACTACAATCATACATAGGAAGCACCTCAGTTAATTCTTTCAAACTTGAGGACTCAAGCAATCTCTAAAAGCCTTAGGCATCCAGCCATTCTGCTAATTCAACAATAATAAAATATAACTACCAAAAAGGCTCAGATTCTTCTCTACATTCAAATTTTACCCAAATCTATTTACTTTTACCCTCAGCTATAGTAAACAGACATCTATCTGCTAAGAAGTTAGTTAGTACCCACTAAATATTTAATTAACTTAATTTTCTCATCCCTAATCCTAAATAATCTAGACATGTTCCTATCCATCCAGTCATCACCCTATCCTGAAAATTATTTCACTATAATTATTGTACTTTCAATTCTTTTTCAACATAATAGAAATACTTAAGCATGTTTGGAGAGGCTTTTAATTTTAAAAATTTCAATTCCTGAGCATCTATATTATCAGTAATATTAGAAGCTTACCACTGGTAAAGTTATTTTTAAAAATAAAAATATACAATATTGGTGAATGATGTTAACAAAAATGTGAACTAAGGAACTCCAAAGTCAGTCCCTTCATGAAAGCAGCAAGTAAACTGAAAAAAAAACTTGTCAAAATCAACTTTTTTCAGAACTCTGGAAACTCACTGAAATTTTACAGCAACCAGCCAAAAGCTTAATCAAGAAAAAAATCTGTGGTGAATTTATACAACAAGTTGACAATGCACTCTAGAATTGTATGCCTGAAACCTATGTAATCCTTGCTAACAAATGTCACCCCAATAAGTCTAACAATAAAAATGAATTTAGAAGAAAAAAGAAGAAAAAAATCTGAATCTTGGTATTTAAAGAAATCTCTGTTGAAACACTGGTTGACCACTAAAGTAACAGAACAGTGATTTCAGTTGCCACACATGACAAAGAATACAGATTTTGCAAAATTAGTTCAGAAAAGTCAGTAAACAAACAACCACTACTAAAGTAAGCAGCAAAAACAAACACTAGTGATGGGAGAGGATTTGATTTCCAGAGTTGCCACATTGTAATAGTCAGAATATCCATTACTTGACAAAAAATTGGCTTCAGCGCTCTCAACGCTGTGGCCTGGGTTCGATTCCCAGCCAGGGAGCTACCCCTCCCCCACCTAAAAAAATTATGAAGTATGCAAAGAAATAAAGTATGGCCTATACACAAGAAAACTAGAAATAAGAACTGTCCCTGAGAAAGCCTATACCTTGGTTTTATCACTGAATGACTTTAAATCACTTATTTTAAACATTCTTTAAAAGTTTAAATAAAAAAAATAACATGTACAAAGAACCAAAAGAAACCATGAGAATGATGCCTTCCAAAAGAGAAACTCTAAACAAAGAGCTCAAAATAGAATTAAGAATAGAGTTACTATATGACCCAGCAATCCCACTTCTGGGTATCTAGCACCAAATTTTGAAAACCTTAGTCCACAAAGATATATATGCACCCCAATGTTCATTACAGCACTATTCACAGTTGCCAAATCATGGAAACAGCCAAAGTGTCCTTTGATAGATGACTGGATAAAGAAGCTGTGGTACATATACACAATGGAATATTACTCAGCCATAAGGAAAAATGAAATAGGGCCATTTATGACAACATGGATAGACTTTGAGACCACCATGCAAAGTGAAATAAGTCAGACAGAAAATTCCAGAACCATATGATTTCACTCATTTGTGGCACACAAAACTGAAAGCAACAAAGAAACAGTAACTCATGGACACAATCAATAGTTTAGTGGTTAGTGGTTATCTGAGGGTATGGGGAAAGGTGGGTGGGAGAGAAGGGATGGAGTCTCATATTGTGATGGAAAGAGAACTGACTCTGGGTGATGAACATATTATACAACACATAGATGATGTATTCTAGAATTGTATACCTGGACCATATGTAAATTTTACTAACCAAGGTCACCCTAATAAATTTAACTATAAATACAAAAAAATAAAAACAATAATAATAAAAATAAAATTAAAAAACAAAATAGAACCAAATACAAATTTTGGAGTTCATACATTCAAAATGATGAATGGAAAAAGAAGAAGAAAAAAGAAAAAGAACAATGTCAATCAAGAATTCTATATCCAACAAAAATGGTCTTCAAAAATGAAGGAGAAATTAAGCCACTCCAAGGTAAACAATAGCTGAGGGTGTTCATTGCTCCTAGACCTGTCTTAGAAGAAATGTGAAAGGGAGCACTTCAGCCTGAAATGAAAGGACACGAGAAGGTAATTCAAATCCACATGAAGAAATAAAAAACACAAGTAAAGGTAACTGCAAAAGTAAATATAGAAGTCAGTATTCATATATTTTTTGGATTGTAACTCCTCATTTGTCCTTATATGATTTAAAAGACAGTTACACAGAACATTAATTATAAATTATGTTGATGGGTACACAATGTATAAAGATGCAATGTGTGACAATGTCAACATAAATGGGAGACAGAGCTATATAGGAGCAAAGTTTTTGTATACTATTGAAAATAAGTGGATGTTAATTTGAACTAGATTGCTGCGAATTAAGATGTTAATTGTAATCCTCAAGGTAACCACTAAGAAAATAACTGAATGTATATAGTTAAAGATCTATCTAACACACACAAAAAGGAAGGGCATAAATACAGGAATGGAGGAACAATATACATATAATATATATTAAAAAAATAGCAAAAGTCCTTCCTTATCGCTATTTACATTAAATGTAAATTGATTAAACGCTCCAATCAAAAGTTGGAGATTGGCAGAATGGGTTTAAAAAACATAATTCAAATATATGCTGTCCTCAAGAGATTTATCTTAGATACAAAGACAGAGATAGGTTGAAAGTAAAGGGACAGAAAAAGATATTTTATGCAAACAATAACCAAAAGGGAGATGGAGTGGTTTGCTTTAAGACCAAAAAATAAGTAACTATAAGACATATAATGATAAAGGGGACAATCCACCAAGACCATATAACAATTTCCTGATGTATATGCACCTAACAACAGAATGCCAAAATATATGAAGCAAAAACTGGCAAAATTTTAGGGAGAAACAGTTGAACAATAAAAGAGTTGGGAGAGTTCAAATTCAATTCATTAATAGATAAAAAAACTACACAAAAGATAACCAAGGAACTATAAAACTTGAACAATACTGTAAACCAGTCAGACCTAACATATATATATATATATATATATATATATATATATATATATATATATTACCCCAAAACAGTAGAATATGCATTCTTTTTTAAATGCACAGTAACATTCACTCAGAAAGACCATATTCTGGACCATACAAAAAAAAAAAAAACTTTAACATATTAAAAAAATTGAAATCAAAAAAAGTATCTATTCAAACCATACAGAATGACATTATAACTCAACAATAAAAAGATATGTGAAAAATGCACAAATAATTTGGAAATTAAACAACACAATCTTTTTTTTTAACAACACAATCTTAAACAATAAATTGGTCAAAGAAGAAATCACAGGGAAATTAGAAAATATTTAAAGACAGGTGAAAACAAAACCACAACATAGCAAACTTACAGGATGCAATGAAAACAGTGCTCAGATGGAAATTCATAGTCTACATTAAAAAGGAAGAGAGAGAGAAAAAAAAGAAAGAAAGAAAGAAAGAAAGAAAAAAGATAGATCTCAAACCACTAACCTAACCTTCCCTCTTAGTTAAGTAGAAAAAGGAAAACAAACTAAACCCAAAGCAAACAGGAAGGAAGTAATAAAGATCAGAACAGAAACAAATAAAATAGAGAATAGAAAGCCAATAGAGCAAATCAAGAAAACCATATTCGGTTCCTTGAAAAAGATCAACAAAATTGACAAACCTCAACTAGATATGCCAAGAAAAAAAGATTATTAAATTACTAAAATCAGGACTAAAAGTGGTGGCATACTGCTGATCCTACAGGAATAAAAGCAATTCTACGAACGCCGTAGCCTGGGTTCGATTCCCAGCCAGGGAACTACCCAAAAAACAAACAAACAAACAAAAAAATTAAAAAAAAAAATCTAAGAAAGCGAACAATTGTGTGTTAACAAATTAGATAACCGAGATGAAATACACAAATTCCCAGCAAAACGCAAACTACCAAAACTGATTCAAAAGAAAGAAAATCTGACTAGGTCAGCTAAAGAGTTCAGATGCAACCACAATCATTTTCACTAGACTTCTCCTCCTGTACTACTATTAGTTTCTAGAGACAGCAAAATGCCACTGGCCAGAGCAAAGTGGCCAAAAAAATAAACCTGTGAATTCTGGCCTGTCTTCTTGCCAACCTTCTTCACTGACCCGAGCGCTGCAGGGGAACTCTCTGGGCCACATCCTTATAACCCACCCTTGCTTACCCAAACTCTGTGGAAAAGGCCCAATAATCAATGAGCTCTTCCTAAATTTTCACTTCAAGCCTAAAGGTAATGGGTAATTACAAAACCACTTGATAAATAGAAATTTCCAAAGACATAAATCAAAATAACTACTAACTTTGAAGGGGAAAAGGTCAATTAAGCAAATCTGCAGTGATTGTAGCCCAATTCTGCAGATGTCTTTCCATATGACACAAAAATCAAAAGATAAAGTGCAACTAAAGAACTGTATGATTATAATTATCCTGATGCAATCAGCCTTTATTATATTTATATTTATATATTATATTATATTTTGCCATTCTTATAAGGAAAGGATAAGGTAACACTCAGTTTCATGTTGATGATGGTTTTTCTGATGTCAATATCCATTTCAACATTTTTTTCTTTCTAGCTGGGAAGATGAACACACAATTAGATTTGAAAGGTGACATTAACTGTATAAAAAGGTATGCCATATATATGACATAATTGATTTTTTTTATCCAAAGCACAAAAAATATCTAAACAAAGAGGTCTCTTTTATTACAAATCTAAATTTCGGATTTCTAGCATACATGCGCTTGATGTGACAATATTTAAACTATACTGACTAACTAAACTTTCTTAAATTGGGAGGGGGAGAAATCATAATTTCAAACAAATATTACTTTAAAAAATAGCACTTGGAATATTAGATATTTTTTCAAAATACTTTTAGTGATATGAAATAATGCTAGTCACATTTTAAAATGTTAAAAGAATAGACAGATGTGGTGTTTCCAAAATGTTAAAATGTATTAAATATTAGTTGTTAACATTTATTAAATATTTCCTTAAAAGGGTTAGTTTTTAGGGTATTTCTAAGTTATGTACAAACTATATGATATAATATATTCTCAAAATTATTCTAAATATGATACATTATAAATTCCATGTCTTAAAAGTACTAGGTATTTATATTTTCAACAAATTGCAAATTAGACAATAACAGAAACATATAAATAACTTTTCTCTATTTTTAAGTAACAAAATAGTGAACACATCTTTGAACCTGGAGTGCTAACAAAATATACGAGGGCTGTCTGGAAGATGTCCAACCATAAATGCCTCTATTTTTTATATTACATGGCTGGATACTTTCCAGACGTCATAGTACAGTCAGTTAACACACTAAGTTTTTAGTAATATCATAATATCCTTATTATGCTGCTCATCACTACAAATTAAAAGTCACTTTACCATACAGAAGTAATCAAATTTGAGAGTATAACATTAAATAAAGTATTAAATTTCTACCTTAAAAATACAATTTTTCAAGTTGTAATGTAAATTACAACTTAAATAACATTACTGCCGAGTTAAGATACACGAGTACTGCCAAATGCAATAAATACATTATGTCTCTCTATATCCTTGTATGTGTGTGTATATATATAAAGGATAGTAGGTTTAAGAGTGGTGAGAGGTTAGACAGTGTGGTCAAACATTTTATCATTATGAGACATGTAAGAATCTTAATAATCTCTGGTTATTCGGCAAAGACCTCAGATAATTCAAGTGCAATTACACCAGCTTAAGGAAACCACTATTTTCATAGTTTTTTCAAGTACATAAAGAGAATTCCAAAAAAAGTTACACAGCATTGTATAATATAAATTTTCAGTCATCTGAGAGATCTTTTTGTGACTTTATTTTTTTAAGTACGGTATGAATTAAAGTGCTCTTAATAAAAACAATGACTGGAAGAATGGTGTCATAATACAAGTTGAACAAAAGTTAAATTACGGTACCTTATGAAGCATATTTTCTATTGTTCTCATATGATGAGCAACACATTCCTTGTCTCTAGAAAGAAATAAAGATAAGGTGTTAATAAAATCCAAGCCTTGCTACAATGGTTACACACTTTAGTATGTCACTATTATATGAAAAATAAGGGTTAGTTATCATTTTACTTCTAATAGTATAAAACCAAACTATATTCACTGGTATAGTTCCACATTTAACTCTTATCTTCAGTTATATTGCCTGTCATAGATTACAGAGAAAAACATCTTAAGGACATCTTCAAAGTTAAAAAAGAGTGAAAATGAAAAAAAGAGAAACAAAATCTGAGTTATAATACTGATCTAAAATGTACTGAAAAGGCTAAACCTTTATTCTTTTGGTTGGTTTCTAATGAAAAAGAATTTTAAAATCTTAGTGGTGGTTATACTATGCAAAATAATATTTCCTTTCTATAGTCTCTTTTGCTATAGTAATTGCAAAAAACCATCTCTGACCTTGATTAGAACTATGCAAACTTACTAGATCCTTCTATTAGTTTGTATATTAAATTTGGCCATAATAAATTAAAAGTTTGGATGACAATGCTGAAGACAAAAATTTAATGGTAAATTATAAGGTGAAATCTGTAAGTAATGTATTAGCTCTTCAAATTTCACAAATTCCTGAACTAGCAGGGATGTTCAAAGACAAAATATGAATCTGGAGGTTTTATCATCTTGGTTCCCTTAATCTCAGAATTTTCAGGGTGATGAGGCACCCCAGCAATTAGCTAGGCTTATTAGCTTCTCATTTGATATGAAGAAACACAAGACTGAATAATGACAACAAAAAGCTGATTTAGTCAAACATATTTTTGAAAAATGATAATTATATACATTTAATATGATATGGCAATGTTATAAAGCTTTATAATTTTCAAAAACACTACCAATGAGTATTCAATCATTCCATATTTTGGCCTGTGTAAACTAATTTTTTCATTATGTATGAACAATTTCCCAAGCTGTGGATATCCTAAGATTGCAAATTTCCCATTCTGTGATTTGGTTTACTACATGCATTGAACAAAAGAGTTTGTCTCAAATTTTTTAAATTAATATATATATTTTTCTAAGTACACAAATGCAGAAATCCAAATTTAGAAAACAGTGAGTTTATTAAAATTAGATGTTTCTTTAATCCATAAATAGATTTCCTTTACACCATACTATTGTACAAAGGACTGTCTTAAAGTAGTCCGTGTAACTTAATGTTACAAATAAAAATACCCAAGAGAGCTGTTCAATTTGAACTTCATGGTGTCAACTTGATTACCTAGTAAAAGGAAAAATACTCTCATCACATTTACATAGTTGCCCACTCTGAAAAATTACGTATGTTTCCTATTTAACATATTACAAGATACAGCTATAAAATTAAATAACATTTCTATGATCCGTATGTTTTTACTGCACTTAAAAAGATTCCATGATACACATGTTGATTGTATACTAACATTTGTTTATGGAAATATTACTTGTAATATTGGTCTATTATAATACATGCAGAGCAAAATTTGGAGGGCAGTAGGGCAGAAGGAGGTAAGGAATATGTGTTAGAAGAAACTATGCAAAACTTCTAAATAAAGAGTCTTACATTTCATATTAATGGAAACATGGTTTCAAACATTTAACACTACAACAGAGCTCCAAATACACATAATTAGAGGTTATAGAGAAACTTATACTTTTCTGAAGTTTCTCAATAAAATATACATTTAGAATGTTGAGTTAAGAGTTTTCTTTTTTGAGGATATATCAGAGAATTTCAAAGAGAGACAGCTGTACTTTTGTTTTCTACCACTGTATTATCCAGGGCTAAAACCCGGAGCATGAAAGTAAGAATTGATCTTTTGTCTGTTTTAAGTGATCTCCCCAAGGTCCAAATGCTCACTTGGCTGCCATGCGGAGGGCACTCTCTGCATCATGGATGTTCTCCTCCAGTCGACGCTTGTCCTGCTCCAGCTGGGTAAGATGTCTATTGAGCTGACGCAGAGATTGATCTTTTCTTCTCAGCTCCATCTTTGCCTCGGAGAGACTCTGCAAGCAGACAGAAAACAGAGTTACTTGTCAGCCCTGATAATTAACTTCAATTTATGCCATAGGCTATTAAACAAAGAAGGATACAGACTGACTGAGAAGTAGACTTGGGTCATTACACATCAAGGTTTAACAAATTTTCTGCAAAAATTTTACATACTTACTAATTAGAAATGATAGGACTGATAACATTTTGAAAAATATTTAGCTATAAAACACAACTCTTATTTTGCAAAATACAGCAAGGCAAATATATTTTATTCTTACTAAAAATATCTGGTTATAAGAACCTACAGTTGCATTCTCTCATAATGGTGAAAAAAAAAAGAGATTTCAGGAGGAAGAAAAGCACATGAAATTTAGAGTATATTTAAAACCAAAGTGTGTATACAATTGAGAAGGTGAATTATGATGCCTATGAGAGAATAGGGGAGCCAAGATTTCAAAATACCACCACTGTTTTCATAAATATATCTATAATAGTTGCTATAGCATGTCAAAGGACAAACTGAACTCCAAAATAAAATTCACTTATTTCCCATAAATAATGCTCATGTCAAGAATAGCAACACATGATCAGCATGGTTCAACAGAGAAAGGTATAAATAATACTTGCATTTGGAATTATTTATACTCCATAAATATTTTCCTAGTCATAGAAGTATGAACTCTGTTGATTGATATCTGCTATTTGCTTTTTATCTTGAAATAATTCACTTAGCATAAAAATTTCAAGGGGCAAGCAAGTATACAACGTAATCTTGGAACTTCAGGGCTAAAATTGTTAGAATCAGAAACTCACAATCTAAAGGAGAGTTTTCTAGACCTCATTTAAAATTCTAGGATATAAAATAGTATATAGATCAGAGTATCTCTGAGCACTAAAAAACTGCTCATTCCTTTGCCTATGAAATTTCTAGAATATAAGCTTATCAAATACTTTTTCCATTTAAATCTTTTGGATAGTTAGCTGAATAACTGATCGCATACATATACATTCTTTTCTTCTCACTCTGAGTGTAGCCACACATTGAAATCCACAACTATGCTTCAAAGATCCAGTAAAGAATAACCAAAATGTGATCACTTCATGTGTAAAACTCTTCTAAATAGTATTCTTTTAATGCATTCACAATAGGTAGTGTAAAAAACTCAAGCTGCCTGAGTGGAGCTAAAACAATTCACTCTAAACGCTAGTGAGCTGAAAGCAATCACCAGTCAAATCAGGTTTCTTTAAAATGTTAAATTTTTAAATTCAGTATTTCACTTTTCCAACAGTCACGTTGCTAATAGAGAAGTGTAAGTCAAGAAAATAAAAATAAGCAAAGTGAACTGTGATTACTTATTAGATATTATATTTTATTATGAATCTTTAGTATTAACACACCTTTAAGAACATTTCACTATGGAAATTAGTGACTGATGCAAACCAACTTCAAAGACAGCAAAGAGACTTTAAAAGCCATAGTAAACCTACCCTTTTTGTGCTAATGTTAAGATATTTAAAGACATTGAAGTATCATGATATTTCTTCATATAAAAAAATAAAATGCATATTTGAGTCTTTTAAAAGCCAGTATTTCTGATATCTTTCAGGTAAATTAAAAAATGCTAGTTTCCAGCTATAAAGATAAAACTAATGATCCACCACCAGTTACGCGTAAAGCTTGAATTCTTTTTCCAACAGAAATAACAGATTTGTGCCCATCCATTCAAATTCTCTTGCTCAGTAACTCTTATGATGACAGTTGCATATTTGTGAGAAGTATTCAGGATATCATCTCTAGCCCTGTACCAACTGAAGCTTGTGGGTTCAACTGAGCTAACCCATGACCTTAGAATCATTATAAAATCACCCTTGACTTTTCAGCAATGCCATGATATCCTTTCAAAGAAGATATAACTCATCAAATTAAAATTTCTTCTATGTCTAAATCTTCTTTCATTTTCATCTTCCAAGGGTAATGATAGAGAGCCACCAATCTCTCTTAGAGCTTGCTACACTTCAGAGGTGTAGCTGAATAGCTCATTCTAAGACCGAAATTACAGAAAATGAGCAAAAAGTGCTGTAAACAAAGTGTTAATCATATTTGCTCAGTAGGAAAATGAAGAGATAATATAGTTTTTCCTACAGATCATATTTATATAACATATAGACACAGAATTCCCATTTTAAAGAGTTGAGGGACATCACAATAGAATCTATAGACATCCATGGGTCCATGGAGCTATATGAAAAACAATCAAGATATAAAAATTGATTCAATAATGTCTGTTTCCTAATATTCACCTTTTTGTTTATGTTTAAAGTATTTATCTTTAAAAATCCTAACAATGAGCTTTCCAGAGGAAAAACATATTTACATATGTGCATATATGTATCATACATCTGTACCTACATCACATATAATATACATTATATATAAAATAAGTTCAGCTCTTCTTTTCTCCCATTCAGATTTATCTAATTAAAACCCACAATGAACTTTATGGACTGTAATATTTCCAACCGAATGACTGAAACCAAGAGGGTGTGCCGCTAGGCAGCAAGGCAACAATGATAAGCAGCAGGTTAGCCACTAATTTCTCAACCAGGGTAGATTGTGGAAGTGTGATGTTCTGATATCCAAGAAACTGTTCAGGAGAGAATAGGATAAATCAAGTTTAATAACTCTGCTCCTAATTGTTCCCCCAATGCTCAACTCTAATTACTTGGAGAACTCTCCTGACTGTCACCTGATATTAAGTTGTTGGAGGCTGAGCCTGGAACAGCGAGATAATCAATAAACATTTAGTGGGGAGAAGAATGAAGATCCTGTTAAGCAGTGGGAACCTGCAGCACCCAAAGCCCTTCTGCTCATGAGAAAACCTGTGGGACAGCCATAGTGATTGCAAAGCAATAATCCAAAGCACTGTTTTTAGGCCTTGAGGCCTTTAGGCAACAGTACATTTGAGGAAAAAAGGTTAACTCGGTCACCCTAATTACAGCCCGCTCTCACATACTTCATATATAAGCGAAGACAAGCCAATTAGGTAGAAAGGAAGATAAGGGAAGTTTTATTTGTATACTAATTAAACCCCTGATGAAATTAAAGGAAAAACATACAGCTCTGTAATTGTGTCTGAGAAAGGTCACTTCAGGTTCAGTTATCAGAACAGCACAGCCTTGAGATATTTCACTTAATCCACAATACAGCCCTCATTTTGTACTCTGCTCTTAATATTTACAAAAAAAAAAAAAAAAAAAAAAAAAATTCAAAGCCTGATACTGCATTTATCTTTAAACTGTGCTGTGAACAACTTTAGCTGTTAGAAAGTTAATGCTAAATATGATAACAAGAGTTTCTAAAAAGACAGAGAAATAGTGCAACTACATAAGAGCCAATACCGCAATATTATTTATCAAAGATTCCAAGTTTACACTTTAAATCTGAAATGTTTTAAGGCAAATTTTTACAACAAAATCCCAAAGTGACTGTATTTCAAAAGCTATTCTGCAATATATTTATTCCATTTCTTTTTAGATAACGATGTTACTGCTCACCTTCATGTACAGCTCTCACAGTCTAGGGAAAAAGCTTTCACTAAACTATTCTTATAAGGAGATATTTTTACTGTTATATCTGACTGTTGGCCTGAGATGGTCATGAAAAGCTATTTACTACTAATGAAAGCTGGCAGGAAAAGTGTGAATACCAAGGAAGTACAGTCATGTCGCTTGACAACAGAGATATATTTGCAGAAATGTGTTGTTCGGCAATTTCATTGTTGTGCAATCATAGAGTGTACTTACACAAACCTAGATGGTATAAACTACTACACATGTAGGCTATATGGTATATAACCTATTGCTCCTAGGCTACAAACCTATACAGAATGTTACTGTACTAAACAGTGTAAGCAGTTGTAACACAATGGTAAGTATTTGCGCATCTAAACATGGAAAAATAACAGTAAAAATATGACATAAAAGACAAAATGAAACATGCAGGACTGGAAGTTGCTCTGAGTGAGTCAGTGAGTGAGTGAGAGATGAGTGGATATGACGGCATAGGACATTACTGTACATAGCTGTAGACTTCATAAACACTGGACATTTAGGCTACACAATTTCTAAAACAACATGAGATTTAATCACGCACAAGAGAAAACGATGCAATCAAGAGTCTCGGTGAACACTAGATGTACGAGACTGCTGATGGCACACTCCAGCATACTGTTTAACAGCAAACTTTTTTTTATAAATAGAAAGAGTCCACTCTAAAATAATGATTTAAAAAAAGTATTGTATAGTGTGTATAGTAAATAGGTAAACCAGTAACAAAGTTGCTTATTATCACTATCAAGTGCTAGGTACTGTACATAATTATGTGTGTCATACTTTCTTAAGACCTGCAGAGCAGTATGTTTATTTAAACCAGTATCATAACAAATGCATGAGTGATGTGTCACACTACATCACGATACTTACAACATCACTAGCTGACAGGGGCTTTTCAGCTCCATTATAACCTTATGTGACGACCATCATAAATGAGGTCCGTTGCTGACTGAAACACTGCATGACTGCATTTAATTATAGGGAAAGCTTAGAGATTGAATGCATGGTAAAGGTGCATGTTTAAAGACCCACACATTCCTTAAGTGTCTTTTTTCTTACCTGTAGTTTGTGAAGTTTCTATAATGAACAGTATTACCATTGAACAAGAATACAAGTTATTTGTAAGTCACATGTAATTTCATTATTTCTAAAGCTTTAAATGTTTACTAAGGCTGTGGAGGCATTTTTCTGCTCAGGTTCACTCCTGCCTCTTTGGAGTATACTTTTCCTTTTAATAAACTATCTCTTTCTTGCACCTTATTTTCCTTTCAATAAACTGCTTCTTGGTTTCACCTCTAAAAAAAAAAACAATGAAAAACAATAAATTTTTACCAAGACTAAGAATTTTTAACTAAATTATAAATTGAAATTCTATTAGTTTGCATCTATGAAAACATTTTGTATAGTGTAAATTTTTAAAATAATGGCTTTATTGAAATATAATTCACACACCACATAATTCCCCCTTTCAAACTGTACAATTCAGTGGGTTTTACTATATTCACGGAGTTGTGCAATGACCACCATGGGAGAACTACCTAAACACAGAATGTCACATTTCAGCAAACTCTAATTTTAAATTTATTTATATATATGTGTGTGTGTGTGTGTATGTGTGTGTGTGTGTGTATATGTGTGTGTGTGTATATATGTGTGTGTACATATATGTGTGTGTGTATACACACACACACATATATGTACACACACACACACACACACATATATATATAGGCTGTTCAGAAAATATCCAGCCAAGTAATATAAAAAATAGAGGCATTTATGGCTACATTTTTTTCTAGACAGCTCTGATACACACACACACACACACACACACACGGTCAGACAACTAGTTTCATGAACTCATCTTCAAGGTACTCCCCTTGGGAAGCTATGCATCGACACCAGTGCCTAGTCCACCCTTTAAAGCAATTTTGGAACTCTTTTTCTGGAATGGCCATCAGAGCTGTCATGGTACCCCAAATCTGACAAGTAAGTTTGTGAACTTGTCACGTTGGCAGCACTGTACAAACAACTTGGTAAGGTGTCATAGGCTTGGCAAGTGCTTTAGACCATTAGGCCAGCTAGGAAGACTGAGCCCCAGGAGATTATGCTTTCATAGATTTTCTTTTGTCTACTGGGAAATATTTATGGATCCGCATTGCTACAGACTAAAAGCTAATGGCTTATTCAATTTGGTATTAAAGTTAGTCAAACAAAATGAAAGGCAAGACAACACACGTTATCAAGAATTAAGCTACATTTCCCAGGTCAATGGAAAAAACACCGATAACATTTTTGTTTATTTACTGCTGTCTGACTACAAGTTTTGAATTAACATTCCTAGATTGTGATAAACTGGGTAAAACATCTTAGGGCACTAAAACTAATGTTGGAAAAGGAATGCGCACTGCCTTCAGCCCCAGTATTGTAAATGTGACAACCAGAAATGATACTTACCAAGAAGTGAGTAAGTAGCTGCTGGGTAGGACACACTACACAGGTTGCCACAAGATGTATAAAGTTAAAATGATACAACCACCAAGTTTACAAGTGGGTATACAAGTTAGGGATGAAACTAAAGAAAAAAATAATTTACAATAAAGTTTAAAAGTCTGAGAGATATGCAACTAGAGAATTTACAATAAATATACAATAGTAAAAGATGCTGGTATGTGGTAAAATATAGGATGAGGTATGAGTCTTGGTATTCTATATTTTATATGGATAATTTGAATTAAAAGTTCAGCAGCTTTCAGTTATCTTCCTTAGGGACACTATCTTTTATTATTTTCTAATAATAATATGCAAAGGTAGGTGACATATTTATAAACTGAAGCTGAAGATCAAAAACTTGCCCGCATTTGGGGTTGAATAAAAAAATGACAATCCTAGTTAGAACTCACATGTCTGGTAAGACAACAAATGTGAAAGTGTCCTATAAGCTGTATGAGGCCACATAAATTTAGTATACATAATTAGTGCCATACTTACACATCTACATGTAGTGTCATTGCATACATCTCCTTTAAATCCCCACCTCTATGTAGGCTCTTATGTTTCCATATTATTTCTACATCATCATTTACATATATACACATATAGAAACATAAAATTTTTATAAAAATAACTATTTTTATCACTGTTGGAAAAGATAAAGGGAAATAAACAAAAATAAGGTTAAAATATGTTACTTTTATTGTAAGTAGGCCATATGGTAGGTGATTATCAAAAAATGGTGTAAATGAGCAAGGAAAATTCACCTTTAAAATTTCAAAGTATGCCGTTAAGATTTTGTTGTATAAAGTTTTATGATTATTGGTATCATATTCTTACATATTTCTTCTAAATTCCATCAATACAAAAAGTTAATCCTCCCAGTAAACTAACCAAAAGTGACCAATAGAAAAGTGACCTCATGAAAGTGCTCTGAATAGATCGAGGGCTATTGGTTCTAAGCCTCACATATATACTACGAAACTTGGCAGACTTAAAGTGTTAGGTAATAAAGAGGTAAGGTGAGAGTGAAATAGTTAAAACACATTTTAAATGACCAAAAAGGAGGATAATAAAGAGAATCATGAGTGCCCTCTCAACTTGAAAATACACCCATAAAACTACAGAATAGACAAGTCTCTTCACTAGCTTTCTTGTGACACGTGGCATGTAGTAATGTGGCAGTAATGTTTTCTGAGTATAAAACAAACTGCACTGAACTCTCCTACAGACCGTAGGAGACAGGAATGAGCTGCAGGTAACAACCGTCATGATGCTGACATAATGAAATCAGCTCTTGTCCGACCTCTCAGTCCCCTCAGTGAACACCTAAGAAATACATACAAGGGGACAGAATACACACCGCTTCTTCTGCTGGGCCCTACCAGCTGGGGCGACTGACCAGTTTCCAAAAATGTCACACAGTTAACAAAGGTAGCTATGTGGAGGTCCAAAAAGTTGCTGCATTCCCTGGCAATGATTTAGATGAGTCAAACTATGAATTAGGTTGTAGAAATATATTCAGAATTAATTTAAAAATCATTTGAGAACCACCTAAAATAACTAAGAAAAAATTGAAAAAATATGAATAATTTATAAAGGGCTTATATAGTTGGGTTCTTGGCATTTAATAAAAAAAATTACTGTTGAAAGAATTTTTCAACTTCAAGAATTCTTTCTTGTGATGTAACTGAATAATAGGGTAGGTAACCCTCTATGATAATTAAAACTGCCTCACATTAATAATTTCATTGTATTACAGAAGTTAAATAACTATCTTGAATATGGTATGTATTATATAATATTAATGACAGTAAATAAAGTATCAGCTGAGTAAAAATCAATTATTTAAGAGAATCTGAAGATCAAATTTAAACTAGAAAAAAAATAAACTGAGGTTCCTTTAGACTTAAAACAAAGTTTGAGTATTTTTCTTATAAGTTTACTTATTGGATGAATTTTTGTGTATTAAGCATTTTACCACTGATTTTTATCTTAATTTTAGAGGTGTATGCATGGAGGAAAAAGTTCTGAACAGCAAACACTTCCTAACTTTCACTGTCTGAAGCATTTCATCTTTGTATGAAGGCAGTAGGCCTGTTCTGGAATATCACCACTCATATTGTATGTTGTTTAATAAATGTTTGCTATTATAACTTACTTCCCCCAAATCCTTGGGGGCGGGTTAATAGCTGAGTGACAATTGAACCATATCATCGTCACACAAGCATTTTATAGTTACATAACCAATTTGATGATTCATAGTCCAAAGCGGTAAATTGCATTTCATTCCTATTTACATACAAGGAAACTAAAAATCAGAGAAGTAATGTTCCCAAGGTCATGTAACTACTAAAGGGGTTTATGCCAAAATGTGAGCCCACGTCTTCTGAATTTAATCCCATATTCTTTATCCTGATACAAAGATATCAGTAACCATCTCCCCAGATTTTCCATAAAATCCACCAACTGGGAAATCCTCATGGAAACACAAAACCAGTAATTCACCTATTTGTCAAGTTCTCAGTAAAGTTAATAAGGTATTTTAAGCTATTTAAATGGCTGCTTTCTAGTTATATTGAAATAAACTCCAATAAGGACTTTAGTGTAACATACGATACTTTCAACATCAAAAATCAAAGCATGCACAATTCAAGATTCCCCTGTGTGAAAATAAGATCACTGTCACCATTTATTAAATGTACTAATGAAACAAAAAATAAATATTTGTAAAGTAAGGATGAATTATGTAGCAATCTATTACAGTACTGAGTTTTATATCATTCAAAACCATACTGGGCTGCTGCCTTTTTTTTTTAACCTTTGAAAAAGCAATGGAGTTAGTTCTTTGTTTCTTCCTAAGTTAGCAACAAAAGCATTGAACTTTTACTGCAGATCTTGCAATTTGGCTGCCTAGTATAACCTCAACTTTTTAAATATTCATTACAAGATTTCCACACTATCATAACAGTCTATCAAGCTCTATAATATCAGCACTTGTAACTAAATGCCCCCTGTTAAGGAAATCTTTGCTACTTTGTAAGAAGCCATCTATCTGCCTAATTTAATCCAAATATGTCACCCTTAAAGAATTGACACCATACATATTATAGTTATAGTAAATGAAGAATTAGTAATTAATACTGAATTTTGTTAATCAAATATATGAATGTAGAGTTGCATTTGACTTAAAAGAATTCATTACACTTACTCTGAAAGGGGTAAGGGAGAGAAGTCGGAAGCAAAAAGAGGAAATCAAAAGAGATCAACAAATCCCATGCAGCAGTTCTGGTGCCGCTCCAAGTCATAAACATTCAAGTGCAGCATGCCTGCGACTGGTCACAGGAACAAAGCAAACAGCGACTACAACAAAACCTGCTGCTTCACTTGGTTGCCCTCGCTTACCACACATCTCTGAGACTGCATATCCTCTAACAAGGAGGGAAAAGTAAGAGTAATTCTCCTGTATAAAAAAGGAATTTTCACTCAACTTGGCCCCTGAATGAACTCAACCTCTTCGTTGGTGTGCAACTGAAGAAATGGTGCCCTCTCCACCACCCAGAGCCAGAGAACTGACCTGGGTGGTGAACACATAATGCAACACACAGACAATGCACGGTACAATTGCACACCTGGGACCTCTGTAATTCTTGCTAACCAATGCCACCCCAATAAATTTAACAATAAACAAATTTAAAAAGAAAAAGAAATGGTGACATGCCAATATGAAAGAAAATCTGGCTGTTTTAGAATCTCATTGCTAATGTAGACCCCCACAAAAGGGACTTTGTAACAGAATGAAAAATATAAACCATATGTTGAATTGGGTAGAGTGAAAGAGATAAAGAAACTAAAATGGCTTAATTATTTTTCCACTAATAAGTTCAACTATCCCATCAGATTTTCCTAGGAATTCCTAAAAATACTTCTGACTATACAAGATTTTGGCCTTATACGCTAATCCTAAAACTCAATTCAACATACGATATAACATACACCTATTGTATGCCTCTCCACGCCGAAGCCATGAACAATATAACTAGCACTTCCTAAGTACTTATTTTAGGCCAGACATTAACACAGTTAGTACTCTAACAACTCCTCAAAGTAAGTAATACTATTATTCCCATTTTACAAGTGAGGAAACTGAGGCATATAGTTCAAGTAACTTGCCCAAGATTTACACACAGCCAGTTCAAAACCAGGCGGTCTAACATGTAAATAAATAAAAGAATATACTCCTCTCAGAAACAACTTCCTATCTAGAAAGATAAGAAAACATTTAAAAAGCAGCTGGTATCAAAACCAAATGGTCAGTGCTGTGAAGAGCACTCTGAGTAGAATAAGATGGCATGTTCAGGGAGGTACACGTTAGGTGTGGCTGAAGGATACGTGCTAGTGAAACCAGCTGGGAAAAGACAAGAAAGGTCCATCTAGGCCACATACGGTCAGAAAACCAGACTTGTAATCTCAGAAGTGATATTTACGCGGTGCTCCACAGAAGAGTTGCATCAAGCTATCTTGGAGGAAACACTTGAATTAGTGGACTCACAACCTCCACCCTTCTTTCATTCAGAAACTGCTTTAATGTGTTCTATGAGCTTTTGTGTAAGATTTTGTTCAAAGAACGGCTCTACGGCTCAGGACTTGCCGACTGTCACAGAAAGCCATGGGAAGCTGCTGAAGGGTCCCCAGCTGCGGAGCAGCATTCTCTGATCTCTGTCTCAGGGATCATACATGGAAACTACAGCTGCCAGATCAGGCCACACCACAACAGCTTAGTTACA
Source organism: Lyroderma lyra (assembly GCA_004026885.1). NCBI lineage: Eukaryota > Metazoa > Chordata > Mammalia > Chiroptera > Megadermatidae > Lyroderma > Lyroderma lyra. Next base: position 174,553 of record PVJL010000177.1, read on the forward strand.
TCCTCAGTGGGACACTAACGAAGGTTTAATAAGATTTCACCTTTGAATATAACAATTCAGTGATATACTAGATTAAAAAAGATTTTTAAAATAACAGGCTTGTAACAGTTTTCCTTAGTATGCTGAAGAGTATTATTTCAAATTTACTTTTATATTGCTCAAGCAGAGTATATATTAAATATTTACTTCATACAAATGCAGCATCCTAGCCATATCTTTATTTCTATTAATAACTATATGAATCCTTACAAGTTATTTCAATCACATAACAAAGAGTTATAGCATAAATTTATAATGAAAAGAATATGTAACTTTAGGACCACCAAAATATCAACAATTTAACTTAGCTCTTGTTTGCTAAAAAGAACGATATCATTTGGTCTTTTTTTTTTTTTTTTACATTTTACCCATAATAAACTGGTTATTGTGTTGGGTTATTTTGATGAAAAAAAAGGTGAGAAAAAACTTACCACTAGCAATAATCATTAAGTGAAGTTTCTAAATAACTAAAAGGCTTATGTGACAACTGAACTGTGGAAGTTATTTTTTAACATATCTAAGTAAAATATATACCTGTCAATCTCTCTTCACTCCTATTAATTATATAAAAGAGAATGAAACTGAGTAACAGAGAGGGTGTTAAAATTAAGATGAAGGCTCGCATCTGAAAGAACCACACTTTCAGCAACAGTTAGCAAATTCAAAGTATTAGAAAAGAGCAGAGAGATGGACGCAAACCTCAGTGTAATTTCTTGAGAAACGTGCTTAGCAAACCTTCTGTCTATGTCTGGGTAGTAACAGCATGAAAAAATATGCTGTTGTTTCTGGGCAAGTAATATAGCAAAACACATTATTTTATACCTTGGCTTCAGACGGAATTTTCCTGTGTGAAGAAGTGTGTGTGTGTGTGTGTGTGTGTGTGTGCGCGCGCGTGTGTGTATGCGCGCGCGTGCACACACACACGTATATATACAAACTCAATAAATAGTACCATTTTGATTATAAAGAGCTTCCCATAAAATTAGTATTGTTTACGCTTCTGATACTTATGTAACCAACCCATTCACCTGAAGAAAAACAAACATCTGCCAGCCTTCTACACGAGTGAGATCTCCATCTAGTGGTGACTCCTTGAAATGGCAGCCATGTGGCTTCTGGAGAGGATTGAGCTGCCCAGTGGGGTGTGTGGGTCCCTGATAACAGCGTGGGTGGAGATCAGGAGACTCAGGTTGAAACAGTGGGTCCAAGATTTCAGATTCTGTCACTCGGGTTCCAACTCACTTGCAATGTCATCCACTGGGCAGTTGATAGGCATAAGATGTCGTTTAGAGTAGAAAAGGGTAGGAACCCTAGTGAGAGGGAACGCACAGGCAAGGGAATCAAACACGGCAGCCAACTGGATACAGGCGCTGGGCAGGACATTTGGGGAAGTAGAAAGGAGAAACATATTGGGGAAAGGGACCAGGAGGAAGGTCAAGAATTTGGTTTTGAATGTAAGGATCCTGAACAGCCTGTGAAGCATCTGAACAGAAGGGACCAGGAGAGAATCATACTTAAGACATCTAGCTGAGAAGGCACCAGGCCTGAGCCAGCAGGACAGCTTAGTGGGAGTCTTGCATCTAAATGCCAGAACAAGCCTGGTGCATGATTTGGGGGCACATCTGCCAACTCATTCTCCAGCTATCTGCACCTGAACCTTGCATGGCTCAGCTTCTCTCCAAGGGGAAGTGGAGATGTCTGGCCTCACCTTTTGCATGCTTTCACCCCTGACCACACATCCCAGAATGTGTCTTCACAGAAAAATCTAAGGGGCATCTCCATGAAGTAGAGGCAGAAATGGGAAGAGCCCAACACGTGTGTATAATATGCGCCCACGTTGGTGCACTGTACAAACAATTCGGTAAAGTTTCATAACCTTGATACATCTGTACCTCACAGCTGTGTTCATGTCGACACGTGGCGGTGTCTTGCTTGAGTGGTGATCATTACTGTTGTTACATGTTTTTGTGAGCCATCACGAGAATGTCAGAGCTTGAATTAGAGCAACGAACATTAAATTTCTTGTTAAACTTGGCAAGAGTAGAAGTGAAATCAGAGACATGTTAGCCCAAGTTTATGGGGATAATGCCAAGAAGAAAACAGCAGTGCACAAATAGATTAAAACATTTTTCTAAGGAGAGAGAATGTGTCCTTGGTGAAGAGAGGTCAGGGCAGCAAGTAACGAGCAGAACTGACAAAAACATTGCAAAAATTCGTTGAATTGTGCATCAAAATCATCAGCTAACTGTGAGAACCATAGTAGACCAAGTAAACATTGATAGAGAAACAGGAAAATCTTAACTGAAGATCTTGGCATGAGAAAGGTGTGTGCAAAAATGGTACCGAAAGAGCTCACCAATGAACAAAAGCAAAAAGGAAACGAAGTTTGGCAAGATCTTTTGGAGAGATAAGATGATGTTTTGGGCCGTGTTATCACCAGTGATGGAACATGGGTGTACCAATACAACCCTGAAGCAAAGTATCAAAGAGCACAATGGAAGTCAGACAATTATCTACAACCAAAGAAGTTCCTCATTCTAAATCAAGAGTCAAAACAATGTTGCTAACCTTTTTTGATATCAGACGGACTGTTCATTGTGAACTTGTACCAACTGGACAGTCAACCAAGTTTACTATTTGGGAGTGCTGAAAAGACTGCATGAAAAAGTTATATGAAAACGACCTAAACTTTTCACCAACAACTCATGGCTCTCCCATCACAACAATGCACCAGCTCACACGGCACTGTCTATGATAGAGTTTTTAGCCAGTATACTAAAAACTGTATTGAAACACCCTCTCTACTCACCTGGCCTGGCCCCCAATGACCTTTTTCTTTACCTGAAGATAAGGAAAATATTGAAAGGAGGACATTTTGATGACATTCAGGACATCAAGGTTCATAAGATGACAACTCTGAGAGCCATTCCAGAAAAAAAGAGTTCCAAAATTGCTTTGAAGGCTCAACTAGGAACTGGCATCAGTGCATAGCTTCCCAAAGGGAGTACTTTGAAGGTGACCACAGTGACATTCAGCAATGAGGTAGTACTTTTTCTAGAATGAGTTTGTAAACTTAATTTTCAGACCTCGTATATATACACGAGTTGCATTTAATCACTATCATTTTTTTCAAACTCCTTGGGAAAGAAGGTTTTAACGATTTGTTTCCTTTCCAAAGAATAAGCAATACAGGCTTTACTATTTCTTATGCTAACAGTTACATCTAAATATATATCCATCTGATTCAGGGGATTTTGACATAATTAAAGGTGTATCTTTTAAAGACTTTTAACCATGACATAGCATAGAAGCCCTAAATCCACACTCTTTACAGACAAATGATTTTCCAAATTCCACAAGGACTATGTCTGTTTTGTGTCACAGGACTCAGATCAGAAAAGCAGATGAATTCTGTTTCTATCACTGAAGCACTCTTGATGATTTTGGCCTGCTTTGATACTCTGACTTTACTCCTGAAATACAACACTATGAAGGTGTTTCCTGTTTCATCCATCACAGCAATTTTCCTTATTGGTACTCTTAACAATAACCCTTGTAGAGTACATGTACCTTCCTAACCACATTGTGGAATTTAGCCAGGTTTTTGTTATCAGAAGATAAAACTAACAAATATGTTTTACCCTTTACAGTTTCAAGGATTCCAATTTTATAAAGGTTAATACTACCTTATTTTTAAAAATTAAAACATAGTAAATACTTGCCCACATTCCATAAGATCAAAGTACTACAAAGTCATTCATCAGGCCACATTTTTATTATGAAAATACCAAAATAAAATGCAATTTTTCAAGATTTGTAAACACTGGTGTTTTTCTGAAATAGCATAGTAAGTTAGTGATATAACAGTGAAATAATCACTAAACTTCCAAATAAAACTTAAGCACATTAATTAAATGTTTCCTATAAATAGAATGGTATAATGATTTAGAATGCATAGGCCCACTTAGGAGTAAAATTACCTTTAAAACGATTTAAACATTGCCATTTAATCATGTCAGAAACATAAGCATATAATTAATTAATTAACTCCAAAGTCTGAGACATTTATATTTATGCTCATTCCATTACAAATGTAATATTCTAAAGTTGGTTGCTATGATCTAGGTAAATAGTTCTGAAACAAAATCATCACTGTTTCAGATTAATGAAAACGGAAACAAACACATTCAGAAAGTAAATAAATCTTGATTAGCCCGTGACATTATAACGTATTATTTACTCAAAAATGAACCCATTGAAACAACAAATAAAAGTATTTTCATAGTTAAACATTGACTATTTGTAACTAAAGTATATACTTTGGGTTATATTTATAGTGCATTCAAAACAGATAATTTTTCTAATACAGAAAAGTCATACTATAATCACCATCAATAAACATCTCTCGGTTCAGTTCCTCATTCCACCAATTACTAGCTCTATGACCTGGGGCAAGTTAAATTCTCTGTGCTTTGGTCTCCTCATCTGTAAGTTATGGATCATAATATGTATCTTAAAAATTATTATAAAGATTAGACGAGATATTATCTGCAAATTACTTAGAGTATTGAGAAAATACCTAATGCAAGGACAGATGTTAACAAAATTTACACAGTCCCCGAAGGCGCAGTCCACAATGGAGGGTTACAAGATTACAGAGAACCTCTTCTGAGAAATATAAGTCCTAAGATTATAAAACTGCATGTTTATATTACATAAAGTGTAACAGCATATTTCCAATTCAATTAATCACAGAAACTGAAGACTCTCATTTAACAATGGCAAAAACCATCTTCAGTCATTCTATGTTATGTAGCCTAAGGTAAGTATCATTTACAAAATTCCAAATAGTTTACATATACTTGGACACTAATTTTCAGACCAAAATGTGTATTTCAAACTAAAAGGTAGCTTTAATTAAGGATGGAGTACCAAGAGATCAAATGCCAACCACAGAAAAAAGAGAATTGACTCATGTTATCACTGAGAAGCCCATGATAGACTTATTTGGCCTATGATATTTCACTGCCAAAAATTTAAAAAATGAAAATGTGTGTAGACTTAAACTTTAGTGAAAAGGGAATAGAGATCATGGGAAATGTTGATTAAGATAAAAATAAGGGCACCCTAATGAAAATTCCAGGTAAGTAGTAATTCTTTACAAAAAGTAAGACAAACAAATAGGAGGCCAGGGCAAGGGACCAAAAAAAAAAAATCAAAACCAAATACCCAAATATCCAAACATCCTCTAAGGGACTTTAATACTGCAACAAAACCACAGAAAGAAAAAACCCAGAAAAGTCATTTACATTGATATTCAGGCTACCAGGAAAAATACAGTTTCAAACATTTTTTAAAAGGCAGTTTTGTAGACCTATTGATTCCTTTTGCATATTTCAAGGTAAAGGAGTTACTTTGTAGTTGACTCAATAATATAACAAAGATCTCTCAGGAATCACGATTTATTAAGAACCCTATTTTTGAAAAAAAATCTAAAAACAAGTTACAGCTCAAACTAACTGGAGTAAATGGTATGCAAGTACATGTGCTTAACGTGCAATCTATTCATGCAATAATCCCATACTTCTTCCAAAGCATAATCAATAAATCTTTCCTGCTGCACTATAAATTCCATGGTCATGGACAAAGACGTTTATTAGTATAGAAGTAATACCAGTAAGCCTCCAGTTCCAGGTTTCATAAATTAATAGAAACAGAAGATTAAGAATGTGTCAAGTGCAATTTCAATTCTTAAGACACTCACACACAAATTCTAGTGTCCATACCTCTCTTCTTTTTTATGATCTAACTTCCGGTTTCATTTTCGCTTGATTTTTAAAGTTACTCAGAGTTTTTAAAAGTACGTGCAAAGTACAGTTTTGTGATCATAAAAGTAAGATTTGGCCTTAAGAAAAAAGGAAGAGCCAAAATCGCTAAATGACTGAAAATAACTCATTTATAATATAGTTAATCACTCAACTTTGAAGAAATTCTTCAACAAGATTTCTAAGCTCAATTTCAAAATACTTAATGTCCTACACAATTCTGAAACAGTATTTGAAATCTACCTCTCTGAAACTGCAAATATGCATAATACCATGGGTTCTGAATTGCCTTTCAATATCCAATGGCTTCACTTTCAGAGAATCAGTATTTCAGAGAAAAAAAGCTTTTGACATGGTCAAAGACTTTGGGTGCAAGTTCACATGACCAAGATAACTACATTAACTAAGAATATCTAATTTTTGATGTCTGCACTTCCTGTTATTATGGACTTCGTTATCATTAGAAATGCTTGCAAAGACAAAGCAGTTGTTTTGAGGTTGATTTGTTTTGTTTGGGGAAAATCTCTTTTTAAAATGTGCTTTCCTTCTTATAAACAGCCAACAGTAGTACAGCAGATACTTAGAAAATACACACCCCTGCTTTTTTCATCACTAGAGAATATATGGAGTATAATACTAGAGAGGTTGTTTATGTACTCGCTGGTTATAGCATATCTGAAACATTTAAAGTGAAAGAGAATCTCAACAGGTCATCTAGATCTGGTGGATCTTTCATGTCTACTTCATAGAATTTTTCGCCTCCACAGAAACAAACAACAAAAACACTTTCTTTTAAGGATACTTAGTTTAAACTAGATATTCACTTAATGACTTAGCACTTACGAAAATATAAACACTGACCCAAACAGCATTCCAACCAGGAATTTCTGGGTACACCAGTTGAACTCAAGGACAACTGAACCAGTCAAATCTCAACAAGTCTATAGAAATATCAACTCCTCTACCAAAGACAACAGGTAAATTTATTCTTAACAATCCTCACAGACTTCCCCAATCTCACTTATTCAGTAGTTGAGCTTCTTTCGGTATTTGCTACCATTTTGACACATACTTCTTGCATATACTAGTTTTAATATGGTTTTTTTCACAGAGTTACACACAGTTTTAACATATATAACATGAATCTCTTGCATAACAAGTTTGCAGTCTTGTCAATAAGAGAGTAAATATATGGTGAGCAGACTCAGCAATTTAAATTTTAGACACTTTCGAAACCTTGACCTCGATCAGGTTCTCTGCTCATCCAATCGCGTATCTTCAGATCTTCCATCTCTCTTCCTTTCCTTCTTCTCATTTTCTGTCTATTTTGGTGTGCTTTCAGGATCATGGCTTTCAAAGCAAGCATACCCTGGTGATCCTAATTTCTTTAAACTTCACTTGACCATAATTTTCCTTCAAGTTATCATCTATCATCTTTTCTTTTTGTCCTTGTTAATTTCCCAAAAGTAAAAATCTGTATCTACAAATTTCATGCCCCATCCACAAGCTAGATGCAATAAGAGAGTAGAGACTTTGGAGGCAACAAATCTAAAAACAAATTCCTACTTTAACACTTACTAGCTGAGGATACTTGATCATATAACCAACATTCTTGAGTCTTATTTTCCTAATCTGTAACAGAAAATAAATTATGCTGTCTATATCATCAGTGGTGGTGAGGACTGACTGTAATAATGTATTTGAAGTATCAGCAGAGAGCCAGACACAGTAATCACATAATAAACAAGATAAATGCTTGCTATTCTTTGCCACGTGAAACCTGGCCTGGGTGCCATCATTCTCCCAACAGAGGCAGGACTCAACCTGCCAGTGTCCAGTTTCCACTATATGCCAATCAAGAAGGGGGAAATTCACTTATAAACTAAGGATACACAAACCCTTGTGTTTATTTTTTCAGATCAACAGAAGCTAATTTTATTACCTGTTTTTAGAAAAGAGTAAAATAATGTTACAGAAAAAAAATAGTTTCAATGTACAACTTACTTTCTCTGACAACCTACAATATCCACAAATAATATCACTCAGACTTCTGTAGTACTCTGTCGCCATGATGGCCCTCTCTATTTTTTTATTACACTTAAGTGTACACATATAAACTGTGAGGGACTTGGGTACAGAAACAGCTAGCTATTTGTCAAATAAATCTTGCCTTTGAAAACTATCTTCTCTTAAAAAGTTTCTACGTATAAATCTAAGCATATACTTAGATTCAAAGTTTTCAATACAGATTCAAACTTACTACATAATATTTCTGGGCACTTGACATCATTGAACATGCTTTCAATGAAATTTGTCACATAAGACCTTTACAGATTCTATTTTTCTATACCTCCTCTTTTTTTCTTACTGTATTCCAAACAGATCTTCCTTGTATCTGTTTTCTTTCACATCTTCAAGATATTTCATCTACTCCTTATATCTTTGACAAACAATACTTTCTTACAACTACCAACTGTACATTTCCTCATCATATTTATGATCAACTCAAATTAAATAAAACCAAAAATTAAAATCATAATGTCTTGCATTCCCCAAACTGATCCCCATCCTCTTTGTGTGAGAAATATTATTAATTTTACAAAGAATATTAATTACTCTTGTATTGCTCTCTATTCCTGGAGCCTCTAACAAGGGGAGCACCTTACTTACCAGGAACTGACTTTATTTACTCTGCTATGATGCACTACTCTTGAAGAATTCATTTCAGAATTTTTTAAATTTTTAACAAGATTAATTCTTTTCCCTCATCCTGGTCCAAGGGAAAGCAAGTCAGGTATGAAGAAGTCTAACATGAATTGCTCGGGCACAAAGGAAGGACAGCTCAGAATCAGAAAAGCTTGTTCAGCTACAACAAACGGGAGGTTCAAGAATCACAAGATCTTTGAACCCAAGAGGTGTATTCAATCAAAAAGTATCAAAACCTACAGCTCCCTTACCTAACTAGCTTACTTAGATTAAAAACACACATACACAAAATTAAGAAGAAGCTGATAGTATCAGATACATGTAAACTTTTCATGATTATAAGATAAGCTATGGCACATCCCTAAGCAAATATGAAGTATACTTTCAAACTTGCATAAAATGAAAGGTTTCTATAAAAATAAAGAGCGGGGAGTTCCCTGGTGGTGTAGTGGCTTAAGGCTTCGGCGCTGGCGCTGTCAGCGCTGCAGCCTGGGTTCGATTCCTGGTCAGGGAGCTACCCACATACCAAAAAGCAATAAATAAATAAATAAATAAATAAATAGCCAAGCAACGATTCAAAAAGGCACCAAGTCCAGTTCACAATGACACCTACTCTCCCTATCATGACTCCATTTTAGGAAAAAGCATCAACAAACAACACAAAAATAAAGGGAGGGGGCCATCAACAGAAGAAAGACTTCAAAACATAGAGACAAAAGGTAGAAACAGCTGACAAAGGAAGTGCAACAGAGGAAGCTTCTGACTTCTAGAGCACACATGGAAGACATGCACAGAAAGCAGGGGTGGCGCTCGACAACCTACAAGAGGCTGGAAACATGAAAACCAAGGTACAACCACAAAGCAGAAGTAAGTCAAGGTACAAAAGTATTTGAAAGATTGCTTTCAGAATGGCCAACCACAGCTACATGCCCCTCCCCACCATGCAGACCCCACATTTACCTCAAAAAAAACTAAAACCATAAAAAAACTGGATGAGTTCTTTAAGGGGGAAATAGGTATGGGGGCCAGTGTTACAGAACAAAAACTAGCATGTGCATGTGGGGGTCACCCAGCCTAACAGCAAGCTCATGGCCTAGTCATCCTATGGAAGGCCAACCAGTTACCACGTCTTGCCTCTATACAAAGAGCTCCTAATTATATTTTCTTTCTCTCATTCTTAAATGTGAATGACCAAACAAATCTTACCATATATTTGAGAAAGTCTTAGTTCCAGTTATTAGGGCTACACAACAAATGACTCTAACATATAGTGGTGTAAAACTACAATATATTAGGCTTATGGATGGATTCTATGAAACAGGAAATAAAAGGGCACAGGAGGGACTGCTAGGCTCTGCCCCCCAGCTCCCATTACTGGAGCCTCAGCTGAAGGCTGGAGTGTGAAACCATCTGAAGGCTTATTCACACGTCAGCAGTGGATGCTAACTTATTTCATGAGACTTTGGCTGGAACCATCGGCTATAAACAGCCATACTTAGTTTACCATGTGACCTGGGCCTCTCAGAGAATGATGGCTGGATTCCAACAGAGAACATGAGACCCAACCTAGAGAGAGCCCAAGGCCAGAGGAGAGAAGGAACAGGCAGAAGCTGTGTTGCCTTTTATAGACCCAGTCCCTATAACTCATGCTGTGTCACTTCCTCCTTATTCTATACACAGGGGACAGTCACAAAAGCTTACTCGATTTCAAAGAAATGGAAATAGACTCCACCTCCACTTGATATGGAAATGGCAAGATTCTGAAAGCCTTTGTGGGACCAGAAATACTGTTGTGGTCATTTTTGGAAATACAACCTTCCACAGCCTCCACCATGAAAGTAATCAATGGAAACAGAAAAATATATAAAGACCTCCAAGGAAAGAAAGAAAACTTCCACAACTGTTGATTGTCTGTTAAACACACAATTTTTAAAACCTACAATTTAAGAAGATACAGAAACTATTTTTATAGGACACTATGAAAAGAGAACCAGAGAATTTAAAGCAATTTTTAGAAATTAAAAATGAGTACCAATATAAAATATTTAAATAGAGAAATTCACAGACTTTACCAGAATCTAAAGCAAAGAGAAAACATAAGAAAAAATCTAAGACCCATACAGGATCAAGCCAGAATATTCCACTTCTCAAAGAGATGGGGAAAATAAAACAGGAGGATATGAGATTGAATTCTGGAGCATCTATCGAGGGTTATTTCACAAAGTAAAAGCGTCAATCCTCCCGAGGCTTAGCATCGACCTCATTTTGGTACTCTTGCGCCACCAATATGAACTGAGCTTCAAGTAGTCTACATTACAAATACTCACTTGAAGGAAAGCATCTGAAAGCTAAATAGCTGCAGATTAAGACACAGAATTATTCCAATGTCCATTTCTAGATATTGCAACCAATTCTCTTTTCTAAAAAGTCTCTCACTGAAAATAAAATGCCACAAACTCTGAAAGAAAATGCTGTATTGGACACAGAGCAGGCAATGAAGTTAAGCAGATCCTATGCATAAGTTCAAGGTCTGACTCCAAAACTACAAATACATGACATGGGAAAAATTAATTAATAACTCTGACCCTTAGTTTGTTATATATTTATAATTCACAGTTATGTGTTATTTATTATTATATGTTATCTTTCCAGTAATTGTGAAGATTACAGAAAATGTGTGTAAGGCATCTAATCCATAATGGTTACATTATTGGTATGATTCAAGATCCTCATGAAATCCACAAGTGTGGCAGCCACATTCCCATTCTGCTGGTATCATCAAAGACATTCTCTAAACTAATGCGAGGACGACTGATCTACCCACTGACTGGTCTCATCGACTCCCTGCCTGCATTTTCAGTTACCAATTATGTGATTAATGTTCTTCAGGCAGAAGGCTGTAGCAATCTGAATTTCTGCAAAGAGAGGCAAATCAATAGGTCTACTTCTAACAGTGTGAACTGGAAAAGTATTCTCACCTAATTTCAGTCACAGGTGGAGGAAGAAGAAAAGCTGGGATGATTCTCTTTGTTTTCTGCTTCCATACAATGAGAGGGAAGAATTGTGAGAGTTGGACAAAGCAGGAGAAAAGTAAAACATCTTCCATCTCTTGAATATTATTCTCTAAATGTAGTAAATGGCTACCATTACCCAAGTAAGAACCCAAGAGAAAAGCAAACACTTTAACCACAGACTGGTCTAACGTCCCCAAACTATGTCGATAATGACTATCTCATAATAATATGGTGAGCCATGTTGGAATTCAGGCAATGATTTGACCTCTAGGGGCTGTTGCATTAGAAGCGACCGTTTTCACCGAAGTACAATGATGAGTCTAGGGATAGACAACACAGTAAAGGATTAATAAGAAAGATACCAAATTGTACACAGATATTTGTTTCTTAAAAGGATTTACAGAATATAAATCAGCCAGTTTCCTGCATGAACTCTGCTCTGTTCAGCTGTTTAATAAAAGATTTTTATTTGCTACAAAAAAAAAACAAGAAAATCTTGTGAAATTCTCAATTCTAATATAGACTTAGCTAAAGCATAAGCATTGTCAATTCAGACCATAAGATCACGTAAATCAAAGTACTTGCCACCACTTGAGGATAGCAAACCACTAACTGCTGGAAGTGACCTATTGGCAAAGAGTCAACAGAAGACTGAACATGCCAAGTGACAAAAACCACACGCAAAACATGTCATCAAATAGGTTTCTAACAGTATACATTACAACATACACACTTACATTCACATGTATAGTTTATATGTTTACATATAAAATTAATATATAAATAGAAATATATTATACATAAAATTATACTATATAAATTGAATCATATATTGTATAAACATATAAATGAAATATATGTAATGTATTTATATAAAGTGTATAATTGTATAATATGTATATGTATATACATATAACTGAGTGTGCCTAGATATGTATGTACCGGTATACCTGCGTACACACTAAGTCCTCACTTAATGTCATCCATAGGTTCTGCGTCTTTAAGTGAAATGACATAGGAGGGCTGTCCGGAAAACATCCAGCCATAAATGCCTCTATATTTCATATTACATGGCTGGATGCATTCCAGAGAGACCTTGTAATACAAGAAATTTTACCAGAGGCTAACTGATATGAACAGGAGTTAAGTTCCTATGGCACTTCATCAACATTATAACAAAACATTGAACAAAAGGACATTATTCCAGGACCTGCTTGATACATATGAGTATGACTGAAAATTGGGTAAGAATGGGGCCAAGCAGGTGCTCTTATACACCTCTTCAGCTGTATACACCAAATGTAAACACCAATCAAAAAAATTTATAGCCTTAAACACACACACACACACACACACACACACACCGCTTTAAAGTATCTATATTTTTGAACCAATAAATCTGTTTCTTGAGTTCTATCCTGAGAATATAAACAGCTATGTAGTCAGACTTCATTATAAGATGCTCGTCTTAATCTTAATAGTAAAAAATGAATGCAATTTGAACCTCTAACAGGGAAATAGTTAAATATATTTCAGTGCATTCATTAGATGGAATATTATATGCTTCATTGTAATAAGGTTTTTAAATAATCTTAATAAATGTTAATCCTATTCACCTGGTTGTCGAAGATTATCCCTAATTCAACTCTTTCACACTTCACTTTCTAATCCATGTGAAATTCCTTAAGTTTTACCTTCAAAAGGCAAATACACCCAGATCTCACCATTGTTTACTCCTACCACCCGTTCTAAGCCACCACCATCTCTGGTCTAGATTATATTGTTAGCCTCTGACTGGTGTCTGTGTTTCCACTTTTGCATTCCTACAACCTAATAGATGCTATAATGAGGTACATGTAAATAATGCCATGCTATCCCAAAAAACAGTATGCAAAGCTATACACAACACATTTCACTTTATTTGCCAAAATATTAATAATGCTTTTATATGGGTGATAACAGGATTACATACACTTTGGGAGGGGGGTGTCAAAGTTTTTCTTTCTGTGAGCATGTTTAATAAAAAAATTAAGGTAATGGTTATAAAAAATTATACAAAGTTGAACTGTATGATTCAAAATATTTTAAGTACTTAAAATACAGTCTACCTAAAGGTTAGTACTCAACTACTGAATATGATAACTAATTTCAAATTACTACTCATTGAGAATAAGTTTAAACAAGGAAAAACGTATTTTAAAATAATGAGTACACTTTGAAAGAAGAAAATTATGTCATAATAAGTTTAAACAGAAAATGTATTTTTTATTTTAGTATATATTTTCTGTTGTTTAGTCTATCAAAAATGGGAATAACAACTTTTTATCAATTTCTTAGCTGTTAGCTTGAATCTTCTCTAAGTTTTTATTTTTAAAAAATGATCTGAGAGCTGTTATTTTCTTAATTCTTTTATATCTAACCTTGAAATATAATGGACTAGTTTATAAGTCTCAATGGTATAAGTCATTAGGAAGATAAAAAAATATATGGGATTAAAGTAAAAAATGATAAGACTTTAAATTAAGTAATGACGTTAATAATCCTACTTTATGAAAATGGGTTATGTGATAGATTTTAATTATTATTATAATTAGGGTTTATCAACTAAAAATGTTCAAATTTTTTTAAAGTAAATGAATTTGGGGGCTCTTTCATTAATAGTTTCCCAGAGAAAATACGGCTATATATTCAAAATTACTAAATAAATGACTTTTTTCACATTCTGTACCCACAGAGTATGGCAAATAATTTTATTAATAGCATAAATGCTAGGACATTTTTTAAATAAAAAGAAAATAAATATTCATAAAATGTGACCCTCTGCCACAGTTACGATTACTATGACTCCAAAAAAGAAAATCCTGGCAAATTGTTCTATTTGAAATTTGAAAAACTACTCCTAGTTCTTCTTGTTGCTTCTTTCCGTATTAGCTCTCACGAGTTTTGAGAGTGGAAAATAATAAAGCACAGAGTTCGTTTTCTATTAATATTGAGACATAAGAAAAAGCCAAAGCAGCTGTAAGAAGGTGAAGACAGAGACAGGGGGTGGGAGGAGGCATAAGCCTTTGGGAGCCCGTGAGGCTGCTGCAGCTCGCTGAGTGGGTAAGGCAAGGGACACGCAAGCAGATGACAGAAAGCACTGCTGGGAAAGGCCTGGGAGCGAGTGAGGCCCAGGCACTATGTGACAGAGTGGCTGCGAATGAATCTTATTTTCCATAACCTATTCTCTCTCAGCCAATGTCTGGGATTTTTCATGGACAGAATTATAAAACTGACAATTCAGATCACTTAAGAGAAATGATCCTATAAATATAAAAATATTTTTAAATTTCCTTATAAATAATCAACACACCAAGTATGTTTCAGATGTTATTGAGAGTTATCAGAATTTAATAGATACCTAACTTTTCCCAGGAAAAACAAGAACAACTATAGCTTTATTCTACACCTAAATTCAGTCATTCTTAATGTCAAACTTGCTAGATAGAGAGAAAAAGAATTTTTTTAAATCTCTATTCCTATATGCAATGTTATTTCAGGAAAGTCATTTGGTTTCTCCTTACTCTAATCTAAAATATTTTAAAAAGTGATACAAACCAAATGCCCATAAGCAGATGAATAACTAAATAAACAATATTTAGTTAGTCATTTATAGTATGGAGTTCTGTGCATCAATTAAAATGATAAATACGTAGACAGATCATTTAAGGCTTGTGTAAGCTTCAAAGAGTCCATGGTTTCTTAGGCAATGCAAGTGTCTCAAAAAGTTGGTAGGCTTTTAAATCTCTTTGCTTCTAGTCAATGCCATGTACCAATAAACACCAAGATTCTTTCTTGGAGATTATCCTCACTACTACGGGCATTGTACTTAAGAACTGGTTAGAATAAGAGAGCTATACCCCTAATTTCTTCATTTCTCTAAAACTGAGACATAATGGGCTCCTTCTAGGCCCCAGACTTCTAGATGCTCTCTCTCTTCCCTTTTATTTATGGTCACAGGCCAACTAATGCTTTCCTGCCTTCATCTCTTTCTTGCAATAGCTTGTTCAAAGCTGTGTCAGAGTCAACAAATATTATCATTAATTCCTTCCAATCACTTCCCCTAGAACTGTAGATCAGCAGTCCTAATTATCACATGTACAGTTTTATCAAATATTTTGCCACAGCTCAACATGAATTTCCATCTTTCCACCTCCGACTGCCTGCTCTCTCTAAGCCACTGCCTCAGGTTTCAGGCACTGGTTACAGCAGCAGCACACTTTAAGGTACAAATTTCCGTATTAGCTCTCACGAGTGTTTTACCTACAGGTTGACCCCCTCATTAAAATAACTTTGTTTATTTGAATCATTCTTTCACCTACTTCATTAACAGGGACTGTCTACCACCAAACAGAATCTGAAGTCTATTAAGCACATTAGGATCTGTGGTTAGTATGAATAGTTACTAAATTTAAGTCCAAGCTTACTTGAAACCAAGAAAAAAATAAAATACACTCGATACATGGCTTTTGTTATCTTCTGAACTACCGCACACCATACAAAATTAAAAAACCATTGTGTAACAGAACCGCCTCAGAAGTCCAGCAGTATTAAAGGATTATAAACCAGGTCAACAATATAGAAAAACTCAAGAACAGTTTAAGGGAGTGAGAACAAAAGAAAAAAGAAGTTCCATTTGTTCCATACTACATTTTCCATATTCATTTGTCTACAGTTCCTAGTAATAGAGGTGTGCTATGTCTAACTACCTGTATATACTTCTAAGTATGCTCCCTTCACTGACTTAAGAGTTGTGAGAGAATTTTACAATTATTAAACTAGTTCCATTAATTCATGATCAGCAATGGAAAGCCCTTGTCTTTCCTAAGCTCAGAGATTTTAAGATTTTATCTTTGTCTTTGTCATTCTACAGTCTCATTGCTATGTTTCTAGGTGTTGATTCGTTTTTACTTATCCTGCTCATAGTACAATGGATTCCTTTCATCTGAAGTTACTCTTCCTTTAAATCCATAAAATTTTTAGTCATTCTTACTCAAAACATGGCCTTGCCCTGCTTCTTTGTTTCTGAAAGTTTATTAAACATTTTTGTGCTATAATATTCTACTTTCATTCCTTTATTAAATGCATCTCATCCTCTTTTTTTATCCCATTAACTTCCTGTTATCCATCACTTTGTCCCTCTGCAGAGCTTTGGGGTGATTTCCTCAGCAATCTTCCAATTCGCTAATATCTTTCCATCCAAACTATTCACTGAGTTTAATTTCAATGATGATATTTCATTTCTTATCTTATAATTTCTAGTCATACCTTATTTCTTAGAACATTTTAAAATTCTTCTTTTAAAGTATTGTTTAAAGTACCTCTCAATGATTTGAGTAGTATTCCTATCACCCAAGGTGTAAATTTTCTCATTTGATGTGCAATTCATTTCTTTACACGGTTAGTAATATTGAATTTTCCATTAAAGTCTTTTGTGTGTTCTCTGAAGCATCCCTACTGAATATTTTCAAGTTTCCTTCTACAAGGTCACGCTAGTTTTACAAAGGTTGGACCGTTCTGAAGACAATTTCTCAGCTGAAGAGTCTTTGGACACAGAGTTAGCATTGACTTAAGATTTTACTTTCACATGTGGCACAGGCCTGGGGTTCCAATTTCTTTGTGACTTTTTCCTGCCCAATGTCCAGAGTAGACATCAAATTTCCCTGTCACGCAGGGATGTTCTAGGTCCCACTTCACAGCACAGTACCCTTCCTGACTCCCAGCTTCACACAGAGAGCTCTTTTCTAATCTGAGGGGTTGAGGCCTCAATTTCCCTAATGTTATGGCTATAAACTCTAGCCCCCCAGCGAGGCTTGCACACCCTGGTGAGCTATTTAGACTTCAATATCTGCTCATCATTTGCATACCCTCTTTATTTCTCATATCTGAACATTTGGCTCACTTTGTTGTAAGCTTGGCTAAATACTCCATAATGCATGTGTAATATTTTACCTAGTTTCCACTCCATGTGTTAAGAGTGAAAGGGAGTCCTTTTCCCCATTAGCAAAACTTTGATAACCAAAAACTGACAAGGACAGTTAGAGAGAGCAATATTTTAAGACAATCATGACTAGGAACATAAATTTTAAAATCCTAAGTGAAAAATTAACAACCTGGGTGCAGCAATGTATTTTTTAAAATCATAACAACTAAGGGGGTTTCTTTTTAGGAATTCAAAACTGGCTCAACATTAGAATACTGAATAATGTAATGTATGGATCAGCAAACTTTAGATAAAAAATACAACAGACTCTCAGTTAACCGGCACCCATGGGGATTGGTAGATGCCAGATAAATGTAAGTAGAGTCTTCATTAGCCAGAACTCAAGCAACTGACAAAACATTTTGTCAACTCGCTTAAGAGTGCCGGTTACTTAAGTTCCGGTTAACAGACAGTCTACTGTACTTTGTGTGCCCCATGCAGTCTCTGTCACATATCCTTCTTTGGTTCATTTTCTTACTTGTTTACAGTAACAATCCCTGATATAATTCAACATTATAAAAGAGTAAGAGAAAAAAAATCATATAATTACCTCAATAGATGCATAAAATGTATTTGATAATACCCAACATTCATTATTTTTTGAAATAATGCATAATCTAGGAAGACAATTTTTTTAACCCAATAAAGACTATCAACTAAAAACCTGCAGCAAACCTCCTTCTTAATGGAGAAATGTTAGAAAGGGTCTCTTTAAGATGGGGAACAAGATAAGGATGTCTGTTTCCACTCCTATTCAACACTGTATCCTAGCCAGTATAGTAAGGAAGGGAAAAAAAATTAAAGGATTAAGTTTTGACAAGGAGAGGCAAAACTCAATAATATGATGGTCTAATTAGAAAACCTTACAAAGTACGGATAAAGCATTATTTGAATTGATAACAGAGTTTAGCAATGTGGATAAATATAAGATTAATATATCTGTGTATTTATTCATGTTCCAGTTATTTGATTGATCTCAGTCTGCAAGGGCTCTTGAAGGAACTAAATTAGGCAAGCTTTCTTCCAGAGAAAATTTTACATTAGTTTCTGTCTAGAAGCTACGAACCTGAAATTATCCTGAAATTATTCAGGTTATTAGGCAATTCCCTAGTAAGGGCCAACTCAGGTTCAAGTCTCCAACTTGCAGCACTGGATTTTGTATTTGCCTACAGGGTAAACCCAGCATGTGTTCAAAGGACTAACTCAGATTGCCACTCTTTGGAGTTTGTTGGTATTGGTGTTTGCTATATTTTTGTTCTGTGAGATTTCCTTTACCCTTTAATGCACTGCTACAATACAGGAAGTATCTTATCCAAAAATCTAGCTGTATCGTAAAGGAAGGCCATTCTGAGCATCAAGTCCAAAATATGATTTATAAAAATTATTACATATAGAAAAATTATTAAAAACAAACCCAGTATTATAATTAAAAACAAGAACTAAATGTTAACAGTGGTTGTTTTCAGTTGATACATTATGTGTAATTTGTTTTCTCTTCTGTATTTTCTGTATCTTCTACTCATGATCTTATTTTTATTTTTATAAAGAAGAAACAATACACTTTATTCTTTAAAAGAAGTTATGCACAAGGCACATTAAAAGACTATTTATTTAAGTATTATTGAAAAGCAGAAGAATATCTACCAAGCATATGCTTGCTTGTCAAACAGTATCTTAATTAAATCTCATAAAAATTCTGTAACTTCAGTATCATTACCCCTAATTTTGCAGAAGAGGAAACTGAGGCTCAGAAAGGTTAAGTTATTTGCCCAAGTGACAGAACTGGGATTTGAATTCAGAAATACTGTTCCAAGGCCAGTGCTTTTTCCACTGAATCATGCTGCCTCCCACAAGAGAGCATTTTCACATTACCACCTGCTAGCTCTAATTAAGAGACAGTAATTAAACAATTCTCCACTCCCAACAATATTTAAGCTACTGGCATCTGCTGAAAGATTCTATAACTAAATACAAACTACAAGCCACTGCAAAGAGAAAAAATTCCAATATGGCATACTTATATGCTTTTCCAACGCACAGTTCATTACATTTCCTATTAAGGAAGCATAAAAACATTGTTCAATGACCAATATGCTTATAAAAATGTTCAACTTGACTAGTAATCCAAGAAATACAAAGATTAACAATTGATCAAATTAGCATAAGTTTTTTTAAATAGTAATGGCCAGGTTCGATAAAAAGTCAAATTCTCATACATTTTAGGAGACGATGTAACTGGTAAAAATTTGCTGTAGTCCAACTGATAATATTTACACTTTAAAACACATGTGCCTTTTGACCTAGCAATTCTCATCCAGGAATTTATTCGGAAAAAATAATCACAGACTTGTAAATAAAGATTTAGCTGCAGGGTTGTTCATCTTAGAAGAACATAATAGCAAAACAAAAAAAGAAAAGAAAAGAAAGGAAACTGGAATGAATTTAAATCTATAATAATAAGAAAGTAAGTTAATAATATTTAATAAATTTTTCTAAAAACTAAATCCCAGTTTCAATATTTATAGGCCAAGAGGCCCTGAGTAAGTCCATTCAACTCTCGTGATTTTATTTAAAAACAAATAATACTACTTATTTCACAGGGGCAATTTAAGAATGTTATAAAATAATTTGTGTAGAGACTACAGCAGAGAGCCTTGCATATGTATGCTGTCAATCAATGATATACATAATGTGGAGGTTAGGAAGGCAGATGTGAATGTGACTACCTCAGTCTATCACTTACTAATGGTTGTGCAAGTTATGTAACCTCTTTGTACCTCAGATTTCTCATCTACAAATTGAGAATAATCCCATAGAGTTTGTGTGAGGTTTGTATGAGATAACTGTTTTATAAAGTATTGGGCATAATGCCTGGCAAACAGGAGCTCTCAATAAATTTTGACCACTTGAGTGGTAGTATTAGCATTAGTATTTGGCTACTAGAATAAGTATATATTATTTGTATAATAAATTATATACTAACTCTGAGTTGTTTACTGTTATTAGGTATGATATCCAATAGAAAAGCTATATTGTATCATTTTGGTTTTCCTAGAATTATTTGTTCCATTCCAGTGTGTATAACCTTGCAGTGAAAACTCCACAAGTATTTTAATCATAAATCAGAATTCTATTATATTTTACAGCCAACACTTCCAAAAGATACCGTAGTCATAAATCGGTTAATAAAATTTTTAAATGACAATTATTTTATTGTAACTTCCCTTTTCCCTTCTGAATGCCTTTCCCACAAACAGATGACAGGAAGAACAACTCTTCCAAACTAAATCTGCTTCATTCCCAAACATGCACTTACATAAGAATCAGAGAAACCCAGATCTAAAACCTTTCAAAACCCAAAGGATACATGGAAGTTCAAGGTCCAGAAAGAACAAAACAAGTAAAAAGAAAAAAGAAACAAAAAACACCAAAGAGAAGATGAAACAAGAAAGATAAATGAAACAAAGAAGAAAATTATTACTGAGAAAAAAAACCTCCACTTTGTTTTCAGCTAGCAAGTAAAACCTACTTTTACATTTTCAGTAAACGTGAATCCTGCTTGGCACTGAGGTCCCAGAAACCATGTGCCATCCCATCTTTATAAGCGTTTAGAGAATAAAAATTTCGTATCTTGGGATCTGGTGCCTACTCAGGGGACATAGGCGAATCCCTCAAGGAACCACGGCTCGGAGCATTTTCCTACCTTCACGGCTTCTCCAAGAGTTTGGTTTTTGTCAGCTTCCTCATTGGAATGCAATTCAAGTCTATAATTCAATTCCTGTAGTTGTTGTGCCTGTTCATTCAGTAGCATTTGTGCCTGCTGTTCCCGAAGCAATGCATTATTCAGTTCTTCACAGGCACTTTCAAACTTCTCATGGGTGATCAATTTCTGAAATAAATGGGGGGGGAATCAATTATCAGCTAACTGCATTTTGTATCAGTTCATCTTCAGAACTGTATCTGCTAACATAAGGAGTATAATACAAATGTTTGTAAATGTCTGATACGTGACACAAAATACTATTCATTTTTCTTAATCAGTCAAGATAATAAACGACACTTTGGTTTTTAAAGCACAACAGCCATACTTCCAAAGCTATCATATTTAGTCAAAATCTCAGGAAACGTATTTCAAGTTCTAAGTAAATCCATAATGCTCAATATAAATCCTGATACATGAGCACATTTTATAAAGATTATGATTATGGGAATTAAAGGCTTTAACAAGTTCCTATGCTTTTAAGTAGTCATTTAAAAGTAACTTGTTTTACCTAAAAGTCTGTGTTCAGTGTGTGTTACCCTTCTGGTCTCCCCGGACCCCTCCTTGGAGAATCCCTACCAGACCAAAGCTCCTGAATCCCACCACAACTCATACTTCTGTACCATCTTCTTTTATTTCCTTCGCATTCATTACTATGATCTAAATTCATCTCATAGAGTTGTTCTGCTTTTTTATTGCCTATCCGCACCCTGCTACCAACCACACATTTAAGGATCTGAGCTCCACTGGGCAGGGACCTCATTCAGCTTGCTCACCTAACACACAGAAAAGTGGTTGCCACTCATTAGGTGCTCAATAGATATTTGCTGAAGGAAAGCATATTCAGATATAAAACATGTGCCAATCAAGCTGTGTACCATAATATACAACACAGTTTTTACAACATTGTAACAATTCCGGCTCTGGAATAACTAAGGACAGTTCTAAACAAGGACCATCCTCCAGAGGTGTGGAATCTGGACAAACACACTTGTGTTATGTCCTGTTTAAACATTTAAACAACTGAAAATTAGTGACAACAGACAACAAGAGACTCTTGATCTTGAAGAACAAAGAACAGAAAGGTTTTGCAAAAGGTAATCTGAGAACTGTGGAAAATAAAGGAAACCAGGCAAGTCCCTTAATCGCAGTAAGTGTATATATTTATCTATTTAAAATTGGTAACTTTCCCATTGTTGAAAGCATTTGAAGTGGATGAATATAATTAACCACAAATGTAAAGCAAACTGATTTAAAAATTTTAAAAATCTAGCGGGTTGGGGGAAGCAGGAAAAAAAAACCCTATTGATTCTACGCATCTGAAATGTGTAAATTATTACACTCGAATGTGAACTTTACCTCTGAGTTTTCTGACAAATGAGACAAAAATGGAAATGTGCTTAAGTTATAGTTTCCTCCTGAGCCAACAATAGCAAGCATGTGGCTCATACAGAAAGAAAAACTTTTGCTAGAACTAAGTTTGAGGATAAATTTATTACATGGGTCTTTCTATAATTTATTTGTAATACATGAGGACTCAGCTTTACTTTGGCACCAGGTTCCTGGATGGTTACCCCTCAGAAGCGACTGTGTTTTGCCATTATTTGCCTTTTCAAAGGTGTATATGATGGATTCCTTAATACTGGTTAAGTATCAAAGGCCAAAACATAGCATAAAAACAGATTCCTAATGATTAACCTAAGTTAACACGAAGTAATGAGGATAATCACAAGGCATATAGGAAAGCTGCCTCATTTACTGAGCATCAACCAGTAACAGTATATCCAATACATCACTGACACTTGTACAGTGTTTAGATTTCAGGGAATACATCTTTTTACTCCTTCCTAACAGCTGCCTCACTCTCCACATTGCCCTATTACAAATAAACACTTCACTTTCAAAATACCAACCATAACCTCCCCTTGGCAGTCCAGCTCCATTTCAACTTCTTAATATCCCTCTATTCCCTAATGCCACTGCACTCTCCTGGGTCCTGCGAACAAATGTTGTTGTACTTCTGCCTTTTATTTGTTATGTAGTTTTAAGTGATGGCTCCTTGCCATCAGACCATTCTGTCCTGGACAATCCACTTGACCTCTAATAAATCAAGGTCCCTGCCATTTTGCAGAACTTCTTGCCACTGCTCCAGAAGGTCTCATTTACCTAAACACTTGGCTAATTTTAGCCTCTCTCTTGTCCATCTACCTTCCCTTCCAGAGACTCCCTCAATTCTGTTCACTCTTCTGCAAGCAAATAGAATCAAACAAGTATAACAATGTAAAATAAGAAAGAGATGGTGTGTGAAAGCAGTTGTAAAAAGCTAATAAACCAAAACAAGATCATAGGAGTTTAGCTGTTAAAGAACAACTGTCAGTAGATGAACAAGGCATGCCAAAACAATGAAAGCATTGAATAGCTTTTGGCAGGCTGGATGTTTCCTTTTACATTACAACTGCAGACCAACCTAAACAAGCTATTTTATTTTCTATCTACATACTTTGCTTGAAACCAGTGAAAGATGAATAGTTGCAGGAATATGTCCCAATTTTCTTAGAGGAAAACAGCATCTTCTTTTCATCTATTATGTTTTTAATAAAATAATCCTTTACTAAAACAGCTAGGTATGAACATTAACCCCTATAGTGAATGGTTAAAAGTATGAGTTTTGGAGCCTGACTATCAAGGTTCAAATCCTGTCATTTCCACTTACTGTGTGTATCTTTGAGCAAGTTACTTAGCTGCTTTGTGCTCCATATTTCTCATCAGCCAAATAAAAACAGTAATAGTATTGAACTATCATTGATATGAAAGGACAAAATGAATCAACACCCTAAAGTGCTTAGGATCAGTGCCTGATACAAGGTCAATACATCATTAAATGTTAGAAATCATCAATTTATGGGGTGGGACCTCCCCCAATAAAACAACAGAAAACAATGATCATCTGTTTCTTGGATGTAAGAGGGATTGTGCACTCAAAATTTGTTCCTCTGGGTCAAACAAATCAACCAAAGTTTTTACCTGGAAGTTTTTACATCATGATTTGGAGAAGAAACATCCCGAGTTGTGGCAAACAGATGACCAGTTCTTCCATCACGATGCACCTGCCCAAACCACACTGAGTACTCAGCAGTTTTTGACCAGAAACGGCATGACTCCTGTGTCCCACCAACCCTATTCATTAAATCTCACCCTGAGTGGCTATTTTTTGTTTCCCAAGAAGAAAAAAGCCCTCAAAGGGAAACATTTGGGCAACGTGAAAGAGGTGAAACAAAAAACAGCAGAAGCACTCACTAAAAGGCATCAAAATCAATGAGTTCAAAAACTGTTTTGAGCAGTAGAAAAAGCATCTCGATAGGAGTATTGCATCAAATGAAGAGTACTCTGAAGGTCACTGAAGTTTAAACACATAAGAATAAGTATATAATTGTTTATAAATAAATTCCGGTTTTTTGTATACTAAAGGTATAATTGCATGTCAAAATTTAAAATTTACATATCTCATTCTTTCAATTATTACTCAAATAAATTCTATTTTTATTCCTACACTTCAGTGGAAGTAATTCACATTAGACATTTCTGGAACATAGCCTTAGCTTTTGCTGCAAGTCAGCTATTCAACCAAAGCTCTTAGGACAGGCTTCTATCACCTCCCAGCAACTTTTCTTCGAACTCTTATAACCTCTCTAGATCCTAGAAATTGAGTCCTGACTACTTCCAAACTAATAAAAGATATTTAAATCCAACACACAGATGATGTACTGTAGAACTGTACACCTGGAACCTATGTAATTTGTACTAGCCAATGTCACCCCAATATATTTAACAACAAAAAAGATGTTTACTTGTTTTCCTAATACTTAACTACGAAGTAGAAAATCATATTGTATAGAATACACAGAATTCTTTATACATATTACAAGGAGCAACATATTTAAAGAACCTTCCAATTTTCAGGAAATCCACTATCAGCAAAGCCTCACATAGTGGACTATATGCCAGTCTCACATTGCATGAATGGCTCTCTCTTTCCATTTTGGCAGACCATCTCAAGATCCAAAATTTAGTTGGTATATACAATTGAAAGCAAACCAAAAGAAGAGAGACTCCAAAGGAATTGGCTTTTAAAAGTATATAGAACAGCTCTTTATGATTTAAGTATAATGGCAAAAATATTTTGGAAAATAATTAAATGTCTATGAATAAGGGAACAGTCAAATTTTGATACATCCATATGATAGAATGGTATTATTATCTAAAATGAAATTAATAATAAGTAACAGACGAAAATGTTAATACTTTCTATATATATACATATATTACTCATCTGTGTGTGTGTGTGTATGTGTGTGTGTGTGTGTGTGTGTGTGTATATATATATATATATATATATATATACACACACACACACATATATATATGTAAGTATTTACAAACTGCACACGGAAAATCATTCCAAGCTACAACTGTGCATAAGGGTATGCATATGTATATACACACAGAGGAAAAGTAGGGAACAAAACATATCCATACTTCAAAAGTGACTGGTTCTGGGTGGTAAGGTTAAAATGATTTGAACTTTCTTCTTTATATGTTTAGTACTTTAATTTACAACATGTATTATTGTCTTTATAATCAGAAAAAAATGTTGAAGCAGCTCATAAATTTTTCTTCTCTGAGCAAAAAAACAAAGAAAGTGAAGAAAAAATTGTGTTGCATTTAGACATTCATCAAAAAGAAACCTATTACAGTAGACTCTCAGTTAACCAGCATCCATAGGATTGGTAGATGTTGGATAATTGCAAGGAGACTCTCTGTTAACCAGAACTCAAGCAAACGGCACTCTCAAACAACCAGCAAAATCAAAAAAATTTGCCAGTTGCTCGAGTTCTGGTGAACGAAAAGGCTATTGCACTTGCCTCTGATCAGAAGGGTAATTCATGATTACATGACCTGCCTAATTTATAAGAACACTTTGCCTTTTGAAGGTACAGCTATTTTAAATATTATAATAATTAATAGCATTGACATTATCATAGGATTAATAACTAAAGTACTATCTGCTGCTGTCTCTGTCACAACAAATGTTAAAACAGCAAATTCTAAATTAAGCAAAAGATTCATTTAAACTGACATTAAACTTGCAAAATTTAGGTTTCCCAAAGGAGGTAGGTTTAAGAAACAAATTTTGTATTTATATTTAAATTAGCTATCATCAGTTGTATACAGTTTTGAAGTTTTAAAGTAATCTTTTAACGCTATATTCCTATATCCATATTAAGAGCAATGTTAACAATTAACCCAACTGCAAGTAGAATATGTGGATATCTGTATTTTATTGTGCTTCATATAGTTACACATTTTGATCTTAATTTAATGTTATTCGGCATATAGCCTTTCTTTTCTCAGCTATCTTCATTTTTCTTAAGACATAAATCCTTGATGGAAGTTAGAACATTTCTTTGGAAAAGCAACTTGACTTCACACTAAATAATATATTATATTTAAAATATTTTATCAAAGGACGACCCCAAAAAATGGAATTTATCTACAAAAAATCATGTATTTATTCTTGCATGTTTAAACTTCAGTCACCTTCAAAGTACTCTCCATTTCATGCAATACACCTACTGAGACACTTTTTCCACCACTCAAAACAGTTTTTGAACATGTTGATTTTGATGTCTTTTAGTGCTTCAGCTGTTTTTTGTTTCACCTCTGCCATCTTGCCAAAAAGTTTTCATTTGAGCACCCTTTTCATCCAGGAGAACAAAAAACATTGCTCTGGGCAAGATCAGGTGACTAGGGAGGGTAGGTCATGGGGGGGTCATACCGTTTTTTGGTCAAAAACTGCTGAAAACTCAGCATCATGTCACACCGCTTGTTGTTTGTGTAAATCACCCACCATGAAATGAGCAAACACATTGAAAGAGTCTCCAAAAAACATTCATTGAAGCCAAACACAGCCTTTCACAACGCCAGCCGGTGCACTGATGCTGATGGGTTCCTAGAATATTCACCTGGCGGGGGAAGCCTGTACCACAAGGGCCCCCCCCTTTAGAAGACAATTCTGGCTTTTTTGGGTCCCCCTCCTAAAATGGAAGGAGAGGAAATTCCAACCCCAGCCCCAAACAGCTGGCTCCTCCATTGGGGGCATTTTATTTATTATTTTACACGTGGGGCTTATTTGCTATAGCAGTTAGGCTATCCTACCTTAATCATTTTCTATACTTTCAGTAAGAGGATACATTTTAACAGGGTTATGAGTTGTACTGACACAGAATCAGGATTCCTCAGCATTGGGTATAACTTTTTTTAATTGAGATATGATTGACAGATAATATTGCATAGTTTAAGGTATATAAAGTGTCAATTTGGTAAATTTATATATTGCAATATGATTTCCACCATAGTATTGGCTAACACTCTATCGTCATATAGTTACCATTTCCTTTTTGTAATGAGAACACTTATGATCTAGTCTCTTCGCAGCTCTGAAGTAGCTAATACTTAGTAGGGTACTTTTGAAGGGAAGTGTTCTGGAAAAAATATATTCTTAAGGGGACTTTGGAATTATTTGAAAAGACAAACATAATAAAAAGTTAAAACAAACATATAATCAGAGGAGAGTTCACCAATGCCGTAGTTCTTTAAATCAGGTACTTACAGACTGCTTAAATTCATTTAATTGCATTTGGAGACACTGGGCTTTGTCGAGCTCCTTTTTCATTTCGTTCACATTCCGCTTGAACTCTGAGACCTCTAAGCGCAGAGAGCGGCGCTCCACTTCGGCAGCATGCAGTCTTTGGGTAAATCCAAATATTTGCTTCTGTAACGATGCTGTGCTTTTCTGTTATTAAACAAGAGCGATTTTATAAGAAGTAACTATAGACTTAGTAATTAATCAATAGCAATGACCATTTTACCAAATTAAATGTAACTGACACTACACAGAGAAAAATACCAGCTATTACTGAAACTAGAGGTGAAAACTTCATTTTTTATATAACCAATGAAATGAACTGAAGAAAGGAAATAACCTAGATGGCTAGAAAATAGAACCGACAAATTATTTATGTCTCATGCAATTCTGTTGCAATATACATAGAGAACAGTCAATTCAGAACTCATGCCAGGACTTTTGTGTTCTGATCTTTGGACGCATTTGGAAGTGCTTTCATTTATTGTATTAAAATATTGCATGACATCTAAAGGAAACACAGACACATTCTGTACAACTAGTTTAAACTACAAATAAATCTTTTTCAGAATTAAATTTACGAGTCCTAATTAAAATTTCATACATACCAAAATGGGCACATGGCCATGTAGTCCATATTTCAAGGCCAGTGTGTTTACTTTATGAAGTCCACGGGCCAGCCGCTGAACCAGAGAATCTTTATCTATGTGTGTAATACTCTTGCTGCTACTGTGCAAAGGTAAACTCTCCATTGCAAACCTAATGTTATCCATGAGTTTTGCAAAAGCGTTTTTGGCTGCACCTATAAGTAAATGTCCAGAAATTCTGGAATTTGGATCTTCAAAGAAAAAGAAAACAGACAGAAAAATGTGAATTGTCTCTAGTTCACTGCACATTTTCAATCACAATATTAAGGAAAGTATTTTCTAAATACATAATTCCCATTCACCTGTAGTGATTCACTCAGAAAGTCCACTCCCACTTTCACTGTACAAAAGGAATGCAGAGAACAGTTTGCCTACTAAACAATATATCTAGAGAAAATCTGCATGTACACTGAACACTGTGATACTAAAAATTTATCATCACTCTTTTCTTTGTTTTAAAACAATATAAATTCATTTTCTTTTTACAACTACTGAAGCTTGTTACCTTCATGTCATACTATTTATATTCTCAGACAAGAAAATATAATTTGCCTTATTCCAAGGCAATTAAAATTTTACAACTACAATTACTTATTTCCCCACAGGGTTT
Source organism: Lyroderma lyra (assembly GCA_004026885.1). Lineage (NCBI taxonomy): Eukaryota > Metazoa > Chordata > Mammalia > Chiroptera > Megadermatidae > Lyroderma > Lyroderma lyra. The sequence goes on from PVJL010000177.1 coordinate 203,879, forward strand.
CAGTAATCATCTCTCTCCTATAATGGACTTAAGGTTCCAGCATATCCAACATGGCCTGCTTACTGCTAGATTCATCAGGTCTGTAATTAATAATTGTGTTTAATGTTGATAAATAAAATTGTCAGTGCTCTTTCTACTAATTGGTATTCCAGATAATAGTTAATAGGTTTATTTATGCCTTAATAAAAGTCGTGTAATTTAGTTTTCCCACTGCTAAGCAGGTCTTAATCTGTCATTACTTGTCTTATGATGCTATCCATGTAAAATGACAAGCATGGAGAAATTATTTAAATTCAGTAGTATACCATCCTACATTTCAAGAACTTCTAATTTTGGAGTTAATTTAAATTTTATCTTCGCATCATAAGCACAAAAAAGCATGTTTTGTTGTTTTATCCAACAGAGAAATGTTTTATAATTCTAAGAATATGTAAGATTTAAGAAAAAGTATAACATTGACTGAGAAGGCGATCAATGTTTTCTGTCATAAAGAACCATTTCACAGAAGTTCTATGTTCAAAAATTTGAGCCTCATTTTATTCCTTTTATTCCACAATGAATAAAAGGTAAATTTTATAGTTCATGCAGCAGTCAGAATTTGAAAACCATATTGTTTAGAAGTTACACATAATACAGAAACTAATTGGATAAAAGCATAATATCTTCCATTTATAATTTATTTCTATCAGTTTCTGATGCATTGACTTCTAAGAATATAACATAAGGAAATATACATTTACCTCTATATAACTCTCATACTCTCTGAGAATCCCATGAACAGAAGAGAGACAAGGTATAATCAAAATACACAGTTCCTTCGTTCACAGATTCTTTAAATAAATCATGAATAAAAAGAATATGGTAGGTTTATATGCCAATCAACATATAGTGTAGAACAGTGGGTTAATAGAATTACTAAACTACAGTATACATTTACTAGGTTGCTGGTGAATAAATGAACAGTGAAATTTATTTTACCTATAACACTGCATATAATACAGACTTAAATATGTATTCCCTGTTTTTTTTCAACTGGTTTGCAACTCCTTAACTATCTTTTTTCATCTTAGTAAACTCTTTTTATCTTCACTGTGCCAGCCTTAGTGTATGTTTTTATATGTTTGTTGGATCACGTACATTTCTTTTTTACTTCCATAGCAGTTGCAACAATGCTCAATACAAGAATTCATCAATAACAGCAAGAGAAATTAATTAATATTAACTTTTATGGTATGTCCAAAGTCATGGTTTTTAAATAAACAAGATAAAAGCTCATTGTTTTAGAAAAATTTTAGGAACATAAAAGTAATTAAATTTTCACAGATAAGAGCCTTTAAAAGCAAAAACAACTAAAATTAAATATTAATGAGTAATGGATATTTTACTATCTCTCAGAAATGTGTTTGTGTAAACACTAACCATTCTGAAAGGTGAAATTAGTGACAATATATTCTTCTAAATTTTTAAGAAGTAGCAAAGAGGCATACACTCTAAGTTCCTTGACTATTGATACTCCATGAATTGCAGAAAGAGCACTAAATAATTTATGCTTTGGTGAGTAAGAAGTGTTTTTACAATATAATACACATTATACAGCATACAACACAATTAGTTCATTCTTTTTTTTTTTTTGCTTTTTGGTATGTGGGTAGCTCCCTAACTGGGTATCGAACCCAGGCCCCAGCGATGACAGCGCCAGCGCCGAAGCCTTAAGCCACTACACCATCAGGGAACTCCCTAGTTCATTCTTAAATAAATAAATTCTTCTAATGACATAGTTATAGAACTATTTGTATAATAATACAGAAATAAGAGGAAAAAGGTCACTTAAGTTTTTCATGTCAAAACTTGTCTAGACTGTTTAAATGTTTAACTTGTTACATTTAATAAATTCTTGTTTATGTTATATGTATTTGTTAATCGCTTTCCCTTATTTATAATAGCATGTGTCTTTCAAGAAATAAGAGAACCCTGTGTTCTACTATTACTTTTTCCAATAGAAGGGGCAATTTTACACATCTAAGTTTAAAACTTCAAAACAAATTCATAAAGATTTGTTTCAACCAGTAGATGGAAATCTGTGGGCTACAGATCTCAGGGCATTTTACCACTTTTACCTACAGCAACTATTGCCATTTTTATCTTTATTAAGCCCCCCAAAAATATATACAGCATGAATAATACATGTTCATGATGTTGTAATAAAATCAAAAGTCCATTAAAACATTATAGACGTCAACTGCTACTAAAAATACAACTATCACGTGGTGAGAAAGAAGTCTACATGTTTTCTCATGGAGTCCTCACACTCAGAAAGACTGAGAAACACTCCAACGAAATTAAGGAAAATGGGAGTAATTATTTCATTAATATGTATTAAATACGTAACTTTATTTAACTTAATGTTAGTCATGAATATAATAATAATAATTAGTAATACGATAATAACGAAATGTTAATAATAATGTTAGAAATGTTAACAATGTTAACAGCACTAAATTCTGATCCAGTTCTACACACATGAGAACATTGTCATGCCTGACGTCTCCATTTCCCTTTGTCATCTCTGCACATCCTGACCTTAATATTTCCCCAATCCACTGGGTGTTTTCTGTGATCATGGCCTGACCACATCTATATCCTTCCAAGAGTCACCCTACTCTTCTCCCCTCTTCAATTCATCCTCCACTGTAGATAAAGTGACTTCTAAAACTTCTTGTCACAACCCCTGCTTTTAAGCCCCGGTGACTCTCTTCGGATCCAGGAATAAATTTCAAACTCCTGTAGACATGCTCATATGACCCTACAGATCCCTGCTTCCTTACCTGGGAAGCCCTTTCACTATTATCCCTTCTCTAAGCAACTCCTTTCAAGTGACACCAACACGTCACAAATTTAAAGCATTCCTCTGAGCAAAAAGAACGCTATGTCTCCAATTGTTAATAATTTTGGAAATAGGAATGTGGACATCAGTTTTCAAATATAGGAGTCAATCATTATAAGCTGTTTGCTTCAAAGCAGTGTTCTATCAAATTTAAAAATATAAAATAAAAATCTTATGAAAACAGCCCAAAATATTATTTTAAAAAGTAATAAGATAATTTGCCATGTTTTCAAACATCAAGATATACTCATGAAAACAGAAGTATGATACAGGCAATAGAAGATATAGGGACATAAATACAATAAACTGGGGAAACAGGAAATAAATCCAAGTACTTATATGAATATATATACTAAATAGTATCTTAATTCAGTGGAGAAAAGATGGATGACTGAATTGAAAAGTATCGAGACTAGCTGGTCATCTGGACACAAATCTTAACCATTTCTCACTATGTATACCAAAAATAATTCCAGATAAAACCAAGATTTAATATACAAATTGAAAATACAGGACTAAAATATGAGCAATACAACCTTGAGGTAAGGCTAGACTTCCTAAGTAAATCACCAAAATAAAAACCACAAAGTAAATGATTAACCATTTTCTCCCTATAAAAATTAAAATACAAACCAGAAAAATATTTATCTTATATATGGCAAAGTGTTAATACTGGTGATACACAAGGAATTCTTATAAGTCCGTAAGAAATAAACACACACCCCCAAATACAAAGATGAGATCATTTGTAAAAGAATATGAGTAAGTACAGAACAAATGAAGATACACAACCTAACAATCAAAATGCAAGTAATAATATAATTTCTTTGGCCTTTCAAATTGATGAGGATGAAAAAGACTGTCAAAACTTTATATACTAAAGGCATTATGAGGAAACTACAATTCTCAATACTGTTCATGGGGATGCAATGTAAAGCGATTTTTATGAAAGGCCAACTGGCAATACGTTCCAGATGTAAAATATGCAAACTCATTTCTTAGGCATTTAGCTAAAGAAATAACTTTATACAAGTGCAAAATTATTTTATGCACAAACATGTTAATTATACCATAGTTTTATTACAGTATTGCTTAAAATAATGAAATAACTAAGAAAAACACCAATATCCATCAATCAGGAATTCAGAGAGTAAACTATAATGTATACACACACACAATGGAATATGTGTGACCAAATAAAACTAATGATGTACACCTGCTTTATTGACATGGGAAGACATTTATTTTCCATTGATTAGTATAAAATTACAATGAGGCATAATTCCCTCATGTAAAACTGTGGGTTTGTGTATATACATGTTTGTACACATTTATGGGAGATTTGTGGAAATAATCAAAGTGTGAAGAATGATTTGGGGTGGCCTTTCAGTGATTTTTATTTCTTCTGTCCAGGTTTCTGTACAAGTATGACATTTTTATAGCAAGCATAAGCACTTTTACAGAAATAATAAAACTATTTTTAAAAGAACTATGTGCTGCCTTCCTCATTCATTCATTAAACAACCAGCTATAGAGCAGCTCGTGTATAAAGACATTGCGTTAGGTAAAGAGGACAGGGGACCTAAAACACTGATTAAGAATCAACAGCTCTTGTTTCTATCAGTATTATTTGTAAATAATACTATAGATATACATGCCCTGTAACAGGAATCATCCAATAACTTATCAACTCAAATGATACCTGCGGAATGATTATCTAAAGCAGGGGTTCTTGGTCATTTTTGTGTGTGGACTCCTTTGGTGGTCTGGATCCCCTTCTCAGAATGACACTTTTAAATGCATAAATCAAAATATGTAATATTACAAAGAAAGCAAATTTATTGAAATGCAGTTATCAAACATTTTAAGTTTGTCAATACAGTAAGTGTAAGACAATGCATTTACAATACAGACTAATTAAAATTAATTTTTCAAAAGACATAGCACAGTGAAAGTTGTTGCTTAGCCAAAGTAAGAACATCAAACTATAAAGTGATCTTTAACAAGGCATCATATAGTCATGTCAGACATCAAATTGTTTTGATACAAATGTAATTAAAGCTTCTATGGTTCATTCATAAGACAGAGGCAGGCTTCTCTTAAAAAATACCAGAATTCCTCAAAGCTTTTAAATTCAAAACTCATTGTGTTAAGTTTTTGTCCTCACGTCAGTAAGTTCATCCTTGGCTAGGTCAACATATTCAATACAACTTATATCAGAAAGAAAAAGGACTGTGAATCCATGGTGCAAATCTAAGGCTTATGCTATAGACTGGAATTTTACACAGCAATGAACCCTTCCAAGGATAAATTATACATTCAAAATCGTTCTTAAAAATTATGATAGGCAAATAAATTTTAATTTGAAAACCAAAATATCTATTAAATGTAAAATTCTTTCAACTTTTCTATATACTTGAAAATTCTAATAAAATGAGTGAAAAATATGAAAAAAAATGTAAAAGTAATATAAAAAAGAAAATCACAAAATAAAATTCAGTAAATTAATGTGAATCCCCAGAATAAACACTAGTAACCTAAAGTACGAAAAATGATACATGGTCAGATTGTATTGTTTCAGTTTCAGATATGAGTGAGGTCTTATATAAGTAACAAAATCCAGGTGACTTCTGCTTAAACTTTACTGTGCATGTAAATCATCTGAGAGTCTTGTTAAAATGCCGATTTGGACTGAGTAGCTCCAGCGTGGAGTTTGAGATTATGCATTTCTATCACATTCCACTTAATGCTGATGCTGCTATTCCACAGACCATACTTGGAACAGCAAAGTTCTTTTTTGTTATTTGCTAGGATTAAGTAAAGCCATAAAGCTACATATATATACCAATCACCACTTATTAACACAAATATCTTCACTTACTGCTTTGAATTTTCTAAGAGTAAAACCTCAAGGTTATGCTGAATACAGCCTAGATTTCTGAGTTTTGAATCAAAGAGTTTCTATGACCTTTAGAAAGTTAGCTCAAAGTATACAAAGAAAGAAAGTTCTGAGTTGTAATAGCAGGGGTATGTATATTAGCATCATCTATCTTCTAGATAATGAAGACTCTATTATAATTTGAATGTGTAACAAAATGTATTAACATTCTACTCATATCCATATGCTTCTATATTTGTTCAGAGATATTGCAAAGCAAAAAGACACATTTGTTTCTATCTTGAGAAATTCAGTCTAGACCACTCATCTGAAAATATTTAGATATCTAAAGGGTTCTTTAGTATATTCCCATTATGATTGATATCCCAGTCCTTCAGTGGAAGCAACATTCTCCCCTGTTTGAGGTAAATGATCTCTTGCAGGCACACCATTTGGATACCTGGAAGAGGTCATTTATCTCAAGTGGGCAAACACCTTAATGAAAGCAAGAAGGTTACCCCTGTCCGGTATTTGCAGAGGCAATAGGGAAACTGGGGTCTTGCCCACTATCTATAAACAAACTGTCAAAGTTTAAGAAGTTAGCAGGAGCAACCACCTTTAGAACTCTCTGAGCAGTGAAATCAAGCTACCATTGAACTTTTAGTTTCATAAAAAGATTTAAAGTAATATACCCAACTTCACTTGAGACATCAGTACACAAAAAAAGAGATAAAACAACAAACACTTATTAGATAATTACATATATAAGGGACTTGGCTAAGCAGATTATACTTACTCCTAATAACCTTATAAGGTGGGAACTTTTCTTAGCCAAATTTTACATATAAAGATACTGAGGTTGAAAATGGATTAAGTAATTTCCCCAATGTTTCATATAGTAAGCAATGTAACCCAGATTCAAAACTAGAGTCAAAATTCTAAACTCACACTCTACTATGTATTCAACATGTTTAATTTTCTCTCCTAGATAATTTTTAAATTTTCCCTCCTCAACAGTTAATAGTATGTGGATAATTCAGATTATAAAGAGATATGAAAGCACCTAATTTTTAAAAATAATTTACTGACTTTTTTTTAACCTTAGAACCAAGATAATACAAGAAGCAATACAGTTACCATTTAATATATTAAAAACAAGTCAAATGAAAATACATTAGTTTATCTTAAAATTTTAAGATAATTTACATCTCATACAACTCTGACTTTTTAAAATATGGTCTTGTTATATATTACTATGTAAAGATCAAAGAGAAATTTCTTCCTCAGAATATAGAGAAATTTTATGTTTGGAGGCATCCCAGATTTACTTCCTTTGTAACTGAAAATAGCAAACTTTGTAACTGGTATCCACATACCTGAACCAGTTTTCCTAAGCTAAAAGGACTACAGTGCCAATGATGTTATCAGTATGTAGTCCTGACACAAAAAAAGATTTAAATTTTCAGCAAGTTCTTCAAAAAGAAAAAAACAGAAAGATAGACTAACAGAAAGAAAAAATATAGTTCTAAAAAATACTTTCTTTCATTTTATAATTCTCAGATTACTTCCTAAAAAGACTTTCCCAAGATTTTGTCATTTGAATTTCCCACTTGGTTGAAAGAACCAAAGTACTGTTCATAATATTAGATGATTCAAGAAATAATGAATCAATTACAAATAAAGCTGAACTGATATCTCTGAGACCTTTGGTATGATGAAAACACTCTATTGTGAAGTGGTCAAATAAATTAAGGAATATACAACTGATAAATATTGCCCAGATATTAAAGAATCATTCCCTAGAAGAATATTAACATAAATGGAGAAAAATCCTCAAATAATATGACTTTTTTGAAACTAAAGCTATGATAGTATATCATACATCACTTCTGTGATAGTCTTGCCAAAAATGCTTAGGCTGAACCTAATCTTAAGGAAACATCAAATGAATCAAAATTGAGGAATATTCTACAAATAACTGGCCTGTAACTTTCAAGGTCCTGATGGTCAAGGAAAAAGTGAGGAACTAACTCTTCCATGCAGAGGAAGACTAAGGAAACTTGACTATAAATGCATGTTTCTAAACCAGGTGATTTTGCTACAAAAGACACGGTTGGGACACCTAGGGAAAATAGAAAGGGGTCTGAATGGCTGTAATGTATCAATGTTGGTTTCCTGAGGCCGAGCACTGCACTCCGGTTATGTAGAAGAACGTCTTTGAAATGCACATTAAAATATGAGGGAGTAATGGGGTTATCTTGTCAGCAGCTTAATCTCAAATCATTCAGCAAAAGAAGACTTCTCTGTTGGGTTCTCGCAACTTTTAAGTTTAAGGTTATTTCAAAATAATTTTTAAGTGGAAATATAAAAAGTATGTAGCCTATGATATCATTTATAACATTTCTTAGTCTGTTAGTGGATGGATGTGTGGGTGGCAGGATGGGCGGTAGGAATGGAAGGGAGGGAGGCAGGGAGGGAGGGAGGGAGGAAGGGAGGATGGACGGGTGAATAGAGGGAGAGAGAGAGAGAAAGGGATAAAATAGGTTAGAGAACATACACAAATTTTAATAGTAACTATTTCTGCATGATGGGAAACTATTTTTGTTTTTGTTATTGTTGTTCTCTGATTCTTTTTTATATGTTTTCTGAATTGACCAGTTTTCTTTTATAACTGAGGTAGTACAGGTGGAGGTTTATTTGCTTTTTAAAATCTGAATCCTCTCTACTGCAGACATTGTTGATTAGTTGATCCATCCAATTCACAAATTCTTCTCTTTTGCCAACTCCAGTTAGCCAACTAAGGATAACTATGTGATTCAGTTTTGGCCAATGAAGCAATAGCAGAAGCCTGCTGGGGGTGGGGTCTCCTGAGGGAAGCTTTTGCCTTCCTCATATATAGGGGTATATTCAGCAGCCACATGAGTTCCTATTTTTAACAGCTCTCTTGACATAAACATGGAGATGCTAAGGATGGTAGAGCAGAAGGACATAGTCTGGAGTTCTACCTACCTCCAAATTTTCTTCCTTTCTTTTTTAATTAAATATATGGGGGTGGTAACGATTAGTAAAATGATATAGGTTTCAGGTGCACAATTCTAGAATATATCAACTATGGGTTGCACTGTGTGCTCACCACCCAGAGTCAGTTCTCTTTCTATCACCATATATTTGACTCCCTCCTCCACTACCCATCTCCCCACTAGTTTTTATTTGGGAGGAAAACACTTTATACAATTAAGCTACGTTAAGTGGAGTCTTCTATCAGCTACAAAGGATGTAAATCTGTGATGCCTCCAAACATAGTAACTTCTATATATTCTGAGGAAGAAATTTCTCCTTGATCTTTATATACTACTATATAACAAAACCACATTTTAAAATATTAGAGTTGTACAAGATATGTAAATCATCTTGAGTTTATTTTTCATGTGGGTAGTTCCCTGGCTGGGAATCGAACCCCGGCCTCAGAGTTGACAGCGCCAAAGCCTAAGCCACTATACCACCCTTGAAATTTGAAGATAAACTAAGGTATTTTCATTTGATCCAAATTTTTATGAATGTTCTTTATTATTCAGTTAATGCAATAAATCTTAATAATAACCGGTATTTGAACTAAGAGAAGTAAGCACACTAGTAAACAAAGACTACTTTAAGCCTTTACAAATTAAGTCATGTGGTCCTCTAAACACCTTTATAAGCTAAGTAACACTACTATTCTCATTTAACAAATAAACTGAAGCACAGAGTTTAAGTAACTTGTCATGTCACACAGCTAGTGTCAGAACCAGTAGGTAAACTCAGGCAGAATCCTTAACCCTACATGTTGTCGCCACTGTGGAACACTTCAGCAAGTTTAGAATAGAACATTTATAATTAGTCTAAAAATGTATACAGATAGACACCATGTGTATATTCATTAATGTTATATACTACTTTCATGGTGAGATGAATGGCAGGGAACAACTTTTTTAGCAGCCACTCCACTAGGTCAGCCAATTAATTTCTCAGACTCATCCTAGAAAGAGTGCCACATACCTCATTGCTGAATATCACTACGGTCACCTTCAAAGTACGCCCCTTGGGAAGCTGTGCACCGATGCCAGCACCTAGTCCACCCTTCAAAGCAATTTTGGAACTCTTTTTCTAGAATGGCCATCAGAGCTGTCATCATACCCAAACTCTGACAATTAAGTTCGCGAACTTGCCACCGTGCGCTACATTGGCAGCACTGTACAGACAACTCGGTAAGGTGTCATAACCTTGGCAAAGTCATAACCTTGGCAAAGTCATAACCTTGGCAAAGTCATAACCTTGGCAAAGTCATAACCTTGGCAAAGTCATAATCTTGGCAAAGTCATAATCTTGCCAAGGTTATGACACCTTACCGAGTTGTCTGTACAGTGCTGCCAATGTAGCGCACGGTGGCAAGTTCGCGAACTTAATTGTCAGAGTTTGGGTATGATGACAGCTCTGATGGCCATTCTAGAAAAAGAGTTCCAAAATTGCTTTGAAGGGTGGACTAGGTGCTGGCATCGGTGCACAGCTTCCCAAGGGGCGTACTTTGAAGGTGACCGTAGTGATATTCAGCAACGAGGTATGTGGCACTCTTTCTAGGATGAGTTCATGAAATTAATTGTCCAACCTCGTATGTCAGGTACCATACTAACTTTTAACAAGTATTACCTGAGTAAATACTCATAACAACCAGGAAGATGATACTATCTCCATTTACAGGTAAAGAGTCTAAAGCGTTCCCTGGTGGTGTAGTGGCGAGGCTTCGGCACTCTCACGGCCACGGCCTGGGTTCGATCCCCACTCAGGGAACCAACCAAAAAAAAAGTGTCTGAGACCCAGTAATGTTAAATAACTTGCACAATTTCACACCACTAAATAAACAGCAGAGCTAGATAGAAAATCAAATCCATCCTGTTCAAAACTAATGCTCTTGGGAGTTCCCTGGTGGTGTAGTGGCTAAGGCTTTGGCACTGTAAACGCTGAGGCCTGGGTTCGCCTGGGTTCGTTTCCCAGTCAGGGAACGACCCACATAAAAAAAGAAAAAAAAAAAACAAAAAAACTAATGCTCTTTCTACCATACAGTAATGCTTACCTATTTAGGGTATTCATACACTTAAATTATAAACTTAACAGGACTATATAAGCTGTTAATGGCTTTACATTTATTACCCTCATTTTTATCTGTTGATAACCTTTCATATACTTTAATTGTCTGAAAATATTTTCCCAAAAAATATCTGAAATTTCTACTAGTAGGATACACTTAGAAATGAAAAACAAATAGCCTAGAATAGATAATATATTAGCTCCTCATCATGTGTTTAAGGAATTATTCTATAAGCCCAGCTAGTTAAGCCATCTTCTCAGAAGGTCCACACTGATCATTTTTGGTACTAGTCTAGTAATACTCAATTATCTACCTGTCCATACTATATCCCTTCCAATACTCTTTAGGACACTGATACATCAATTATTGTATTCTACCCCTCTAAGCAACAGGTACTTTCTCTTCGTTAGGTAGTGTTCACCGGTCAACAAACATCTAAAGCCTCCCCTAAAAGTAACTTTCCCTTGCTATTTCTTCAAGCTATTTGGAGGCACAACCAGGTTCTATATCAAGAGCAAAGGCAGCTCTGTTCCTGGAAGTAAGCAAGCACTTAGCAGCGGTTCTCAACCTGAGGGTCGTGACCCCTTTGGGGGTCAAATGACCTTTTCGCAGGGGTCGCCTAAAGACCATCAGAAAACACGTATCAGATATTTACATTATGATTCATTACAGTAGCAGAATTATAGTTATGAAGTAGCAACGAAAATAATTTTATGGGGGTCACCACAACATGAGGAACTGTATTACAGGGTCACTGGCATTAGGAAGGTTGAGAACCACTGACTTAGAGACACAACCCTTGGTCTACCTTATACTTGATAGGTCTCATCTACACATATTTTTAACACGTTCTGAATAAATGTTCCTTCTTTTCATTCTGTGCTTATGCCCACCTCTGCACCTCTGCTTAAAAAAAGCCCTTCACCTTGGAGTTCCCTGGTGGTGTAGTGGCTTGGGGCTTCAGCACTGGCGCGGTCAGTGCTGCGGCCTGGGTTCGATTCCCAGCCAGGGAGCTACCCACATACCCCTCCCTCACCCCACAAATTTAAAAAAAAAAAAAAGCCCTTCACTTGAATGCCATCTCTCCTCTCTAACTTACTATCATTCCAGGCCCAATAAATTACTATCTCTCCCCTGAAACCTCCTCAGTACTCATATGCCCATATTACAATGCACTGTCTATGGATTCTTACATTGGAAGCCTGTACTACCCCATCTAATCCTTGGTTATATTCTGCCTAATGTTCATGAGTTGTCATTTTTGTTCTATAACCACTGTGCCTATTTTCTAGAGGGCCAGATCAAGTCATGTATTTTTCTTTTATCTCCTAAAGTATATACAGCACACTATTATAATAAGGAAAATGCATCAAATAAAGTAATAAAATAAAAACAAGATTATAGTTTAAGAAACCTATCTACCTTTAAGTGTCTACATACCTCCAAAGAATATGGCTAATACAAATCATCTGTTTATTAAAATCCAAAAACTTTTAAGTTCTTTCAAGAATGTTAGTTTTTCTTTGAAGTTATAATACCATCATTCTTAAAATATTTCTATTTAGACTTTTATTTCAGACTTCAAACCCAGTATGTCGAGGTTTTGCCAATACATTAAAAATGCATATTGCTTACCAATATCAATGATCACAACACAAAAAACAATCTTTGAATCATAAATTTCCTTCCACAAGAGCCTAGGTTTAAATATTTGAAATCACAATAAATGATCTATATTTCCATAGCACAGCTGTCTAAATAATTAAATTATATCCCAAATTATTACATTATTAATGCTTGTAACATTTTATTAAGCAGGCAAGTCTTAACAAGTCCATTATGCTATTTGTAGTATTAATGTGTCTGAAATGACGATAATTAGTCCAATGATATAACTTAACCAGTAGGTAACAGTATGTTATTCTTCTAGAATACAGAAATTAGTATTTACTGAACTTCTGACATAAGCATATTGTGTGATCTCAGTCATGAAAAAATAAATTTGAATTTCAGACCTTTGGAAATTACAAATTAGAGGTGGTCCCATGCTGGTGGAAAGGAAATTAATTCTGTTTAAAATTAATTAGAAAAAATAAAAACATATCACCAAATGAGAGAGGAAATTTTTCTAATAAAATTCAGTTATTACTCGAACTTCTAAAATTTATAGTCAGAAATAGAAATAAAGAAAGGCTAAAACAGTGGAAAGAACATTACCAGTTTTACTTAATAAAAAAGCTAATGATGAGCTTCCCGTGGAAAAATCAGATCACAAAGAAAAAAAAATAGGGTAGATACATTCACCAAGAAATATCATTTAATTTCCCCATAAATAAAAACAAAATTACCCATCAAAATTTACATTAATTCCTTACACCATTAAATATTAAATATAGATTTAACAATCTCTCTGTACCTGAATAAAAGAAAGATGAGAACAAGTGTATTTTCTTCCTAGACGGTTTAATAGAATTTGTCCCATAAACCATTTCTGGACATTTGCTTTTAAACGTATTTTGCAAGAACATAAAAGAGGGAATCATACCTGTTTTAGTAATGACTTCCTGCAACTCAGCCATAGACGTGATTATTGCAGCAAGAAGGTCAGAACTGGTGAGCCAACTGAGCGCTTGCAAACAACGTAACTGCTCCTTTTGATGTTCTACCAAAATAGAAAAAAAAACCATTATGCAATGCTACAAAAATTTTAAAATCCATGTTTAAAATTCATGTTTAGCTATTTTAAGAAACAGATCAAAACCCGTAGACAGAACTTTTCCCGACAAGGAAAAGTCTACAAGAAATGCTAGATTTGATTGACTTTATTTATTTATATAGTTGACTGCTAACTAGCATAAAGAAAAAAAGAGAAAATTTTCATTAGTTCTACTTATATTAATTAATAACTTACTGTTAAAAATTGAAATCGTTTCCTCAGAATAGTTAAGCATTCAAAAAATGTTACCCAGGAAATTTATATTTGTCTCATTTTCATTGAGTTCTTCAATAGATTTTTAACTCTGATCATTTCATACTAATTCACAGAAAATGAAAATAAATTATCATTTACTGCGAACTAATTTTAAATAGGGCAGAGTCTCTGGATTGACTTAACTGAAAAACTGCTGTACAAACTCTTCACTTTACTGTAAACAGATCATTCAAATATAATAAAGCTTGACCAAGTTGAAATTATATACATTTGCTACTTTCTTTATACTTTAACTAAAATTTATTCATAAATACACATTTATCCATACACACATAAGAGTACATACCTACATATGTATGGGACGATGTTACATGATTTGACATAGCAAATGATTTTGTTAAGTTTTTGCATTATGGTGAAACACATTCACATTGTAGGTCACTTACACTCAACTTGGATTTTTAAAAGCACAAATTATCTTACTTGGAAATTTATCCTTGTCTTTGGGCTCTCCTGTGCACACTAACATGCCTATGCCTTCTTTGAAACTTTCCATCCAGGTAAAAAGAGAGGCACAAGACTGGCCTAGAGCCTTGAATCTGTTTGCTGCCAAAATTGCAATAACACCTTTCCGGAATACACATATCAATCCTTTGAATGGTTTCTTCTTCATCTTGGCCTCCTCTTGCTTCTTTTCCTCGACAGCTGACAGAGCCTGGGCTAGAGTTCTCACTTCCAATTTGAAGAACTCGAAGGTGTTGACCTGCTCCTGGAGAAAATCCCGCTGTGTAGATAAGGCACAAGATCGGCTGTAGAGAGGGTACAGGGCACCAGCCATCAGTGCACAGGCTGCCAGCAAGGACGTCTGCTCCTTCTGCATCTGTGACAACACAGTTTTGATGCGTGAATTTTCAAGAACCAACTGCTCATGTGACTTCTCAATACGGTTCAATTTTTCCATATTTTTTTCAGCAATTTCTTGAAATTTCTATAAGGGAAGTCAAATAACATATTTGGTCATGAAACAAATAGGCATTTTATTAATTCCTCTTTACACGGAGAAAATAAACGTTTCCTGACACCTATTTCTTTTTCGAAAGATCCATGTTCTAAACTATCAAAAAGATACATAGGCTAGAGCAACAGTGGGCCAAGCAGCTTAGATCTGAAAGTGCACATTAGCTTTTAAAACCTCTCACATAGAAGCTTTTTATAAAGTAGAACACATAAATTTAGAAGTTCTTCATGAATTTCTTGTATACTTATGAATAAATATAGATACCTAGAAAAAAATTTTCTGCTCTTCCATTTCATATAATGTCTCCTCTTCCTTTCCTCACTACCTTTTATTTCCTGGATTTAAACAGAAATCACACCACCAAGAGAGGCTTTCCTATATATAAAATAACTTCACTTTTTGCCAAAATAAGAAAGGGTTAAATCAATGATACAACTAATTACACTTGACTGTCTGCCATTTACTAAATGTGAAGGGACTGGCTGTCAGAACATTCTCTTATATTTCAGTTTCTTCCTTACCTTCCCACAATAGAAGGCTGTTCAAAGTACAGTTCCAATGTAGAAGGAAACACTGCCTAGAAGTGGGGCCTCTGCGGCTCACTGATTCTTTTTTCCTCATCAAGGTACTTACATTCTAAAACTTAATTTGAAACACTAAGAAATGTTCACCGTAGATACCATATTGTAATCATTAAAAAAATAAACTAGCCCTCTATGAAATCTTACACATCATCATGAAGGAATTGCTGAGGTACAGTAAATTTGAGAAGATAACACATCCAAATTTCCTTTACTGATTCATTTATCATTCAATAAACACTTATTGATTACTCATTAAATTGCATGTGCTAGGAAAACAGACAAGTAAATCAATTACTGCAGTATAATGTTATGATAGAGCTATGCCAGATTGCCGGAGTACACGTCATTGCCAAGATGTTAACGGGCTTTTGGAGGATCATGACAAAGGACAAGTAGTACTGAAGTATGTAATAAAAGAAAAAAAAAACCCACTACTCCACCAGTAAGAAGGCTTATCATTGCTACCCTGTAATTTAATCTAATCCTTATAATCAATGGTGATTTAACAGCTACATTTGGATCTTTACTTAGCAAGTGAGCAGCCATGACTTAGCCATGAACCTTTCTTTTTAAAAGCAGGCCAAGTTGGTTCAATTTGAATATGTAGCCAGAAAAATCATGCTCTGTATATGTATGATAAAGTAAAGCGCTGCCTTCATTATGAGAGAATTCTTTTGGAGGCATTAAGGAATATATTTCTATTTGTATTATTGGTCCAGACTGCATTCTGTCTAAAATTTCATGTTGATCTTTGGGAGATGTTTATAGTGTGTGTCTGATTCAAGAGTTAACCCATATAACAACTAAAAAACCAAAGGCATTTCTAAAACTTAACATTGGCAAGAAGATCTCAAAGGTGATCAGACTAGGAGAACAAACTCTTGACTAATTTGCAAGATTTGGTGTCAAAGCCTACCATGGACAATGTTAATAGGCAGCGACCTAAAGAATACAACCTTGAGCTGGAGGAAAGGTTTACAGTGAGCAGAAGGAGGCATTCAGAGATACAGTCCTGAGTACAAATGAGTAAAGGATGTATACAAAGGGCCACTCTCTGAAGGACTAAAAAAAATTGTATTTTAGACAAGGTTTTAAATATTTCTGTACTATAATTCCTCAGACTTACTCTAACTCTTCTCCAAAGTCTGACCAAACCATATTGGTGAGAAATAAAGGAGTGAGGAAATAAAGGAGTTGTGGCTTGCTCCTAACCACATCTCCGCTGATGGCCATGCCGTAGTAGCTATACTGTTATCATCGGGAGTGTGTCCCCGAGCTGCATAGACAGACACTTGTCCAGGAGGTGGTATTCCACTGGGAACAGCTAAAAGAGGCAGGAAACTGTGTGAAGCACTGGCCAGATGAACTGCTTGGAGCAGACATGGGACATTCTTTTTTAAGGGAGGCAACCTCTCAGGAAAGGGAAAACTGACGAATCAGAATTAGAAAAGGCAGGATGACCAGCATGTGACAAGGTAAGAGCCAGAAAACAGAATGACGTGTGCTAAGAAAGCACACAAAATCCGGTACCTCTGAAGAAGAGGAGAATGATGAAAATCTGGGACGTAGGTAAATAACAGATGATTAAACTAAGGAATTTAAACTTTATCTATGGAAAAAAGCTATGAATAGCTATGAAATGCTATGAAAACCCATAAAATCCTGGAACAGTCTTTCTGCTTTAATAAATGAATGGGAGAATCAGAAACATAAAGACTGCCAAGGGTAATGGCAGTGTTGCAAGGAGCAAAGATAAAATAAGAGGAACAAATGGAAATTACAAAGGTTAATTCCATATTGCCTCCAAAATGAATTCCGTCAGTTCAATTAGAGCAAAGAGAGGAAAATTATAGAAAGTCTAAGATAAAAGAGGCACATCGGTCATAGCTAGGTAGTAGAAATAAACCTGAACTTAATTGGGTGCCAGGTGGCCACCTATTTACGTATGTACAGACCTCAAAGTCTCAGGCAAAAGTATCTTTTCAACACAACTTACTTGTTTTAAATAAAATATGGTGAGAAGACATATTTACCAATAATATTTTAAATATTCAAAATAAAAATAATATTCAAAGTCATCGGTCAAAATCAAATGGAATGTTGAAGGAGAGCCAAAAGTAAAGTAAGCCAACTGTGGACAAGATTGAGTTAATTTTAGTGCATGATAGATTGCAAACGCCTCTACCGGGTACAGCTGGTACACTTCCACAACCCATCAGGTTAAAACTAACACCATTTTAGAGAGGCAGTCAGAAATAGGTAGTCTGAGATGAGGAGAGAGGGTAATTGAAACATGGTTAGAAATAAAGAAAAATCTAAAATACATGACCAAAAGTACCCCACTTCTCTCCCTCCATAAAGAAAAACAGGAACATGCTAGATTTTTTAAAAACAGGACTGAGATGCCTGTCTTATACAGCCACTTCTCATTTTAGGTTACCTAGTAGAAGTAGGGCAATGTAATAAAGCAATTTCCTAAGATCTCTATGTCATTTCACAGCCCCCAAATTCTGATCATTTGTAGTGATTATATATTTAAAAGTTTGAATTAATATTAATTACTACCACTATGAGACTTGTATAATTTGTATTGTAAGAAAGAGATGCCATTCATAATTGCTAAAAGAATGAAAATTATTAAAAGAAAAAAGAAAACATGTGAAGTCTGTTTAAAAGTAAGTAACCTGTAAACAACGTTTAATTGTTTAACAACCATCTGTTGTCTTAAATCATTCTTGGTTTAAGTAATTATTATCAAGATACCAAGTATCAAAGTTTATTTAAAAAAAAAAAAAAACAGGCCAGTATCAACTAGATAACTAGGATTAGCAAAGTAAAATATTTAAATTAAAGATTTTTAAATAATGAAATTATATTTTAAACATTTTAAAGCTCTTATTGACAAATATTAGGTTAACAAAAAAAGTCACTAACATTAATACTTAATGACAGTTTTGTTCATTTCTTAACAATTACATTTCTGCATCCTTGGCATCCCCACCGAAATCCAGGATTGCAGATCTGACTGCCAAGCAGGCATCTCCAGTTAGCTACCTCACAGCCATCTCAAGCTAAAGTGTCCAGTCCACTACTATTGATTTTCCCCCTAAAAGTGTTCCTAACAATCCTCTTAATATTAGTAAACAGCACCAACATCCAACCCACTGCCCAAGTCAAAAATTTTGTATCACTTAATTCCTCCTTCTATCACCCCATCGTCTGCAATTCCAGATCAAAACCGTCAGCAGGAACATCCAACCTGACCATTCCCACTGCCACCGCCCTAGTTCCAGCTATCGTCACCACCAGCCATTCATGCCCACTGAAGCCACGTCAGATTACGTCAAGGCAATCCTACTGCTTAACCTCTCTCCTCACTGAACCAAGGTTCTCAACTCGTCACAACACCCCCACGCGCCTTCTCCCACAGTCCTCGCCTTGAAGAAAAAAGGAGAGAAACACTTGGTCCTCGAGAATCCATGCAAGAACCTCACCAGCCCTTTGCACAATTTAACCACACCCTCTAGTACCCGCGGGTGCTTTCCCTTTTCCACTCCCCTAGTGTTATATAAATTCTAAAAATCTCTGGAGCCCACTTCAGGGTCTGTCTATTCCATGACACCTTTTACTATCATTCTCGCTCACACTGACCTCAGTCATCTCCGAACATAATTAAACTACCCAATCATTTCATTCCTACACTTCTTATTTATTGCATGTATCTCTACTCTCCCTCAAATACAACAGAGTGCTAATTCCTAGAGGCCAGGAATTATTTAGTTTACTACAGTGCCTGTCACAGTGGTCTATACCCTATAGGTATTTAATAAATATTGAATGAATTAAATAATCCTTTATAAAATTTTCCTTGGTGCTTACCACAGTGTTTTGCCCATAATAGGACTGAATAAATACCGAATGAATAAAAAGCTTTTCAAATGTAAAAGGAGAAAAACATAATTTAAAAAAAGATATAGTTTCCAAAAATAATGTAGAACTTCTCAACATGTCAGAATCTATTTTAAATTAATTCTGAATTCCACAAGGGACCTTCAGAGGTACTGCATTATTTACTGTGCATTATTCTTGAAGAACAAAGCTTGTTTGATGATAAGGTTGGAAACAGCTAGAAGAGCAAATTTTCCTTAAAAAATAAATCCTACTTTCTTTATATAAGGAGATTAAAGGCCAATATTTTTAAAGCAAACATAAGGAACATCTCCTTCAAATAGGAAAAAAGCATTCCTAGTACCAAAATGTTTCTTAGTGTGTATAATTTCAGAAATAATACTCAAAAATTCTCCTCCCTAAAAAGTCTTACTTTGAAAAATAAAAATAAAAGAGTGAAAATAAAGGAAGGATATCTTTTCCAGATTTCTTCGGCATATCAAAAATACTATATAATTTCACAAGTTTTCCTTTGCTTCCTGACAAATTCAAAGGGTACCCAAAATGGAGGGAAAGGACAGCGTCTGCCCTTAACGATCACACACTACTTCCTGAAACATACAAGCATTGAGGGGCACCTTACTGGCTTAGAGCACTTCACGAACTTTGAGACTTTGAGCCAGAAATTAAAGACTTCCCTAGGAAACAAAATTCTTTTTTATCACTTTTGCTTGCTGAGTTTTTATTCTTTATGTTGGCAAAAAGATAAACTGTAAACAAGACATTCAACGACACATAGATATGAAAGGACCCCATTTAAAATGTCTTACTTCTATAAGTTACATTTCTTGTCTTTCTATGCAATGGTAATATTTTAAAATACAATAAACATAAATTCACCTGCATGTCTTATGATGTAAATGTTTCCCTGTTAAAAATAAAGCACATTTTGTGGAGAAATTGAAACCCTCATACATTACCCAGATGCTTCAATAGGCATAGATCTTGAGATATATGTACATGATGGCTCCAAAATATTTAACTTCAAGAGTTACCCAACCATGTGGCTAGCACATTTTACCTAATTCTAAAAACATGCCTGTGATGCTAAAACCAAGCTTCCTGTTCTACAAGTTTTATTTATCTAATAACATTTCCACTAACTGTTTTAAAGCTTACACATTCAAACATCTTGTAAATATCTCCACTAAATTTTTTCAGATAAAAGCAATTCCAATCCAAAAATTGTTTTTTTATTTAACTAACTGTCTTTTACTAACCACTTCCTCACAAGACCAAACATTAAACACAGGGCTCTAGATATAAGTCATCTGTTTTCCAGCAGATGGTCTCTATTAATGGCTATGCTCATCTGACACCAAACATCCTCTACAACCCACAATCCTATGCAAAAACTGTGCATTTCTCCCCTTCATGACATAGTTTCCTCCTTATCAACATAATTTTTGAAAATGCTTTAAGTACTATAAAATGAAAATGTTGTTTGCACAACAGCCTTGGAGGGAAAAGTAAAGATATATAATTAATCATAACAAAATTCCCTAAAATTTATAGAGCCTATAATATGTATTATAGTAGCAGTTTACCAAATATAAATCCAATTGCATTGCTGCTATGTATTCAATTATATTTTATGAAATTTCAAATATGTACATACATAATATAAACCATATGCCAATATGTATTATTAATGTACTTTCAGGAATAATGAAAATGATACTTTCAATTTGCATACCCATGGATCAAATCCTAAGGTGTTACACATTCTTCAGAGAAAAGCCCTCAGTGAAAGCTTCTTTTAAAACATTAATATTTATGATGACAAACTCCCTTACTTCAAAAAGTGATTTGCCATGCCCTCCTACAGATTTAGAATAAAAGCAGTGAATTCAAATCACTGATAGAAAATGAAGTAAGTTGGAAGACATATTACCTGATTTTGAGACTTACTAAAAAGCTACAGTAACCTAATCAGTGTAGCATTGGAAAAAAAAAGAACAGATAAATAAATAAATGGAACAGATGAAAAAGTCCAGAAATAGACTTATACAAATATAGTTAATTGATTTTTGACAAAAGTGCAAAGGCAATTCAACAGGGAAGGACAGTCTTTTCAACAACTAGTACTATAATAACTAGAAATCAATGTGCAAAATAAAAGTGTACATCAACCCATATCTCAAAACTTTATAAAAATTAACTCAAAATGTGTTAATAGACTGATATGTAAAATCAAAAATTATAAAACATCTAGAACACTGGTTCCCAAGTGTGGTATGCGTATCCCTGGGGTTATGGTATGTTCTTCACCATTCAGGGGTACATGAAAAATAATCAGCAATGGTGAAGAAACAAGTAAAGTATAAAAATGCAAAACATTGGCTATGGAACAATAAATATTAAGTTTGAATCACCATTAATGCAGATACTTCAAAATTAGATCACATTAGTGAATGATGATTGGTGAAGACTTGGCTATGAACCCTTCCCCCACACTTTTCTCCTATGCAGCGTTTCAGAACAATCCATTTTTGACCTTTCTAGAACTTTCCAAAATGTATAAATATATCCATAGCCAGATTATTTGATCAGTTTAGTTACTGACTGAGTAAAAGTAAGTGTGTTGTCTTTAATCATGATTCTTTTTTAGTAGTTTTTTATTTAACATTTCATATAGTTTCAGTTATTACTGTCAGTGATTTTTAAGTGTATCAGTTATGGATCAGTGGTTGAAAATGGGAATGGTTAAAAAACCAAAACTTGATGTGGATTATAACCTGTCGCTAAGTACTTCCCAACATGAGTACACCCACACTGGGAGATAGTAAAATGGTACGTGCCTTAACTACTACAAAGAAGAAAAGGAAATACTCTAAACAGTATATTAAATATGGGTTTTCATTTATAGGGGATGATGACAGTCCTAAGCCTTTGAGTGTGTGTGTGGGGATGAGTGAAACCCTCTCTACTCATCCAATGTATAAAAATAAAGAAATACATTATTTTCAGCACTTAGAATAGTGTCTGTTACTTAATACATGATGTCAGGAAAGAAAGACAATGAGAATGCAGTTGAGGCTTCATACCGTATTGCTTATCAATAGCTAAATGTGGTAAAAACCACACCACAGCTGAAGATTTCATTTGTCCTTGTATTAAGGATACCATATTTTGGTATGTTTGGGGAAAAGCATGTCAGCAAAATCAATACAATCTCTTTTTCAAACAATACAATGTCTTGACAAATTCAGGAAATGTCTGACAATGTTGAAGCTGTAGTAGTAGACAAAATTAAAAAAAGTAAATTATTTTCCATTCAGTTCAATGAAAGTGTAGATGTTGCTGATTTATCTATTTTGCTTGTCATTGCGAAGTACTTGGTAGGAAATGAAATTGAGGAAAATTTGTTGCTTTCTTACCCATTCCCAGAGTGTACCACAGGCAAAGATATTTTTAATGCAATGAATGGTTATTTCATTGAAAAGGACATTAGTTGGTTGAATTGTTGTGGTGTATGCACTGATAGGGAAGTCTATGTTAGGTTGTTTTATAGGCCTACACAGCTGAATTAAAGAAGTAGCTCCCCATGTACCATAATGTCACTGCTGCTTTCATAGACAAAGTCTTGCATCCAAGCCTCTTCCAAGTAAACTAAAAGATGTCCTTGATGAGGTTGTAAAAGCTGTAAATTTTTAGGTCACAACCTCAGAACTCCAGACTATTTAAAACACTGTGTAAAGAAATGGACAGCATTCATAGCACATTACTTTTGCATATGGAGGTAAGGTGGCTATCACGTGGCAAAATACTTACACAAATGTTTGAACTTAGACATGAAGTCCAGGTATTAATATTTCTTGAAGACCATTGTTTCCTTGTTGCTCCAAAGTTTCAGGACAGTGATTGGCTTCAAAGTCTTACATATTGATCAGATATTTTTTCTAGAAATAAACTCAACTTGGGACTTCGAAACAGCTCAATCACTCTATTCAGTGTAACCAATAAAATTGAGTCAATGATTAAAAAACAGGACTTTTGGAAAGCATGTATTGAAACTCTGCACAACTTCTTATCTGAGAATGACTTGCACCTATCCCAAAACGTGACAGAGATTATTGTGAGTCACTTGTAAGGTCTTCAAGTATCCTTTTAAGTACTTCAGTGAACTTGGAAAAGAAAACTGGATTGCAGGTCTCTTCAATGAAAAATTCTTCAAAGAAGCTAAACTACCAATCAATGAAAAAGAGCCGATCAAACTTTCAACCAATTCTTCTTTAAATTCTGATTTTAAAAGAAAGCATGTTATTATCTTCTGGGTAGATGTCAGTGAGGAATAAAAACAGCTCAGTGAGAAGGCACTCAAATACCTCTTACGATTTACTAATACTGAACTGGTGGAGAAAGCTTTGGCTTCTCACACCACAACAAGCTTAATGCAAGTCTGGATTTAAGACTGTATCTTGCATCTTTTAAGCCTGATTTCAAGAAACTAAGTGCATCAAAGCAATGTCAATGATCACACTAACAATGTCTCAGTCAGCTAGTAATCTGCATAACAATTATTACAGACTTTTCAGATAACACAAATCAATATTATTAATAATAACAAATTAAAAGTTTGATAAATACTTGATCGTCATTATCAATACTTAACTGTTACAAATATTGTAAAATTAAATCTGTGGTTTGTACTTTTAGTGTAGTAACTTTTCTCTCCTAACTCATTACCTCATTTTCACTATTTTACATTAAGATAGGCACTGAACCAAAGTGTCAGTATTTAAAAACCGCTCTGTTAAAAACAAGGGGTGCAATTTATAGAAATGGATTTAAAAGGGGTACATAAGTGGAAAAATGTTGGGAACCACTGATCTAGAAGAAAAAGATAGGATGAAATCCTAGCAACCATATACCAGGCAGAATTCTTAGATACAACATCAAAAGTAAAACCCATTTAAAAAAATTGATAAACTGAACATCATAAAAATTTAAAACATTTTCTCTGCTAAAGTACTGTTAAAGAGAAAATATTTTCAGATCATATATATGACAAATGACTTGTATCCATAATATATAAACCACCTTCAAAATTCAGCAATAAGAAAACAAGCAACCCAATTAAAAACTGAACAAAAGATAACGACACATAATTCACCAAAGAAGATACACAAATGGCAAATAAGCATATGTGATCAACATCATTATTCATTTGGGAAAATGTAAATTAAAACCACAATGACCTACCACTGCACACCTATTTGGCTAAAAAGAAAAAGGAAAACACATGCTGGTACAAATGCAGAGCAATTAGAATTCTATACACTGCTACTGAGAATGCAAAATGGTACAGCCACTTTGGTAAACAATTTGATAATTGTTACTTTTAAAGTTAAATATACACTTAACCATATAACCCAGAAATCCAACTCCTAAGTATTTACCCAAGAGAAATAAAACTTATAATCACACAAAAATCTATCCATGAATGTTAAAAGCATCTTTAACCATAATTGTCAAAAAACAACTTAAAGGCCCATCAGCAAGTATCTGGATAAACAAACAGTGGTACATCCATACGATGGCATATCACTCAGTGGTAAAAAGGAACAAACTCCTGATAAACACAACAACATTAGTGAATCCCAAGTATATTTTGCTAAGTGAAAAAAGTCAGGCCCAAGTGGCTACATGTTTCCATTTATATGACATTCTGCAAAACAAAACTGCAGGAATGGACAACAAACATGTGGTTTCCATATATGGTCGATAGTTTTTTCCAAAGTCCTGAACAAATGATGTGGGAACAGGCTAAGTGTAAGGGGCCTCTACCTAACATCACACACCAAAATTAATTTGAAATGGGTCATAAAGAAAGGCTAAGACTAAGACTTCTAGAAGAAACAACAGGAGATTATGTTCACAACCTTTGGATACAGAAAGATTACACAGCACATAAAAATAAATACCTAAGAGAGAAAAAAGATTTGTAAGTTGGATTTAATCAATATTTTAAAACTTATGATCATCAAAAAACATTTTAAATGAAAAAGCAGGTGAGCAATTGGAAGAAAATATCTTTGAATCAGGTACGTGAAAAAGGATTTGTGCGTAGAATACATAAGAATGCTTACAAATCAATAATAAAAACGTAAACAACCTATATTTTTAAATAGGCAAACACTTGGAAAGACACTTCACAAAAGAAGATATATGAATGGCCAATAAGTACACAAAAAATGTTCAATATCATTAATCATCAAGAAAATGTTAATACAATCACAATATAATACTATTTTAAAACAACTAAAAGGGCTAAAATTTAACACACTGACAATATCAAATGTTGCAGAGGAAATAATGAAAACTCTTATACATTTATGGTAGAAATATGAAGTGATACAACATCCTTGTAAAAAAAAAACTGACAGATTTTATAAATATACACAAATCCTATAACCTAGCAACTGCACTTTTAACCAAAAGAAATCAAAACATATGTCAACAAAACACTTGTACCATAACGTCTGTAGCAATTTTATTTACAATACCCCAAACTGGAAACAACCCAAATATCCATCAATTCACAATCTATCAAATCGTGGTATAATTATTAAATGGAATACTACTCAGCCATAAAAAAGAATGAACCAGCAAAACACCTAACAACATGAATGAATATCAAAAACATTACTCATACGTTGAATGAAATAAGCCAACCACCAAAGACTACATAATGAATGATTACATTGAAAGGAAATTCAAGAACAGACAAATGTCATTTATGATGACAGGCATCAGAACAATGGTGGTCTATGAGGAGTGGAAACAGACTGGATGTGGGTATGAGAACTTCCTAGGGTAATAAAAATGTTTTTAAGTCTTAGGTGGGGTGATAGTTACATGAGTGTTTGCATTGGCCAAAACATCAAATTGTACATGGAAGATTTTGTTCACTTCACTGTATATCAATAAAGTACTTCAATGTACTTCTAAAAAAATAATAAAATAAATTGTTTAGGTTTTTTACTTCAGTAGTAGAAAATGCAGAGCATATCACAAAGCACCCTTCATATAGTGAACAAATAGCTACTTTAAGAAAGTGTATTCAGGGTTCCCTGGTGGTCTAGTGGCTGGGTTACAGCGTTCTCACCGCCGTGGCCTGAGTTCGCTTTCTGGTCAGGGAACCAACCAAAAAAAAAAAAAAAAAGCAAAGTATATTCATTCATTCACATTCATAAAGGCATAAGTGCACATGTTTGGGAAAACAGAATGGTCTCATTTTAAGCAATCCAAAACTGCTTATTGGCTAACAAAATTATATACAAGGTCCAGTAGAAGTAACACCCTTTTTTATGAGCTAGTAACCTACACCAAATCGTTTTTTATTGTTAAATTTATTGGGGTGACATTATTTAGTAAAAATTACATAGGTTCCAGGTGTACAATTCTACAGTGCATTGTCTATGTGCTGGATTAGGTGTTCATCATCCAGCGTCAGTTCTCTTTTCATCACCATATCCAAGTCTTTTATTATAAAATCTTAAGCATGTAATTCTGTAACATAATAATATTTTAACTATTTTAAAAGGGGTGTTACTTCTGTTGAACCCCATATATATAGGTCTTTTTTTTAAATTATACTTGCCGATATACACAAGTGGACCAAATAAGAAGTTAAATGCTGAATCCAGCATGTGAAGAATATATAACCTTCTGGTTCCTAAGTATCCTATTATTAAATTCAATATGCAAAAAAGTATACAAAAAAAAAAGTATACACTACCATTATGTTACTATTTCTGATTGGGCAAGAATGACAGTTAACAATAAAAATTATGTTGACAGTAATTTGTGTAGAAAAAATATGGTTATGTCAACTACCTAAAACTTCTGTTCTCAATAAAAATCCAACATAGAAGACATAAATAATACATCTCACAGTCAGTTATTTTGATACAGTGTCTAAAACCATAACTGTAATTCTTATACAAATAACAAATTTCAACCCCAAATGAACTAAAATGATGGTTCACATAGGAAGTCCTATTAGTGCAGTAAACTAGATAAACGTATACCTACATTAAAACTGGTAATATATTTTACCAAACGTCTTAACCTTGTATTTTAAAAATGAAGGAAATACAATTTTAGCATTTAACTACCAATGCATCCTGAGATATTTTAACCAGAAACCCATCCAGTTTCAAACTTAAGTGAAAGACAATGCACATGCACACACAACACACGTCCATTTACATGTATGTGCCTGTGTTTGCATCTGTATCACTTGTGCCTAACAAGTGCTATGTAATTCTGGAGAAGTTTTAAACTGACTTGGCAATGTTACTAAAAGGAAACACTTAAAATAAACCCTGAATACCCACTTCTTAAAGCTCTCTGCAGAGGTAGCATACCTGCGCCCTCTTCTGCACCTCCAGAAGGAGCTCTGAGTACTGCAGCTCCAGCTCCTTCTTTTGTTTGTGCCAGCAGCTCTCCTGGGCTTTGATCTGCTCTGCCACTTTGTTGAAGGTGTCTTCCTGAGTCTGCTGAAGCTCCCTCATCGTGTCAGACTTGTTTTTACAGATATACTCCAGATGACTTATCTAAATGGAAAATGCAGCAGAGAATGAGATACACTGACAAACCACTTCCTTGGATCACCTCTTCCAAAAAAACATCCAAAATGTTCTACTGTGTTTTATTCCCTAAGATCATATAAACAATTTAAGTTAAAGGGAAAATAAAGAAATTAGGAAACAGAAATTAGTAAGGCAAATTATCATATTTTAGCAGAAAATGGTGTCATTTGTATGCTGAATTAACAAATCTTTTATTCTTCTCTTTATAATAAAGTTACTCATTCTTATAACCAATTTTACTAAAAAAAAATTAAGAAGACTATTCTTACTTCCAGAACCAAAGCTCAAACTATCAGACATCTCCATGGTAAAGAAAGTATTTAAAGAAGATTCACAAATCTGCAAACACTGTACATATAATAAAGACTCAGAAATTTATTCTCTCATTTTCTCACTCTTACTTTTCAATGCCTATGGTTGTTTCTTAATCAGGCCAAGGTAAAATGATCTCCCTCCCCCTAACACTGGGCCAAGACTTTTTTAAAAAATAGTTTGGGAAACAGTTTTTCATTTCCTGTCCATTAAGAGCAATTAAGATCTGGAAATTAGACCACATAAACATAGTTCTGACCAATTCAAAAGACCCAGGATAAGAATCGATATCGTTAATGGTGGCACATGTTAGTCTGCTAAGCTATTTTAATTTTCTATAACCAAAAGAAAGTTTTTAAATTATTTTTTGCAAGACTGAATTCTTAGGCTTATGAATGATAAAGTGACTATAAAAGTCTTCCATTTTCTCTTACAACATATACTTCTTACAATCTAAAACACCAAATGGTTATGGTAATACTCAGTTTGGTACATTTCAAGAAATGTCATAAACATAATTTAAGATTTTTAAGTGCTTTTAAAGTAACACCTCATTATTTCCTAAGCAAAGAATTTTAAGATCATGTTTTTGAATCACTGTATTTTCTTTCTATTTTATGCTAACATAAAGAGTTGGTTTATTAATGTAAATGACTAAGTTCTTTGAATTGCTTCATCAGTAAGATTAATTTATTTTCTTTTAATTAGGTCCCTGTGGCTAATACTGGCTAGTAGTATTAGCATGTCCTGCACAGAAAGTGGAGCTTAGAGACTTCATACAGACTTCAGTCACATTTACATGCCCACAGCAATGGCATCAAACTGAGTTGTAGACAAGCCATAATTAATGGTATTGAATTATTAACATCCAAATTCTTTTTGAAATAAGATGAATGTCAGCCCCTCTTAATGATACTATGATGTGGACAAATGTCACTGAATTTAATAGAGGTATCTGGTGCCTGAGGACAGTTACCTTCTCATTAGCCCTGTTGAGGTCTGCGATCAGGGCATCAACATTCTCCTGCAAGACGGCACAAAGCTCAGACCAGGAGAATTTATCCAGCATGCCTTCTGGTTGTTTTATGAGCACACAGCCTGCTACCAAGTGCTGATACAAGGTATGAAGGAAAGTTAGCTTCTCCTGTGAGAAAAAAAAAATTAATTCCAGTACATAAACATCCTATAAAGTAAAACAAGTAACACACATGGTGAAGAATTTATTTCAAAAACGTGGGAGGATATTAAAATACTCAAGTCTGAGACTATTATCACTTTGGTGACCTTTTTTCTTTAGTTTAAAAGTAAGCAACAGAAAGAAACTGGGGATTGCTTACACTTAGTGTTCAAAACTAAAGTCTTAAGTCTAGAAGCCGGAAGACCAGGGTTCTGAGCCCAGCTCTGCTTCTCCTACAGATGTGATCTGAGCAACAGCATGCGGGGCCTCTGCTTCCTCAATGGGAACATGAGGTATCTGAACCAGTTGTTTCTAAGCTCTTCTCACAGGAAGTCAGTATGGTAATTCTATAATTTCGTATTTACCTTTCCTAAAACAGATTGTTACCTTAAATTAAAAAAAAACATATAAAAAGAAGAGTATTACTCAGCTCTGCCAAAGACAAATGTGTACCAATATCTGTATATTACAGGTACACAATTTCTCAGCTCTTTTGCTTCTTTGGAGATTCAGGTTTACTTACCCTTAGAGGAAATCTACCCCGAGCTCGTTAAGGCAAAGGAGCCAGTGATACGAAAACTATGGAAGAGCACTCATTTGTTTTCCCCACTCATGAGTTTCTATAGTGTTTAGCACACTAGGCATTTGTAGGTGTTTAAATATTACAAAATAACAAAAAAAATGGACATAGATGCCTAAGACATACCTTCAAAATTGTCCATCAGAAAAACGTGAAAAAGTTCTTTAAAATTATATTGCCATTGCGATCAACTGAACTATGCATTGTTTAATGGCCTAGAAATACCATGCCACAGAGTTCAGTAGAACATGGGTCCCATCTTGAACACACAGAGTTGACTTGCTAAAATGCCAAATGGCTGTCTTTATAAGGTGTTTCATCTTATAATGCCCCAAATAATGGAATTCAAGACAAGCTAACTGTGAAGCTGCAAAATGAATATTTTATGTAGATAAAATAAGTTCCCTCAAGATCTAATAGAGCAGCAGGAAAAAAAACTTTTTAGGGAGAAATTTTAAAGGGGAAAAAATGGAAACTCTAATCTTCTAGATGAGCAAAACTGAATATAGCATAAGTAAAGGTTGTATGATTAGAAATTGTGGAGCAAGTTTTCTGATAAATATCAAAATGTGTATTTTTAATTCTCCCTATGTGCCACCCTACTTTTTTCCAAATATGACAATTTAAAAACCCCCAAAATGAATATATAATTAAAACCATAAACATCAGTTAGGATATCAGAAGAGACTTCATAAATATGCTACATTTTTTTCTTTTTCAAGCAATTAAAGATGCCTTTTGCATTTTCAACTGGGTTGAGATATTTTCAAATCTTATTAAACATAACTAAGCAAATGTAATATTCAGGCACTTAAACCCATCCCCCTCCACATTTGGCCATGGAGTTCATCCTCAAGAATAATTCATGGTGTCGCCATTACGTCCTTTTTGCTTGGGCTGTGATACACCATGCATGATAATCATCCATTTGGCGTGAAAAGAGAATCTCAAGATCCAAAATCAATTCACACATGTTGAACCCAACCACAATGCTGTAGACATGCTGACTTTACAATATAGTCAGGCTTCTAGTTTCCTTTACTTTAATCATTAGCTGATGTGTAGAACAATTCCAGCCCCTTCATGTGGACACAATTTAAATCCCAGACTGCAAGAAGAGGGGAAAGAATGTTTCCTTTTTACTCTCTTGGCACTCGTGTCCATATTTGTTGGAGTAATGAACTCAATATGCAGGACGACTCAGATAAACCAGTTCTGCACTAGGTAGACTACCTCCCAGGGGTAAAAGAAAATACGAGGGCTGTTCAGAAAGTATCCAGCCATAAATGCCTGTTTCTCATATTACCTGGCTGGATACTTCTGGACAGCCCTCGCATATAACAATCCCATTCACACAGGCTCATACAGAATACAAAAGTTTTGTCATCATATTTTAAGAAGTCATTAACAAATAAAAATGGACAGGAAACTCTAGGCATCAAAATAAAGTTTTAATTTTGTGGAATCTGTATTTTTTCTCAACTTTTCTATGAAGAGTAAATATTATTCCTGTTTTGCAAATAATGAAACTCAGGTGTGGAGACGTTAAGCTGTGTGGCTTATCTATGTTCACACAGTTTGTAAACAAGTACCAGGATCCAAGTTCAGTTTTCTATCTGATTACTAAAAAACATATTCTTTCCACCATGCCAAGCTACTGAAGGACTGAAATAAAAATTATAATTTTGTCCCTGACAATCAGGAACACTTTGTAAGGACTGTTAGGAACGTAGTTGCTTAAAATAGGATGTTGTAAACAGAGATTAGGTGTACAGGTGATAGAAGGATTAAACTGCAGCACTTCTCCCACAAAATAGGATGACGAAAGAGTAATCGAGTAACTGAATTTGCAGCTAGCATGAATATTTCAAAAGTCAGCTCAGAACAATTTTTTGAATGAAGTCAAATAAGAGTAAAAATTGCCACTTCATGTACGTAAATTTATAAAACTGACATTAGTGAGAGGCCTCTCCTGACAGTCATGTTGTCTCAGGTAATAATACCTCGTTATCCCTATGGAAAGCCTCAGAAAGCTTCTGCAGTTCACATTCAGATTGGGCTGCTCGTGCCTTTTCTTTCTCCCAACAGTGCATCATGTTTTGTAGTTCCACCTTTAAAGTGCTTATCAGAGCCTCTCTGTCTGCACACTTAGTGCATAAATGACTTAACTCCTTACTGACATCAGCCAGTTTGTCCTGAAGGTCCTGTCAGAGACACCAGAAAAAGAGGTCGTATGATGGCTGGCCAATAGAAGGGTGGGGGATACAGATATAAAATATATAATGAACTTTCAAAGCTTTGACATAAAAGAATTACAATGCTAAACATTAAGGTATTTTATTGACTTTATTTCCTAAGTATAATATTTTAGCTCAAAAATTAGAAAATGCTGTTTTAACATTTAAACATAAAATATTAATTAGCTCATTCCAAAAAGCTCTTTTCTTTCCATCCATTAAAAAAATATAAATAATTTGGTAGCTGAAAATTTTTAAATAACATGTAAATAAAATTCTAAAAGGCAATCTCTTAGATTTAATGTAAGAACATTTACTTCTCAATGACATTGCAAATACTATTAATAACACAAATCGCAAAGATGTGGCATAAAATTCTGCTGAACATTTATTCCTTAACAAATTCTATTAAAGTACATCCATGACAAACTCAACATAAACCAACACAAAAGAAATTCCAACAATACTGAGTTACTTCGGTGTAATTCTGCATAGATGCAGTACATAAAACTGGCACAGAAAATACAATAAACTGTTGTCCTGGACCTGGGCCAGGTGTGGCCTCAGCCCACTGCTAGGCATGGTGTGCTAAAAATAACGGCTCCACCCTAAAAAGATGAAAACTGACTCCAAATTCTAATGTGCTTATATAAAATATGTTTACTATGTATTAGAGGGTGGACATTAAATCTGAAGTCATTTTTTGAATCTATGGTATTATAATTAAACCTAGGAAATAAATATTTCCATTAATCGGAATAATGTCTGTTGTTTTTTAATGGAAAAATATTTTTGTTACTTTGATCAACAATAAAAAATTAAAATTGTACGTACTTAGTAAGTCATAGGAAGCTGAATTTCAGATCTCTACTTAAAAAGTTCCCCTCAGTATTAATAATTACATTTGCTTCTTAAGACAAAAGGAAAAAGTTATTTTAAAGCATAATACCTTTATAGTTTTAGTGTGAGCATCTATCTTCTGTTTGGTAGAATCAAGTTCATTTGATACTTTTTCCTTAGCATCAGTCATGCTGTTTAGCTGATGAAAGAAAATATAAGTAACATTTTTATAGTTTCCAAGGATGGGTAACTCAAAAGCTAATCTTTAAATGGTTTTTATGCAATTACTTAATATAAAATTTTTCAATAGTAATTAAGAGTCTTAAAAATTATTTCCTTTGGTTAACTATGTAATTTCTGTCACAAGCTCACATGGATAAAAAGAAAAAGCATTCAAGCTTAAAATGTCAGTGGTGTCATTGTATTTTTACAATATGTCTGGAGAAAGCATTTCATTCTTATGGCAAACAAATACAACTTTATTTTTAAAATCCTACCAGACCAAAATGCCAGAAGCAGTGGCATCTATAAGGAAAGGAAAAAGGACAGAGCAGAAGACTGTTCTCTCTCTACATCATGAGGGTATTCACTGGTCTCTCTCTCCATATGACAACGTCAGGGTCGGTCACATGCAGCCCTATTGGGAAGGCGTGTGGCAGGTCATCAGTTGGTCCTGCTCCGCTTGTGATTTATTTTCTTTGACAGTTCATTCTTCTTTCTGTCAGACTGCTCTTTTTGCTTTCTTTGCAGCCACCCCCTTGGTCTCCCCACTGCTGTCTCTGGCACTGGTTCACAACAAAGCGCATTACTAAGCCAAAGCCTGCTGAGTCGACTTTTCAACTGTGCTGAGGATCATGTGACATTCATCCTCCCAAATAACAATTCGCTGTGGGTAATATGTTCCTGGTTACCCTGCAGTTTCCAGACCCATGCCTCAAAAGAGTTTCATAAACTACTGATGATACAGGTTGTCTTGTCTCACTGGGAAAGCCTTAACAATATTTGTTCTTTATAGAAATTTAATTACTTCAATGGTCACTCTTTTATGCCTTTTGAACAATTACAGAGGGTACTAGGAAGATTCACTTTTCTGTCTTTGTTCATCTTTAAGCAAAAGTTACATAAGCCCCTTCTGAAATGTCAAATGTAATGTTTTCATGGCCTTGGTATCATATGAAAAAAATAGATAAACAGAAGGATAAACATTAAATTCTATTCTGCGTAGTTTCTTTTTGGTTCAAACCATCTGTTTGTTGTTTTGCTAATTGTATTCAATGTAATTACTTCATATTCTCTAATTTGACAAGATGTAACTAAGCAGTCTTCAATTCTTAAAGCAAAAATGCATAAAATATTTCAGTACCCAAGAAAATTATCAACCCACAAATTAAACAATACAAATGAGATGACAAATACAAACATGAGCTTTTTCAATCAGCAAACTAGAAACTACATCTAATGAACATTTGTTTTTAAAAACTTTTAACAACACTTTACTCTCTTTAAAGAATGATAACTAACTTACTTCTTTTTTACTAAGACTTCCACAATCTGTAGAAATCTTAACCTAAAACATTGACAAAACCTAAATTTCCACTACCTATTCCAAATTTCATAAAAACACATTAACATTTAAATACAACACACATTAACTTAAATAACCTGCATAGCTGCTGTATTAAATTAGAATAAACAAACTCTGAAGTCGAAGAAGTGACAGAATATTTATAACTTTGAAAATAGTGACTGGAGTTACAAAAACATAAGTGAGACACGATTTGGGGCCACACTTAAAGAAACAACAGTGACAGACAACTCATTATTTTTTGTATCTGTGAATCAGCCAATTCAACATTCCCAATTTTTTTGAGCTTTGTAACAAGCACGGATACGGACTGCTGCAGGCCGAGAGCTATAGGTGAAGAGCCAAACAGTGCAACTATTACCTCGTTAGATGCAACTTCCAGCTTGTTCTGGTAATCTGTCAAGGTACGCCTCAAAATCTCAAGGACGACAGAGAAGCTGGGAGGTTTATCTTTGTCCTTGTGGACGCCTAGAGAAAAATGTAAGATGAAAGTATACCTTTAAAGTCACAAGGAGATAAAATCTAAACAAACAGTAACAGAGAGATTATTATTACAATTAGACAGAGCTTAAAAGACATTATGAAACACCGAGTAGAATCTTTTTCTCCAAAGTATACTACTAAATAGCCAAATATGAACAGGCTTTCCAAGCAAGTGGTCAAATTAAGTCTGTAATATATCAAGTTCTAATTTATGGCTACTTTATACCTTACTTATCAAGGCCCACACTACTGTAGTCAGTAGTGACCTCTTTCTTTTGCTTTACTATCTCCTAACTGAAGTGTTTGTATGCATCTGTAATCCAACAATTAAATGAACAGTGTACACTTACATTGTTTTGGGGAACTATGTACTCTTACTTTGGTCCTTGTGTTTTTGATCAGTCAGGGCTTTCTGCTTAAATAATAATTTCTGAACCCAAGAGCACATAATTTTCTGTTATGCTTGGAAATAGTCTTCAATCCTTAAAATTCTCAAGTTACAATTTGAAATAAATAATGAAAATTCTATTATCTACATAGGCCCACATCATGTTTCAATTAAAACCCTTAAAACTGATACTCATTGTAAAAATATAAGTATTTCCGTATTATGCCCTCAAAACTATTTTAATTTAGTTGGGCCATATGGTAGTTGAGCTAATCAAGGTCACATGGTAAAATGTAGTTCAAAATATTAATCCAAAATAATCAAAAGTTCAGTTTCAAAAACCACTTTAAATTGATTGCTTATTGTACTATTCTTTTAACCGTCAAAAAACAAGCTGCAAATTTAAAAACATTTTTATTAAAAGTATTTTTCTTTTCCTATTATAATTTCTCCCTATATTTTACAAGCTGAATAGTTGAATAGATGAGGAACACATTTTCAACAAAGATCATTTTTAAAAGAAGCATTCATAAGAGTATATGTTTTATTATTCATTGATTCATTCATTCAATTTAATTTACTGAATTCCTACTAGGTACTAATCCTAGGTATCAGGCACATGGAGGTGAACAAGGCGAGTGTTGTCTCTGTCCTCAAAGAAATTACTGTCTAAAAAGAGGAGAGATAATAAATGAACCATTATATAAAATCATTCATCCTTTTTTTTTTTTTTTTTAATGTGGGTACTCCCTGGCTGGGAATCGAACCCAGGCCGCAGCACTGACAGCACCGAAGCCTTAGCCATTACACCACCAGGGAACTCCCATTCATCCATTCTTAAGTATTGAATTGCTTAAAGTTTGAGTGGATAAGGAAGAAGCTAGTAATAAAAGGAAAAAAGAAAACGGTGGGGTGGGGAAAAATGTTTAGTTAATGATAGAACAACTTCATCCATCTCAGAGTATTGATGGCATTTAGTTTTTGAATCTGACAAAATTTTATTAACACGTTTATTACATTCATCAAGATATAATTTAAATACTATCTTAAGTATGGGCACACCTCAGATTTTCTTAAACAGTAAAATATTTAACTTAAAAAAAAAAAAAAAAGCAATATGGAACAACACAAATCCCAGCTAGGGGGAAAAAATACATAGCCCTAAGCCATGATAATGGGGGAAGACAGTAAGTACTCTTTGTAATTACTATGAGTTGGAAAGACAACTCATTAAAAATTTTATTAAAGGTCTTACCAAATATATTTTTTTAAATTACTCTCTTGCACAAGACAAAAAAAAATGTAATGTATAATTCTCTTCTTTTGCTACTACACAAGTAGGCCATGAATAAATCATTCAAGAACACTCAGGAAACCTGCTGGCTTTTACAATAAGGGAGAAAACTTCCTCTTAGAAATTCAGAAGAATAAAAATCATCTTAATATGAATGTTGAGGGGTAAGGGACAAATGCCTTCTTCTTACTGACCCATGCACATTCTTATATTCTACATAAAATAAAGATTAGTTTCTTTGCCTGAAAACATTTATATAGTAAAGTTCAGCTGAAGTAAAAGTATGTTTTATGTCCAACTTACATCCACTATAAAAAGATATACTTACTGGTCTCTCAACATGACAAAATGCTTACAACTAAAAAGAAAAGGTCACTGAGGACCCAGAACCTCATCCACTAATTTAATTTAACCTAATAATATTCTAATTGCTCCACTTTGGCCCAAAAAACAATTATTATAGCTATTCCATCAGAGGAAAGTCTAAAAACTCACAGATAAAGAACATTAAAAAAAACATTTGAAGCTAAATATAAGGTGATGGAAAGAGAAGTCACATTAGGTGGTAAACTTATTACACAAGTTGACAATGCACTGTAGCATTGTATGCCTGATACCTATATAATCCTTGCTAACAGATGTCACCCCAAAATGTCTAACAATAAAAATGAATTAAAAAATAATTTGAACAGTGGTCATAAATGGCTTTTCAAAGGTCCAACTCCAAATGAGTAACAGAATATGTCAGAATACTTTGTATTTCAATAATTGTCTGCATTTGTCCCTGTAAAGTATGTGTCTCTGTACATGGAGGCGAGCCTATACTTTCACATCATTCTGCCTGTTTCAACTCTGGGTATACCCTGGCAAATCCTTTCTTTGAATTAGCAGCCCATAGGAGGAAGGAGAGTATTAGAAAAGGTTCCAAGCCCTCTATTTAAATGTTTTTCTTTAGACACCCTCAAAAACTAAATAAGTATTTTGGGAGTTCCCTGGTGGCGTAATGGCTAGGCTTCAGCGTTCTCAACACTGCAGCCTGGGTTCAATTCTCAGCTAGGGAACTACCCCCCCACAAAAAAACAAGACAAAACAAAAAACTACGTATTTTTACATGACTCAAACCACTATTTTTCAAGCTGGTATTATTACCTCAGTTACCTATACTTCCATAATAAAAACATTAAGTAGTAATGAATGAAGTGAGTCCATCTCCCCCAACTTCTCAACCACTGTCTTACCTACCTCAGTATCCTACAAGACCCTAAGAGGGGAGAATTATTAAGAAATAATGGAGAGAGAATATAAGACAAAAGACAGAGTTTTTTAAAAAGATATCTGTTATAGAACATGAGTAGTCATGTTCATCCTCAGAACAAACAGGAAAAAATGGTGAGTTTTAATTGTGCCATAAAACACAGAAAATAACATTCAAATAAGTTCTATATTCACCTGAGAAAATCCAAACATTTAATACATGGAAGACTACAAAAATTCCTTTTTTCATTCTAAGAGCACTACACATAAACATTTTGTGGGCAGTCATACTTTACAAACTGAGACTACATTCTGTGGATTAACTTAACTTGCCTTAGTCGCTGAGATCATAAACAAACATCTTCATCATCTTGCAAACATCGGTGCCCGTTCTGGAGTTTTTAAGGAAAATGGCTCATAACTTTTCTAACATATGGAGTGTATTTATTTTTTAGTATATGTGCTGCCAAAGTGAGCACTGGAATGTATTTATTATGTAAGTCCTGCTTACCCACCCCTTAACTATGTCCTCTGGGAGAGTCCAAAAAAACACCTCCTTTACCAACATTTGAGAAATGTATTGATGAGGGAAGCCCGTTGTAGCTACCACGTATAACAGGGGGAAATGATACCATCAAGCTGGGTTCCTTGAATTCAATGAGGATGATGAGATCTTGGGTGACACGGGCCAACTGGTAGCATTTAACTTCCAGAGACAAAATGGACACAGTCACCATAATGAGAAGTGAAGTCAAAACAATAAAGAAAATGGTTTTACCCATGAAGATCTCTGGCATTAGCTAACTAATCATGGTGTTCCTAGGACTAAAATAAACAAGAATTCTACTTAAGTGTTACCTGATTTTGTATAAGTGAAAAACCTCTAGGTCTGATTACCAGAAGTAAGATTTAAATCAACGCAAAAGAGAGTGCTGGCCCCCAACCAATTCTCAGATCTGAGCTCAGTAACACCTTGAATAAAAAGGATGAGTCCCTTTTAGGAATTCTACCATACTGCCAAAAGATTATACTGTCAATCTGCCTCCTTGCATTCCTCAAAGAAACATCTGACCATTTCCCAGAGAATCATGGACTGGAAAAGGGGAGTTAACACTCTTATCAAAGGTAACTGGACACTGGATCTGAACTAGTTCCTAGAAACCTAAAATGCTGTTTTGGTTCATTAGTTAGGATAGGAGATACAGGTCAGGTGATTACCTGAGTTTTGGCTAAGGTCCACCTCCAGTGGGCCCAGTAGGTACCTGAGTCCAGCCCCTAGCTATTTCCCCAGTTTGGAATGTATAGTGAGAAAAGACAAATGCAGAAACTGGTACAATGTCCCCATTGGTTACCTGACCCAGGAAGAAAGGGATTTACAGAGGAAAAGCAAGAAAAAAAGGCAAGTGGAAGTCACTAGAACTTTTACCTACCAAATAGTAAATCAAAAGTAATGCCACATTCCTTGAGAATTTGTAGAGATTTGTGCCTCTGCTAAAGATATGTAAGATAAAGGGGTGGTTATTCCAACCACATCAGCATTCAACTCACCTGGCTTGTGCAGAGTACAGTTGGACCTCAGAGAGTGACAGTGATCACACATGACTCCAATTCCAACTGCAGTTAAAGATGTAGCTTTGTTAACTCACAGACACAGACAGTTTAGCAGTTACCCAAAGGTAAAAGGGAAGGGGGTCGATAGGAGGAGAAAAAGAGGCTCAAATATTGGGTGAAAAGAGGCTCAAATATTGGGTGAAAAGAGGCTCAAATATTGGGTGAAAAGAGGCTCAAATATTGGCCGATGGAAGGAGAACTGACTCTGGCTGGTGAGCACATGATGCAATGTATTATAGAAATGTGTACTTGAAACCTATGCAATTTTACTAAACAATGTAACCCCAATAAATTTAACAAATAAAATAAAAAAGACTAAAAAACAAAGAATATCAGATCTAGGACATTAGAAAAGAACAATAACGAAATAAGAGAATGTGGAAAGGGGGAATTAATAATGTTAATAGGCTTTTTAATAAAATAATATATAAATATTTCTAAAAACATGTAGTTTTTTTGTTGGAGCAAATAAGCACATTTCCTTGCAACTGGAATGGAGCCATTTCTTTTATTCTTTTAGTAAAAACCACCCCAACAGTTTCTTTCAGCTGGCAAGGCAACCAATATACCTTCACTGCCCCACCTCAGAGCTTTATCAACGCTAGCCCTCTACCATAATCTAGTCTGTAGAAATCTTGATCAACTCTCCATTCCAGAAGACATCACATGTTCCACTTAGTTCTCTATGAAGCTATCACTCTGACAGCTGAGTTCAAGCAGGTCAAGTTTGGCAGGTCCTTATAGGTGAATCACAATGTAAACTTTTAGGATTTTTAAACAAAGCAAACCATCCTCTACAGATAATTATTCTC
This sequence comes from Lyroderma lyra, assembly GCA_004026885.1. Taxonomy (NCBI): domain Eukaryota; kingdom Metazoa; phylum Chordata; class Mammalia; order Chiroptera; family Megadermatidae; genus Lyroderma; species Lyroderma lyra. The sequence continues at coordinate 244,418 of PVJL010000177.1, forward strand.
CTCTTGAAAATTAGCTTTAGACTTGACTTGCTACTAGTCTTCAGCAAACACTACATGCATAGTCACCAATTTGTCATGAGCTATCCATTATAAAATGGTTATTGTCTGATCCACGAAGCCATAAATTTGGGCATGCACAACAGTAACCTACCATCATGTGAAAGTGATATATACAAAACTATGTTCAAGTAACTCCTGAAAGCACAAGTTGCATGAGCAAATAGTCTGGATTCCCATGGGTCCTATTCTTGTTACATTATTTCCTCTCTCTTGTCCCACACTCTGGACCCATGGAAAGTTCCCTATGATTAGTTTGCTAAAGAGGGAAAAAATGGGCTTCATATATAGATGGTTCTGTATGACATGCTGACACTGCTTGAAAGTAGACAGTTGCTGCACTACAGGCCCACCCCAGGGCGACCCTGAAGGACAGTGGAGAAGCGAGATCCTCCCAGTAGGCAGAACTTTAAGTCGTGGATCTGACTGTCATTTTGTCTGAAATGAGAGATGACCAAATGAATATACACCAATTTATGGGTAGTAGGTAACAGGTTCACTAAATGGTCAGGGACTCAAAAAGAACACAGCTGGAAAATTGGTAACAAGGTGGTCTGAGCAAGAGTACTTATACGTGTGTGGAGAGACGTTCTCAAATGATCACTGTGCCCAGATCCACTTCAGTATCTTAATAACCAGGAGAACAAGAGGAAGCATTCTGTGAATGTCAGCCAGCATCTTTTCCCAACTTCCTTTGGCCTTACTCACCTTTCTCGTCCTTACAACAAAGAAGTCACCGCAACAGGGATAGATAACACAGGGGCTCAACAACACAGACTGACAGGATTACAACTCCTGTAGAATGGCACTGTTCTCTAGGGAGACCAGTCAGCCACCTGGTGGCAAGTTGATTATACTATGTCACTTCCATCATGGAATGAGCAATACTTTATTCTTACTAAGGCAGACATTACTCTGGATATGGATTTTCCTTCCCTGACCACAATATTTCTACTGAAATCATCATCCATGAATTTACAAAATACCATATTCATCATTATGTATTCCACACATCATGGCTTCTGACCAGGGAATTCACTGTATAGCAAATGAAGTACAGAAATGGGGTCATTTTCATAGAACTCGCTGGTTTTTCCATATTTCTCATCCCTTGGAGGTAGCTGGCATACAGAATAGTAAAATGGCCTTTTGAAGAATCATGGGGCTGAATGGATAGCTACACTTAGTGGATAATATCCTCCAAGATGCAGTATGTGCTCTGAGTAAGCAATCACTATATGGTATACTTCTCCCATAGCCAAGATTCACAGATCCTCAAATCATATGTTGGAAAAAAGGGAGTGGCTCATCTCACTGTTCTACCTAATGATCTACTAGTAAAATGTCTGTTTCTCATCCCAGAAACTATGAGCTCTACTGGTCCAAATCTCAATTCCCAAGAAAGAAATGCTGTCACTGTGAGATACAGCAATGGTTCCAGTAAAATGGAAGATGAGAAAGTCATCTGATTATTTCTGGGCTCTTCATGCCAGGAAAACAAAAATCAAAGAACAACTGGTCTTGATTATCAAGGGAAAATTGGTTGTAAGAAAGAGTATGTCTAGAATGCAGGACATCCCACAGGACACCTATTAGTACACTCATGTTCTGTGATAAAAGTTAACAGACCAGCAATTCCACTTCTGGGTATATATCCAAAAGCACTGAAAGCAGAGTCTTGAAGAGCTATTTGCACACCTATATTCAGAGCAGCATCATTCACAATAGCCAAGAGGTGGAAGCAACCCAAAGGTCCATCAATGAAACAATGGATAGCAACCCAAAAGTCCCTCAATGGATGAACAAATAACAAATGCATTATATACATACAAGAGAATATTATTCAGTCTTAATAAAGAAGAAATTCCTGTCAGATGCTATAGCATGGATGAACCTTGAGGACACCATGCTAAGTGTTTAGTCACAAAAAGACTAAACCATCAGCTCTCCTGGATTTCCAGTGTACCAAACACATGTGATTAATCAGTGATCCCATTAGACATTGTTTAGGACTCTAAGTGAAGTCACCCCCTTGGATATGACAAACTGAAGCTAGGAACATAATTAAGTAGGGGAAGTTTGGTTTGTAAACCTCAGGGAACCAGGAGAAGGGAAGTAAGACAGGAGAAGTAGGCCAGTGACACCAAAGGAGACCTCTGTGCTGTATCCTCAGCTTCTCATAACTCACTCATCACAAGCTAAAATGTACCAGCCATGAAGTCAACAACAATTAAAATTCTCAAGAAGATACTAGATCTAAGCAATAACCCTTTATTAAAGGAGGAGAGAAAAGAGGGTAAGTCCAATCTGTTGTCCTGATTTTCCTCACAGCAATTCTGAGACTGCCCAATTTCTGAGCGATACACACATGCCTAAAGGCAACAAATGCTGTTACTATTATTTCCTAGGGTCCTTCAGCCTTTCCAGTAGAAAGAAAAACAATACCTCTGGAATATTACCTATGACTTCCTCCAGGAAAGAAAGGTTGAAGAAGGTTGGAGGGCTCTGTCTCAGTCAACACAAAAGTCAACCACCCTGAGGAGGATCCAATACTGAGCCACAAGAAAAATTTTCTTTCATGAACCGAACAAAGGAAAAGTCACATTCTAAATGCTTTCTAGCATCCTCAGGCAGAGGTGAAACAATGTTAGAAGAAACATTTGAGGCAGAAAGACTATGTGGGCTCAAAGTGGGAAAAGATTTCTCCCCATATAGACCCTACTATAAGAATTTCCAACAGAAAAGAAATGAGATGTGAGCAGCTATAGTGTTTCAATTTCAGCAGAAAGTAGAAATAGAAAATGAATGTCCCTGATCCAGTAAATTGAGGCTATCTTGTCTAATGATAGAAGGCAATCAAGGTGATATTTCTATGACCCATGTAAGACTGTTCTTTTTTTTCCACTGAAGGTTAATCTTCCTGGTGACACCTTATGGATTGTTACCCAAAGGGCTGCTATGCTTTGGAAAGAGACTCCATGACTATCTTTATAACCCAAAATATTTAAATGGAAATGTAATGTAGACCTTCAACCTGACATTAATTCACTCGTATTTTTATTCATATTGAGCAGATATTCATTGAGGGCCTCCTTTGTGCCGAGGATTGTTCTTGCTTAAAATACATTGGCAAATCAAGGAGATAAAGAGCTCTCCTCAACAAAAATTAACCTATAATGGTTAATTTTATTAAGGGATGCCAACATAACTGCTAAGACATTGTTTCTGGGTTTGTCTGTGAGGGTATTTGGAAGAGACTGGCATGTGAATCAGTAGACTGAGTAAAGATTTGCCCTCATCAGTATGAGCAGGCATTATCCAATCCACGGCTCTCCCAAAACTCCCCCTCCACCCCAAGAGAACAAAAACATGGAAAAACAAATTCTCTATCTTCTTGAGCTAGGACTTCCGTCTTCTTCTACCCCTGGACATTAGAGCTCCTGGTTCTTCAGTGCTCGGCCCTCGGGCCTTACTCCAGTGGTCCCCAGGTTCTCAGGCCGTTGGACTCAGACTGGATTATACTACCAGCTTTCCTGGTTCTTCTGCTTACAGAGGACATACCATGGGATTTCTCGGCCTCCATAATTGTGTAAGATAATTCTGATAATAAATCTCTTCTTATATATACACCTATATATATACTCTATTTGTTCTATTTCTCTGAAGAACCCTGACAATACAGGCATAGTGATAAAAGCACCATGTAGTGTTAGACCACAGTAAGTGCGATGGGGGAGAAAAGGAGAGCAGAATAGGGAAGAAGGTAGTGAGGTAAGGGGAATGGGAATGGGTGGCGGGTAAGCTTCAAGGGTAAGGTGAAATTTGAACATAGATTTAAGGAAGATAAGAAGGAGAGCTACACAGATCCAAGGGCTGTCCAGAAAAAAATCCAGCCATAAATGTCTCCATTTTTCATATTACATGGCTGGATACTTTCCAGACAGCCCTTATATATCAAAGTGAAGAACTTTCCAGGCAGAAAGAATGGCCAGCACAAAGGTCACCAAGGCAAGAGCACCTTTGTGTGTTCAAGAAACAGGAGGCCAAAGTGGCCCAAACAGAGGGAGGGAGACAGAGAGTAGTAGAGGTGAGATCAAAGGAGTGATAAAGGATAGGAGCAGACCTTGTACAGTCTTGCACACTAGTGCTGGTACTTTGGCTACTACTCTTAGTGAAATGCAGAGCCCAGCAAGGTTTAGAGCAGGCTTGTCTAACCTGTGCCCACAGGCCACATGGGGCCCAGGATGGCTTTAAATGCAGCCCAACACAAATTCGTAAACATTCTTAAAATATTACCAAAATTACACACAGACCATTTTTTAGCTCATCAGCTATCATTAGTGTTAGTGTACTTTGTGTGTGGCCCAAGACAATTCTTCTTCCAATATAGCCCAGGGAAGCCAAGAGATGGACACCCCTGATTTAGAGCAAAGGAACGACATGCTCTAACTTAGGTTTTCAAAGGATTGTTCTGGTGGCTACAGAGAGAACAGACCAAAGAGGAGCAAGGTGGAAGCAGAGAGACCAGTTAGTCAGAGGGAGAGGGGGCACCGAAGGCATTAGGAAAAAAGATATAAGCTGCCACACTGATCACTGGGGAGGAGATCAAGTTGCACCCTCCACGTAAATAAATTCCTTAATGTCTTGGGCTAACTGAGACTGCCTTCTCTGCTTGCTATGTGAAGGGGACCAGGAAATCTGAAGAAGACAGGGAACGGAACACCTGGTAACTACTGTCAACTCTGAACTAACATTTATTCAGGAAAAGAATGTTCATTCATTCCATTTTAAAGGGCAAGTCAAAAGAACAAACAATTTTGTAAGCACACCCCCACCCCAGTTTTCTACCATGGATTAGTTTTCCTGAAATGGGGGGCAAGAGGAACAGAGCATAGACTGAACTGAGAGAAGTATGAAGAGGTGATAAAAGAGAGTAAAGCACTATTTCCTACTTGCCATAATTACAAAACACAGAATCTTTCTAGAAAACCAATAACTGAATTAACTTTGTAACAAATTCTGAGGCTGTGCTATCATCACATAGTAAGAACACGTCCCTATTTGAAGTAGACTTTTTCATACTTATACACATGCATACTGTGAGATTTATACATGCTCAAATAAATCATACACACACACACACACACACACACACCCTTGAATTAGCCTAGGATAAGTTTTTAAATAACTTCATTTAGCAATAAAGTTTATTATTTTCCTCTTGGTGAAGTAACAAAAACCCAAGCTGCGCTGGTTCAAGCAGAAAGGAAGTCTATTGTTGCTAAACAGAGCCATTTCGTGGAAGTCAAGAGCAAGAACGAAATCAGGTCCCAGGCAGGAACCGGGGCATCAGCAGGAAGAGACGGCACACTCAGGAGAGTTCACTGTAAGAGAATTTAACGAAGGGACCATTTACGGAAACGTGGGCAGGTTAAGAGAATTAATAAAATATGATGAGGCACCAAGAGCTAGCAGGAGTAGAAAAGCAACACCATGCCTAAGTCGAAAGGGTCACGTGGCAGGAACGCTGTCACCATAGTCCAACGTGATCCGCGGGTGTGGAAAGGGACCCGTTTGACGGGAGCTGTGGCTACTGAAAGCACTGCCCAGAATGCACTGGACCGGGAGCAGGAGATACAAACACCCTGGCTTTCTCTTCCTTCCTTTCTCCCCCTTAATCTGCTGGGGCACCCACTGTCCAAAGAGGGCAAAGGAGCCCAGATCATGCAGTTCACAGAGGTCAACCTCTACGAGGCACAACAGACCAGGGAAGGGTTTTTGGCAGGTAAAAGCATGAATAAGCCCCTCTACGTGGAAACAAAGACCACTCTATTCACAATACAAAAATCATAAATTCAGCACACAGGCCCTTTTCCAGGAACACTTTCTTTGTAATATATACAATGTCGCACATATTTGGGAAACTAGAAAGTTAAAAAAGAATTGGTTACTAGAAAAATAAAAACTATTAGAAGACAATTCATTTTCTGTAGGCTTAATAGCCTGTGAGTTGTTCTGTTGTCAATGATTTCATTATTGACAAGAATAATGACCTCATTATTCTTAGCTTTTCTAATTCAATTCTGAAGAAATATTTAAAATAATATTGAGGTATGACTATATTATAATAATTTAATAATTTTTCAAGATCCTGACATCATTAAACAAGATACAACTCATTAACAGAACAGTACCATTACAAAAAAGAAAAGTTAGCCCCCAAAGTTTATCAAATACATTTGAAAACCTGATATCTATATTCTTATGTCACTTTTACACACCTTGATTTTTTCCACAGTAACGAAACGTGAAACACTGATGTTTTTGGAAAAAGTTTAAATAAAAACAAGAATGTTATACATTAATTTCATAAAATTACTGCTAAAAAATATGAAGGATAAAAGCAGACCCAAAAAATAGATAATAGCAAACAAAGCACACTAAATTTCTAATAGTCCTGCTGATTGAAAGCTGCAGGTCCATCAAGTAAAACTGGGCCTTGATCATATTCTTCTGCTTTTTCTAGGACAACAAACTTTCCTGAACTTGAGAGTTTCCTGAAGAATTCATTTGCCAAATACCGATTTGATTCTTTTAAAATACAGAGTCCCAGTGCTCAGTTTTAAAGTGGAAGGAATTTAATTTTACATGCTTTTTGAAGAATGTAACTGAGTTAGAAAATAACTAAATAATTCAAAGCTGACAGTGTGGCAAAAGAAAACTGCAGAAGAAAAGTAAAAGTATTTAAGTCAAAGCTAGTATATAGCACACACATGATGGCATAAGCACAAAAATTAAGGAAGTAGAAATCACAAACAGTATTCATTAGCCCAAAATTTGTTAAATATACAATTTTTGTAGTTCTGTATCATACTGAGGGTGCTGATACTAAAATCAAACCATTTTACCTACGCATTTTTATCTGGAGAGATTATAAATGGCAATAGGAAATGAAGAAAACCAGCTTAGAAAGCAGCCGTGTAGAATATGCACTGTTACAGCCTGTGTCCTACATAACCTTTGGAATGAATGACCTTTAAGTTGTTGAAGGTTGCCTCAGAATTTGGCTCAGTTTGATCGAAACATCTGCTCCCCTTGCAGGTATACTGTAAGGACTTTTTTCTCAGTTGGATTCAGAACACAGCAAGTGAGCCCTTGTCTGTCCAATCATACAGACCCCGACACTTGTAAATCAAGTTCTGGGAGGACAGCAGCAGGTCCACACTCCAGCACCCCGTCTCAGCCAGCTAGGCCAACTGACTGCTGTGAGGACTGCTCTTATCATGTCATCAAATCAAAACATGTTGAGATGAGGGACTATAAGAGGCATCTGCAGAATTCCCAAAATGCAGTGACTTTGGAACACTGACAGATGCATCTGTCATTTTATACCTTCAACTAACCTGATGTCCACTGGCCCGACACAGTAAAGCTGTCCAAGATCGATTCCAATTCTTTCACATTATTTTCACATGTCTCTACTAGAAAGGCCTGGTGCTTCTTAGCCTTTTAATTAAGAAAAAAAAAATTACACATAATAAGATCATACAGAAGAGCTGCACATTTTTTGTGTGAACATATATAGCACAATTAAGTACAAACAAGCTACTAATTACTCCATTAACTCTATTATTAATAAACCTTTCTGTCTTAATCATACCTTTTATTTGGCTTATTGCAACACTGTATAAGGTCTCAATAACAATTTATTGAGGTGTTAGTACCTGACACTATTCTGAGTGGTTTATACATAGTAATTCTTTTTATTCTCACAACACTATGAGGGAAAGGTTATTAGTGTCCCAATTTTATAGATCAGAAAACTGAGACACAGAGGAATTATGGAGCACTTTAAAAGATCATGCTAGCAGTCATGTGGCAAATTGCCAGATGGTGGTCAAAAGTGAATGCAGTAAAACCAATTAGAAGTAACTGCAGCAGTCGATTCAAGAGGTGATGGTAGCTTAGGCTAGGGTCTTAGCAGTGGAGAAGGGATGGGGCTATATATGCTAGAAAGTCACTCAGAGGGTAGAATGGCAGACCTTGGTAACACTGTCTTGGGTTAGATCATCAGTTCCCAAGCAGTGGTACGCACACCGCCTGGGGGTACACGGAAAATAATCAGTGATGACGGAGAAACAAGTAGAGTAAAAACTTCAAAACATTAGTTATGGAAAAATAAATATTACGTTTGAATCACCGTTGATAGAGACACTTCAAAATTAGATCACATTAGCGAACGATGATTGGTGAGGGCATGGTTGTGAACCCTTCCCCCAAACTGCTCTTCTACCAATCATTACACAGTTTTGGAACAATCCATTTGTGAAGTTTCTAAAACTTCCCCAAACATATAAATAAATTTGTAGCCAGACTGTTTTATCAGTTTAGTTGTTGACTGTGAAAAAGTGCGTTTTCTTTAATCATGATTCTTTTCAAGTAGCTTTTCTATTTAATGTTTAAATACTTGATCATCAATATTTAACTGTTACAAATACTGTAAAATTAAATCTGTGGTTTGTACTTTTAGTGTAGTTATTTTTCTTTCCTAACTTATTACAATATTTCCGCTATATTACATTAAGATAAGCACTGGACAAAAGTGTCAGTATTTAAAAACAGCTGTTTTAAAAACAAGGGGTACAATTTATAGGAATGGGATTAAAAGGGGTACACAAGTGGAAAAAAGTTAGGAACCACTGGGTTAGATGATGTTGGCTGGACTGGACTGGATTGGACTACATTAGATTGGATTGAGTTGGGTTGGGTTGGGTTGGGTTGGGTTGGATTGGATTCTATTGGATTCCATTGAATTCAATTGGATTGGATTGCATAAGGCTAGGGAAGTGCTCAAATAAAGGGAGCAGTCAAGACAGATCCTAACATTTCAGGCCAGAAGAACTGGGACAATTTCAGTACTTGAGTGAGAACAATGGAGGAAGAAAAGGTCTAATTTTGGCTGTTTTTGTTTATTTACTTGATTATTTTTGGCAGGAAGTGCAGTCATGAATTCTATTCTGATCATATTACATTCAGATACCTTTAATTAAGACACTCCCAGCACCCACACAATGCCTGGAAAATAATAGGCCCTAAATAAATATATCTGAACAAAGAACAAGTAGAAAAATAAGGGAGGCATCTGGATACAGTGGTGTAAAGCTCAGAAGAAAGGTCAAGTATAGGTTTGGGAATGTCTACAGATATCACATAAAGCTTGCCTTGAGAGTGTTTGATGAGAAGACAAAAAAGCCTAGAACAAAGCCTTAAGAAACTCCAGAATTAGAAGTTAGAAAAGAAAAAGCCAGTGAAGATTTTTTAAAAGAAAAAAAAAAAAACACAATTTAATCAGTTAGGTTTAATCAGTTAGGATTCATCCACACAAACTTTAAGTAGAAAGAGGAAGTTCTTCTTCACATACTAATATGGAAAGATTTCTAAACAACTCAAAGCCCTTTGAGTTGAGATGCAAAAAGAAATAAACAAACAAGGGTTCCCTGTTGGTGTAGTGGCTAAGTTTTGTCACTTTCAATGCCACGGCCTGGGTTTAATCCCCGCTCAGGGAACCCAAAAAACAAAAACAAACAAAAAAAAAATGCACAACAAAACCATACTTGAAGTTTCCTGCATTTGCATAACCATTAGTAACAAGATGCTTTTTAATGTTGTAATAGTAAACAAGTTAGGATTGGGGGAGGGGAAAACAGTATGTTTAATACACTATTATTCATGTAAAAGGTGTGTGTGTGTGCGCGCACATGCACACACATATTTGTAAATGTAGAAACAATCTCTATACAGAATCAGAAGAAAGTATTAACTATGGCTGCCCCTGGGAAGAGAGTCTGGGTGGCCAAGGGTTGGGAGGAGAGAAATTTGATTTTTCACTGTATAACCTTTTGTATCTTTGAAAACCTGTATCATGTGTACCTATTATCTATTTTTTTAATTTTAATAAGATTTTTTTAAAACAGTAAATAAACAAGCCAACTAATGAACAAAAACACTTCATTAGTGTGTTAGGAAACACTAGGAGGACCAACTGCACAGAGGCTCAGGTGGAGATTTCTGCATATTACTAAAGCGAGACTCACAGCCCAACATAAAGTTCATATCCACAGAAAAAGAAACACCAAGTTTTAGTTATTTATAAAAGCCAGGGGGAGTTCCCTGATGGTGTAGTGGCTTAAGGCTTTGGCGCTGGCGCTATCAGCGCTGCGGCCTGGGTTCAATTCCCAGTCAGGGAGCTACCCACATACCAAAAAGCAATAAAGCAATAAAGCAATCAATCAATCAATCAATCAATCAATACTAAAAGCCAGGGTCAAAATGGAATATATCATTACCAATGGCCACCAATCAAAGTTAATCTTCAAAAAGTATTTATAAAGGACCAATTATACATATCATACCTTATAAAGTTATTTTCAAATATTAAATACCTTTACTTATTCAATATTCAAATATTCTATTAAATTCTTGGAGTTTCTATTATGCTCATTGTAAAAAACAAAATCAGGGAGTTCCCTGATGGTGTAGTGGCTTAAGGCTTCGGTGCTGGCGCAGTCAGTGCTGCGGCCTGGGTTCGATTCCCAGTCAGGGAGCTACCCACATATCAAAAAGCAAAAAAAAAAAAAAAAAAAAAAAAAAAAAAAAAAAAAAAAAAAAAAAAAAAAAAAAAAAAAAAAATCAAACGATAGAGAAAAATAGAAGACAACTCAATCCTCACAGGTTTTATTCAGTTTGTTTTATAATTATAAAAACATTTATACATAATTTTCAATTTTTTAGATTAAAAATTTTCTATATATTTTATGTAGAGAGAAAACTTTTAAATCAAACAGGACCATAGTATACATAGTATCATATAGCTTACTTTTCCTCTCATAGTATATCTCTGACATCTTTCCACATTACATTTTTTTTGTTGCACAGTACTCCATTGTTTAGATGTACCCTTAATTAACCAGTCACATGCTACTTAGGTTTATAGGTTATTTGCATCTACTATATTGGTGAGAATACTACAATACACATCCTTGCATATGTACTTGTGTATCTCTGCATGCACATTTAATTATGGCTACTCAACAAACCAGAAATAGATTTGACAGATAAAAGGTAGTGCAATAGTTTTCAGACAATTATTGCCAAGTTGCTCTCCAAAGAGTCCTACCAGTATATACTACCTATTTCCCAACAGCTTTCCAAAGGTTAGCATTATCATTTAATGTGCATTTCTTTCATTTTAAATAAAATTAAGCATTTTCTCATATGTTTACTAGCCACGTATGCTTCCTTTTCACATCGTGTGCCCATTTATATAATTCCATTGTCCATATTTTCCTTAATGATTTATAACATTCCCTTTTAAGCTATAGAAACAATCCCTTTGTCATACATGTTGCAAATCATTATTTCCAATTTGTCATTTGCTTTCTGACCATACTCTTAAAAACAAAATTGTATTTTAAAGTGATCAAATTTATCAAAAATTTGCTTTGGGATTTCCAGATTTTGTGTCATACTTCCTTAATCCAAAATCATAAAACACTGAATTCCCTTTTTATCCCAGTGCTTTTTCATCTTCTTTTATGGCTCTCTGATCAATCCAGAATTTGTTTGATATAAGCAATATATCAGGGATTTAGTTATAATGTTTCCTCTTAGGTATAACCAGTTATCCAAAAGTATTTATGGGGCTCTTGAGCCACTTCTTTGCTCGAGCCCGCTCCTACCTCTTCGGAGTACACTTTCTCTTCAATAAACTATCTCTTTGTTTCACCACTTTAAAAAATAAATAAATAAATAAATTTTTTAAAAAGTATTTATGGGATAATCTAATTTTAAACATTGATTTGGCACACTGTGATATTGTGATTTATAGTAAGAAATACATATCTGGTCTTAGTCCAGGGTTCCTGTCATATGGCTCCTTAAAACCCTTGTAATTTCCTATATAAAAGCCATAAGGGCAACTTCTGTTATAATGTTTAATTTTATTCTCAGTTCCTAAAATAGCTTCAGAGTGATAAAGGTGAAAAGGGTCTCTTTTGCTACTCACGACAAACTCCTTTCAACCACACCTGAGTTTATGTAAATAAAGTGATTCTTGGAAAGCCCCTAAATAACCTAATGATGAGGGCCGGTTTCCAAGGGAACCAACCATGTGATTTGTGGAGGAAAAGAGGGAGAAGGGTTAGGAGATAAATTAATTGCCAATGGCCGATGATTTAATCAATTGTGCCTACATAAGCCTCCATAAAAACCCAAAAGGGCAGTGTTCAGAAGATTCCAGGTTGGGGAACAGCTGGAGATATGCGGACGGTGGCACATCCGGAAAGAGCATGGAAACTTGGCAACTCTCCCTGTCTTACACATCTTACCCAATGAGTCGCTTCCATCTGTCTGTTTCCTTTTATAAAAATAAATTTTTTTAAATAAGTAATCTAGCAAATAAACTGCATTTTGTGAGCTGCTCTAGTACATTCATTTAACCTAAGGAGGTGGTCGTAGGAACCTCCAATTTATAGCTTGTTGGTCAGAAGCACAGATAACAAACAACATGAAGAGGTCTGATCAATGACAAGGCTTAAGAAGAGTTAATGACTCCTCAAAGTTGCTATTCCATTTATATTTAGTAATGTTATAATTTTCTACAGAGATATCTGGCTAAGGGTCTTATAATGTATGTGCTTGTTCCAGCAGCACATATGCTAAGAGTCGTATAATATAGTCAATAAAATTTTTACTTATATTTAATAGTTAGATTTATGAATGAGCTAATGACCAGAAAAATTTCCTGGCAAAGTTTTTTCCTAATGAATTGTTTCAGTTTTATAAATCAAACTTGCATTCATTCATATAGCAGAAGTGTCTGGGGGTTTTTTAAGTGTGGATTGTATTTACATTTAGATTTTGTTCACAAAGTTTTCAGTTCTCTTAATAGTCTTTTGATGAGCAAGAAATTATAGAATGAACACAGACTCTATCCACTAAATAAACAAAACTCCTGGGTTGAAAACAAAGTCCCAACCAAAGATAAAAACTAAGTTTCTAATGTTTGATTAACACATTTTACCATGTGACATTAAAGACAAGTTTAGGTTAAATGTTAAATTGTTGACTCCACAAATTCCATATTTCTATACATCCACAGAAGTTACTAAGGGATTTTTGTTGTTGTTGTTTTTAAAGCAATTAGTATTTAAAACATAGCTTGACCTTGCTAATAGATGTCACCCCAATAAGTCTAACAATAAAAATGAATTTAAAAAATAAATAAATAAATAAAACATAGCTTGAAGTTTTGAGATAGTTCTAAAATTTTTTAACTTCAGTTTTTTCATTTTTAATTTGAATGTATTGTACGCCAGTATGAAGGAATTCTGAGTAAACACGAGAGGATCAGATCCCATAATAATATCACATGCTCTTGCTCCACAGCTCTCACCTCTTCATAGCTTCCACCTAGTCATCATTACATACTCGGTGCAGTTTTCAGGACTCAAGGAGAGCCTGCTCAGCTGAACTGGATGTGACTCAGTTAGCTTTCATAAACCCCTCGGTCGGCAGATTTCCTTAATTATATTAATGATAGATAGTATCTATTCATAAAATCCTTTACTATTTATTTCCCTCCTTGCTAGCCTAGGTTGCTTCCATGGATGGGAGCATCCTATGATTCCCAAATACTTATTTCATGTGATGAAATGTCAGTCTCCCTTATGTAGCTTTACAATTAGTTTATTTTTCAGTAGATGCTACCTTCCAGTCTATATGTGGACCTTCACAGCTCTTTACACACACACACACACACACACACACACACACACACACACATACACACACAACCATTTTACTTTTGCACGGGTCAAAAATGAGATTTAAATTTTCAAAACTTAATAATTTACAAAGAATAAATTTCAAAAAGCTTTATGCCCACATTATAACTTTAGGAAGCCAGCTATATAATAAACATTTAAATACACAAATACATATACACATGTTAAATACTATTTAGTAATATTAAATATTTAAAGGCTACTAAAAGGGACAGAAAGTGATGCTTATATTACCAAAAGCAATGCTCATAAATACTACTCCTAGGTGAAAAATAGGAATCAACAATTTTTTAGTAAAATTCAGAATAGAATAGTTTTTAACCCATTAGTTTCGAATACCTCCTGCCAAATCAGAAACACATCTTTCTAAAGCAAATCTAACAGATCATCTGAAGCAAAATATCAAGATATATTACTTTATCACAAAGCATAGCAATCAAAGCACTTTCCAAAATCTTATCTAATGTTAGCAATCATTATTACTACATACACAGCCAAGCTTCCAAAGTATAGGGAAAAAATATACACCTGACCATTTTCAATCACCAGTTCTTTAGAGAGTAAAATATTCTTTGAGCAAAACCTCATGAGAACTAGAATTCCCTTTCCAATATATGGTCTCTCCTCGAGCTGTAACTAAATATTACTGAGTGGCAGAAAAACAAATCTCAAGAAATGATGGACTTAAAAAAATTTCATTGTAGAAAGCACAAAGCAAATTCTAATAACACCAATTTGAAAATGATAGCTCCCTAGCTTGGAGAGAAACAGATATAAAAATTCACAGTAATGACTAAAAGACCCAACTGGATCTGTGGAGCCTCTGATGGATTTTAATAAGCATGACCACAGAGTAGCTTAAACTAGAAATTCAGTTTTATTTAATAGTTGATTAAATCATTATTAAATTCATAGGTTTAGAAATTAATAGTTCAATTTTAATCAAAACTTTTTAAAGTCAAATTCAATAGTGTATAACACAGAACACAAAACTAATTTTATTCAATCCTTAGATGTCCAATGTTGAATTTCTATTAATTCTATCACATTAAAGATAATAATAATATACTATTCATGTACTAATCACATTTTTTTTAACCCACACATTTAAAAGGAGGCATTTCATTAATATTAAACTAGCTGGGTTGATATTTTGGACATTTCCAAAAGTTATTCTATATTTCTATTATATCATTTTACACAGAAAGCTATCACTTTCCGTCTGGTTTATCAATACTGTGTGTATCCTAACCAAGATGATCTCTAAGGCCTCTTCCAATTCTAAAAGGCTATAATATACTACATTATACTACTGTTAGTTTTATGTCTCAAAACTTCCTGAAGTCTTTGCATACTTTTCATAACAACTTGATCTCACTAGTCACCTGATAGAGGAAAGTTGCTTTAGGTTCTCTTGCAATGCAACACAGAAAATAAAAACCCATACTTGAATAACAACCATGGAAATGACCTAAACTAGAAAACAAGCTGTTACCTTAAAGGGAGTAAATAATTACTTGTAGGTAATTTATACTTCCCATCTATAGTCTACAAAATACTAATACGACTATGTTCAAAAGAAATATAACTGTGGAAAGAAACACCAGGTTACAAAGGATCATGAAATGTCATGAAAACAAAGTTTCATTGCTAAACGCAAAAGGCAAAAGCTCCCTACGTTATTTTTCTCTTCAGTCAAAAACAATTATGAATTCAGAACAAAACTAACAGCCAGACTTTGAGGATGCAGTATTAGAAAAACTCCAATTTTTTTACGGTTTAAAATTTTTAATTTGATAGATACCTCTTTAAAGGAAAAATTTTTTAAACTTTCCCCAAAGGCCACTAATCTATTGAAAGAAAAAAAAGCAGTAAAGGAATATGTACAAGAAAAATGTATTTAGGAAAAGCAATAGGTGAATTTTTAAAAAAATAAAAATGTACTTACTATTTAAAGTAATAATATTTCCATTAAATGAATTTTCATTAAGTAATTTTAAATTTTCATGTTATAGTCAGGTAAAGAGAAAGCAAGAGTTCTAATAAGCACAAAACAGAACAAGTTAAAAGAGAAAGCTAAAAATAGTGAATGGAAAAAAAGAGGAAGAAAGGAAAACAGAAAGATGAAAGAAAATAAGACATAAAGCTAGGGGCTTAAGAGAGATTAAAAAATGAAGAGGCACCTATAAATGGTTAGGCTGGACCACACAAACTGTAAATCACTTAGGCTGCAACCTGAAGAAGTTTTTGGAACATCCCATTAGAATAGTTTTTAGCCCATTAGTTTCAAATGCCTGCTGCAAGGAACTACTCACGGATGTGCTTTCAGTAATGCATCAAGATCTGAAGAAACAATTATTCCACAACCTTCATTGCCACTCATCACAGAATGAGCGCCATGGACCCAAACACTCAAAAAGAGTTTGCTAGTGAGCTGCGATGGGCCTTATTTCAGACATTCACCAAATTGTAAAAGTTAAAAAATAAAAACATGTTGGCACCAAGTAAAATTTTAATCACAAAGCACTCATACCCTCAGCGGTGAATTAAGCAAGTCGTCTTTGATTTTGTATGTTGGAGTGCTAGAAGGCCAGAATTAGGAGGATGCATCTAACTTACATTGGTGACTCTGTCTTCAACTGCTGCATTCTCAGTTATAACTCTGGCTCCCCTCCCAAACTACTGAGTACAGTGTCTAATAAGCAAGCAGACCAAATCCAAGACTCAGCTCAATGACTCTGACGTGCTTTTCTCCACCACAGATTCACCCTCCTGAACCAGGAGTTAGGAGGTGGGATAGCCCATGAAATTTAGGGTAGTACATAACAGCAAACAGGCACCGGAGTATGCTACACAGAGAGCTCTAAAGTATTCAAACAGTACTCAAACAACAAAGTACTCAAACAATAAATTCAACTACAGAGCAAGGAATAATACCAATCCCTGAGTCACAACATATAGAATATCCTGAGTCGAGTGGAGACTGTACATAATATTGGATCATTTGAAAATGAAAGTTTCAATTTCATCCCATCATGACCTTTCTATCTGGGCAGCAGTGATCTGGCCACCGCTTCATAGTACAACCCAGAGTCTCCAGCTTTTTTAACAAGGAAAAGAAATACTCATTTTCCTCAGTAACTGGTAACAAGAGAATGGTGGGATATAACTGAAAGTGGAGTAGCCAAGTCTCTGAGAAAAACGGTCGTTACCATACACTTTACGCCCTGCCTGCTAGGCTTCCCAGCACACCGCAGAGCAGGAGCAGGCTACATCAACCAAATGAACGCACCCAACAAACGTTTCTTGAGGCAAGTACTACAGTGGAGCCTTGGTAAGTAAAATGAATTCACTTAACTTTAATGCATTCACAATCTTTGGGGAGAGATAATACACATCAGATTTTGCTGAGCGTTATGATGAAGATGCTAAAGTCAGTACTAAAGACACACAAAGTGGGGAAGGAGCAGAATTCTGACTTGAGGTGGATGACAAAGTAGAGAAAGATGGAATCATGGACAGCTTCACAGATTGCAAGGTATCAGAGAAAAGTGTTATAGGATACACAAGAATTTGTTAATAAAAAGAAGAGAAGGAGCATTTTAGTCAGGGAGGTCACAAAAAAGAGCAGCTTGAACAAAAGCAAGAAGATACGATAATACCTAATGTGTTTAAGAAGCCAAGAGTTCTTCAGCGTGGCTGAGGGAGGCGATGGCCACAGAAGACGCTCAAAGTTAACACGGTGCCCAAAGAGAAGGGCCTTAGACAAGAAGCTGGAGTCTATTCTGAAAGCAAGAGGGAGACGTAAATGGTTTTTGAATAAAGGTGACAAGAACAGGTCATTATTTTAGAAAGATAAAATTGGTTATATGTGAAAGCTAGATTATTGGGGAATGGAGACAAAGTGATCAGGTACAAAATCATTACAGAAAGGAGTCTCTGAAATCATTAAATCTATTCATCATAAATCCTGACCCCTACATTCACCTAAGTAATATTGTTTTATGCGCCTAAGAGTAAATACATACATAAAACACACATACATACAAACATACGTACCACTGAAAAAATTTTAAAACTAAATTCTAAAATTCCGAGTTTTCACTTACTCAGTATTCCCAATTATTTCAAAGAAGAGAGGTTTTAAATTATGCATATCTTAGTTGCAATCAGCATCTTCAGTTTTGAAATTTTCTATCAATGCCACAAAAATTACTTTCATATTACCTTATGACATGTTTTAAGAAAAAAAAAATCTGTTAAACGTCAAATTTGACCCAATAAAATAACTGCCATAGGGGTTTCTTTTTTATCCTTACCATTACAAGTTCTTCCTGTAATTCACTGCAACTTTTTTCATTATACTGGAGTCTCTTTGAAAGGTCTACAATTACTTTCTTCTGTTCCTCAATCTCTTCATTCAATTTCTTGTTTTTGGAGAAATACTCTCTTTCTAATCTGAAAAGTTAAAGTGTCAGAGCAAGTTTTTCAAATAAGCTTTTATCAATTTATTATACATGTTTAAGACAAGTGGCAAGTGTACTACATAACATGTTTCAAGCCAAAAGGCATTTATAGGTCATCTCTCACTTTTTCAAATCAAAAGGATTACACATTCTTAAATGAAAAACTCTTAACTAATAATACCTCCCTGTTTTGTTAGCAGATATTTGTACTATGCCCAATGTTATAAGTAAGATACATTTAATGTTGATTTGGTCTCATTATTATTTTTGATGAACAAAACCCACCCACCACAATTCAATTAGCTGAGAAACTGTCTCAAAACACCAAACAGTCTTATCAAAGAATTTTCAAATTAAAGTATAACATCAGACATGGAACAAACATTTTATTATTCCTACATGTCCGCGCAGGGGGAACTAGAGTGGTGTCATGGAATATCCAAAAGCACAAATAGTCAAAATTCATTCCTGCTCACAGTGAAAACACATGAATTTCTTTTCAAAGGATTTGCCTTCCTATGCAAATTTTTATCAGACTAGCATTAAAGTGTATTTACATTCTTGCATGAAAGGTAGGTTGAAGTAATTTTGTTTAAAATTTGCTGTACTTCAGTGGTAGCCAACCTTTTGTTTTCCCTGGGTCACACTGGAAGAATTGTCTCAGGCAACACATAAAATGCACTGACACTAATGATAGCTGATGAGCTAAAAAAAAAAAAAACGGTCACAAAAAAAAAAATCTCATAATGTTTTAAGAATTTGTGTTGGGCCAGATTCAAAGCCATCCTGGGCTGCAGGTTGGACATGCCTGCTGTAGATAATCCACCAAATCACTTGACTTCTTGACACTAGAACTGAATAAATAGTTAACTAAACTACAAAAGGAAGTAAATATAAAAAAAAAAAAAGGCCATTTTCAGAATGCAGTTTTACATGTTTTCCTCTAGTGTATAATTTTTCAAGAAATTATTTTACAAGGAAATAAATTCAACAAGGAAGAAGGCACAAAGTCAGCAAACAAGAGATCCAATACAGAAGAAAAGTAGAGGGAATTCCAAGGATGATGGTGAAGGGAAGTCCCAGGATGACTGTTAAAAGGGAGCCTAAAAACAATCAATCCAGTGGACAACATAGAAGAGCATCCAATAGTCTAAGTTTTTTCTTAGAGAACTTAAATATGATATAGTTGGAATACAATGAGATTTTCAGTTCTAGAGACTTTAAGAATAACTTAGTGATTTATGCACATAAACTAATCCAACTTAAAATGAGGCAATTATTAACTATTCATTCACTTGATGATTCAGTAAATCTATAATAGCTGTTAGGTGCCAAGCACTAGTCTAGGCACTGGGAATCAGCAGTGAACAAAACAAAGCCTCTCTCTACATAAGAAGACAAACAGTACAGAAAACAGAATATAATAAAATGTTATTAAAACAAACAAACAAACAAAGGTGAGTTACCAAAAACATTTGGAGAAAAATTTCACAAAGCTATAACCCCACTAAGCGATGAGAGGAGGGAATGAATAAGTGGGTGCTGTGTGAAAGAAGGGTACAATGGAGACACATAAGTAAACGCCAAGAGATAGTATCTAAAGGTAGAAATTGAAAAAATGGCAGAATGTAAACTTAATTTAGGAATACGTACTTCAATAACAGAAGACACAGCAATAAGAATTAGAAGCGGTTGTCTCAAAGGAGTGGAAACTGGTGGTAGAAGGTCAGGAGCATGAAAATGCTATTTTTCATGAACTTAAAAGTACAATTTTACTTTTTAGACTATGTACAAGTATTCATTTGATTTTAATCAATTTTCAATCAAAGATTACTGTTAACAAATATAAAACTAAATGCAATTCTTATTTGGTGCTATTTTATAAGTAAAATCCAAACCGAGTCCATTGAAACAGGGGAGCGTCCCTCGTGCAGATCTCATTCACAACCCAAAGAAGCTGGCTTCTATGCTTCGGCCAACAGCTCCCCCCAATGGGAATGAGTAAGGCAGCAGCATAAATGAAGGTTAAAGGGACCCCCTGTTTCTGAATTCCAGTAGAAAAGGGTTAGGCCTTGAAAGGTGGAAGATTTAGGCAAGAAAGGAAATGGAGAAGGTGAAAGAAGAAAACATGCCTTCTTTCCTACTGGATTCCCGATGAGAAAAGTACATAGGTTAAAACCTTAGAGCTTAATTATTAGCAGGTATCTGAAAATTCCTGTAGTCCAGCCTTCGCAGGACTCTCTTCAATATCCATGACAAGGAATCACCTGTCCTGTTGTGAACTTCCCAAGGCAGGGAGATCACTAGTTCCCCCAAAGAAGCCTTTCATGGTTGGAAAACTTGAATTGTTGGGAGTACAATCAGACTTCTTATAGTTTCACTTGTAGCTCCTAATCAAAACAACAGTAAAGAAGGCTGTACTGCATTCTCTATAAAGGCCCTCAAAACATACTGATATACAAATGCGCAGATTCAGTCAGTGGTTCAAAGGAAATAGAGGGAGGTAAATCCTTAGATTAACATTCACAGAAAGTCATTTAAATCATCCTAGAGGAAGCAAGAAAATTCAGTTAAGAATTACTAGATAAAAATATTTTAAGCATTACTAATAAAGGTAATCACAGTTAAAAAGTTATGTTTTACAACTTCTATCTTTGCCATGCTATCTTTATGATTTTTGCCATACTCATAATAATTGCCATTTAAATAATACTTTTCTTTAATTCGTTAAGTTAAATGAAGAATTTTAAAGAGTATTTATGTTACTACTGTAAATTGAAAACCAGGATCTGTCATAAACAAACATTAAAAATAAATACATAACTCTTATTGTCAACCTATTATCATGTGACATATAATCGTGGGACAAATGGTTCAAAATGGCTACCATTAACTCCCTTTTCTTCAGGAAAAATATTTTAAAATTATAAACTTGGGGGTTCCCTGGTGGTGTAGGTGGCTAGGCTTCAGCGTTCTCACTGCCATAGCCTGGGTTCGATTCCCAGACTGGGAACCAACCCAAAAAACTAATTAATTAATTAATTAATTAATTAAAATAAAAATTATAAACTTAACGCATCTCACAGAATGTTCCACATGAAATGTTTTGACTTGAAAAAGGTTAAAATCAGTAGGCTCAGAAAGATCCGGACTCCACCATTTATTAGCTGTACTTACCCTCATTAAGCCTCAATTTCCACATTAAAACACATTTTTAAAAAGTAGCTACCTCATAGGGTGTTATATAAATTAAATTAAATGAAACCATGCAATGCTAGGCATGAAGTGAGCCACAATGCATGCTAACCACTAGTAGCAGCATTACTCCAACAATTATTTCTGCAGTTTGAGAAAAATCTCAAACATTACCCATCTCCACATAGACCATTTTAGGTGTCCTAGAAATAAAGCTTTTGAAGATACTGTATTACCTCAGCAGATATAACATCAAATACATTAATACATTTACTTTCTAGTCTAAGTACCACATTTCTAAGGCTACTTCAAAATCCAAAAGAGCATTTTCATATTGACCTGTACCTAGAAGTTTTAGTTATGTTTTACGAAGTCCTTTACCCACAATCTACCACTGACATTAATGGGAACTATACTAAAACAAGGGTAAGGCGGGTGGTAAAGGAGGGGGAGTCAAATACGTGGGGAAGGAAGAACTGACTCTGGGTGGTGAGCACACGATGCAATACAGGTATAGATGATGTATCACATATTGTACACTTGAAACCTATATAATTTTACCAACACATGTCACCCTCAATAAATTTAATAAAGAACTACATAAAAATGAATAAAACAAAATATTACACATTCATACCTACTACGTTTCATAAATTCTTTACATTAATGTAGGGAATTTTACAGTAAAACACTTACAAACTTAGTTTTGCAAAGCTCTCTTGTGCATTAAGCTTTTCTCGCTCATAGGCACTTTCAACTTCTTTGAATTCATTCTTGATCATTTCCAAGTCAGCAACAGCCTCTGCCTGGCTGGCCTTTTCTACCTGCAAAGCTCCTTCAAGGTCTCGAATCCGTAACTACCAGATGAGAGAGAAGTAATTAAAGCAAGCAAGGGAACGCTAACATCTGTATCTACTGTAGATGAAGAGCAGACTACTTTATCAACAGATTATCATTCATCCAAACTTCTTTGTCTCTGCTTTGGTTTAAAAAGAAAAATTTTTAAAGACAATTTATTCTCTTTCTCAACGTGTCTCACAGAAGGAAGGAAGAGTAAACTAAGGGTCAATTGTGCTATGGAAGAGACAAGCTAAGATAATATAACCTGTCCCTCCAAGTGCCTAACTTTGTCCTACTAACTTAATTTGGACATTTCTTTTATAAAACATAATAAATTAAGTGGTTTTTTAAAACTAAAGAGAATTATTCTTCCTTCCCTCTTATGGGAAAGTCATTATATAAATAGCTTTATAAGCCTAAGAAGGTTAATAGATATTTTTATTTCTGGAGCTTTCTTACTGTAAAAAATGAAGTATTTATTATAACAGTACTATTTGACTAAAATAGTACTGTTATGGGTGTAGTAATATGACATCTGGGACTTGCTTCAAAATAATCTGAGGGGAGGGGACTGAAGGAGGGTAAAAGATAAAACACGGTTGGCCGAAGGTGAATCCTAAAGCTGAGTGATAGGGACGTGGGGGTTCATTTTACTAGACTCTCTATTTCTGCATATACTTGAAATTTTACATATGACATTTTAAAAACTAGAGTCCCTATGTATACCAACAGTAGAATACATAAAGTACATTCCCATAAAGGAATAATATGCAGCTATACACAGGGAGCTAGCTAGCTAGCTAGCTAGATATATACATTACACAGACAATAAGTTGATACTTATTGTCCATACGGTACACTATAATTTGGGTAAACACATGGAAAAAATAAGGATAAGCAGTAAGCAAGAGGGTAAAGTAATGGAGGAGAAAGGAGTAAAAGTAACAATTCACTATTGTCTAACATTGTTTTGATTTTTTAATTATGTGGATATTTTACCTTTTCAGAACATGAAATTAAAATTTAAAAATAATTTGCTAGAGTTCTAAAAGAGGGGGAGAGGGGAGAATAATCCTTCACACTAGATAGACCATGGGCCTTAGAACCATAAGACTCACGTTTAAAAAAAAAAGACTCAGGTTTAAATCCCAGCTCTGCAAATTAACTTAGGTGACCTTGGGCATATTACTAAAATTCCAAAATCTTGAGGTTCCTTATCTGTAAAGAGTAAACAATAACAATATACAGACTATCTACTTTATAAGGTCGCTATAAAGATCTACTGAGATATTGATTTAATATTAATGTATTTAATATCAAATATAAATACCTTTAGTCAATAAATGTTTAGATAAATATTTAGTAAGCATTTATTATGTGCCAGGCAATGTGCTAGTGCTTATGATATATTTGAGGACTGTCTGGAAAGTATCCAGCCATATAATATGAAAAATAGAAGCATTAATGGCTGGATATTTTCCGGACAGCCCTCATATAATAATAATGAAAAGACACTATCTTAGTCTTGAGGAACTCAGTCTTTAGGAGCAGACAGACCACAACAGCATGGAGTAAGTGCTTCCTGTCACAGAGGAATGCAGAAAGGGCCATGTCATCAGAGAAAGGCCATGAACTCAGCATGGGACAAATCTCGCAGAGATGGCAAAAAACAACCTGAGTTAGAAAAAGTGAACTCACCAAGACTAGGACAGTAGGAAAACAGTTGTATAGATTAGTTGTATTAATCTATACAACTAATAATCACTGTAAATCTTATTTCCCATTATGCAAATGTATTTTGGAATAACTGAAACATTCATTTTTTTTTGTTTTTTTTTTTATGTGGGTAGTTCCCTGGCTGGGAATCGAACCCAGGCCGCAGCATTGACAGCGCGGAAGCCTTAGCCACTACACCACCAGGGAACCCCTGAAACATTTATTTTTATACTACAGGAAGTAGAATGGATACATAGATACAACTTGGTAATTTTCAAAGTTGGTCTTTTGAACTTTATTTTTCTTCGCAATTTTGTCTAAATCCACAAGTAAAACAAATATATAATAGGAAACATTGTCTTCTGACTACACACACACTCACAAATGACAAACCAATGCAACCAAAAGTCAACTTCAAATGAGCAATTCTGTCAAATCTTTGATTCTGCTTTCTCATTTTTATGACTCAGTATCCAAACAAATTTAACAGCAGAACACCGGAAACACATATTTAACTACAGTTTATGATAAGATGGTGACCACAACTATTTGGTAGTCTTGTTTGCTTTTAATCTAAATCTAGTCTGAAACTAAATTTTACTAGGTGTACCTCATGGAAAATACTTGTCAATATTTATAGACATAAGGTAGAACTATAAACTTGGGCTTTTTTTCTAAGTCATAGTACTAAGTTAAATATCAAATATTAATTTTAACTTATAAAAGTAAAAAATAACATGTAAATAATTTTCATTTTTAGAGCTATTAACCATATATTCCCAGTGACACAGGTACAATGACAAATTAATTTTTAATTATACTTCTTTCATGAATTTAAAACTTCAGCTTTATTGGCTAATTGATACCATTTTGGGTGATACAATAATATTAAAACAACTTTGTTTAATATACATATTCAAACACATAGGTCCAAGAAACTTGCAAGTCAAAGGGGTATTTCATTAAAGATAAAGGTTAAAATTTTTCATTTATAAAATTCTTACAAATCTAGTTGCATCTCATGTTAAGACCTATTTAAAAAGTAAGGTGAAACTGCAAATTCTAGTTAATAAAATTTAATGTAGGGAGAAATTCAAAAATCTTAAAAATAATTCAAATTAAATTAAGGTACTGAGGATCATGGAAGTTTATTTACAATATAGGTTGCGTTTGTGGGTCAGACCTGGTCCATGGGCAGTAGTTTGCCAACCCCCAGTTAAAATGAATCACTTTACTTAAAAATTCCACCTCATTCCTTAGGATGCCTTCCTTCAATTAATTCCCCTCTCAGCTTTAATCCTTCTCTTTATTATTTCCCATAATACTCGTATTTTAATATTTCATATTTCTATCTACACATCTATATCTACCTATCTATGTGTGTATAGTATTTTTGGTAATGAAATCTAAGTCCCAAAAGAAGTTCCTTTGCCTTTACACCTTCAACTCTTACTACAGTCATAGGTGATATGCACAGGGTATACACTCAATAAATGAAGGTGTATATTTTTAAGGGTTTTCAAAAATAAATTCATTACATGACTGTTGATAAAAAGAACAGCAAATCCTTCTGTAATGGGACAGATGGTAAATATTCTGGACTTTGCAGCCCATAAGCTATCTGTTGCAACAACTCCACTTTGCCAATGTAGCATAAATGCAGCCACAGACTCGACAAAAATTCCAGAGAATGGGCAGTGTTGAGATTTGGCCTGTGGGCTGTACTACCCTCAACTATATCCTTACAGTAAACAGAATAACGAGTGTCTTAACAACACACTACCATTCTAAATGCATTCTCCTTAGTTCTCTAAACATAACACTGTTTTCCCAGCTTAATAAAATTAATACAAAGAAAATGGTTTACATTTTACCTGAATAATTTCAGAATTAAATTTTGATTCCAAATGTGCTGCTCTTTCTGCTTCAATATTTTCTTCTAATTTCCTCACTCTTAGACTAGTTGCCTGAAAACAAATTAAAAGTTTAAACTCAAAAACATTGGCATTTAAAATGGATATGGATGTAGAATTGTAATTACCACTTTGTATTACCTCTTCTTCCTACATTGCAGGAGTATGAAAGTCATGATAAAAAAAAGTCATGTCAAAATCATATCACAACAAATCTCCAGAGCTCGCTTTCTTTTTCCTTTTTATTGAGGTACAATTTACATATAATTAACTACAAGCCTCCCAGAGATGGCAAAATTTGGTATGTAATTTGGTAAGATTTGACACATCCATAAAATCACTGCCACAATCAATATAGGAAATATTTCTATTACCCTAAAAAATTCCTTGTGTCCATTGGTAATTCCTTTATCCAGTCCTCACCATCCCACTGGTATCCTGAAGTAACCACTCATCTGCCTTTTGGCACTATAGATCAGACTGTATTTTCTGGAATTTTATATAAACTGGATCATATAATGTGTACTCTTTAGTATCTGGCTTCTTTCTCCCAGCACAGTAATTTTGAGATTCATCCATGGGCTTGCCTGTATCAATAGTGCATCTTTTTGGATCTAAAGATAATTTAAATCCAAAAAGATAAAATGATACTTTAAGTTAGAATAGCATTAACCTTTTTGAAAGTAAAATCTGACAATTATATCCTATATAATAAAATATTTTTAAATAATAGGCATTCTACTGAAAGATGAAACCAGTAAATATGCATAGTTTTAAGTTCCTAAGACTCAAGACATTCAGAAAAACTGGAAATGAAAAAATTTAGATATTTAATGATACTAAAGAAGTATTATTACTTTTTTAGGTGTAATAATAATTGGTAAATTTCTAAACTCTAATCTTTTTAAAATACAGACTAAAGTGTTCGTGGATGAAATTACATGATCTGGATTTGCTTTAAAATAATCAAACTGGAAGCGACAAGCTGGGGACTGGTATTCACGAAACGATATTGACTACTAGTTGATAACTGTTGAAGCTGAGTGATAGGCATATGGGGTTCATTATAGTATTCTCTCCACTTTCATGATTGAAATTTTCCATATTGAAAAGTTCTTTGAAACAAGAACAAAAGCAAAGGTATTAAGGTTAATGAGGACATACAGTGCTGGTGTCATTATTCACTCAACAAAATTATAACAAAAGATCAAGAATGAAGTAAGCCATTCATATGTAAATATAAAAAGTAATTAGAAGGCAGGCTTTTAAATTAATCAATTCCTACCTATATTGTTGAAATATTAAGATAAATCAAAGAAAATAATCCTCCATACTGGCTTCCACTTCTCTCAAAACATGTATCACACTAAATATTAGTCCCATGGATGTTATCAACTATTATATGACAAAGCAATTTCATCATCATAAACATGTAAGAAACACAGGATTAGAGCCAAACAATTTTCTTTACTAAAGAACTTCTCAAAAAGTTAACATGACAATATTGAAAAAGAACAAAGTTAGAAGACTTACACTTCCTGATTTCAAAACTGCTACAAAACTACAATGATTAAAACAGTGTGGAATGGGCATAAGGACAGACATTTATATCAACAGAAAAAAACTGAGAGTCCAGAAATAAACCCATTTATCAATAATCAATTGGTTTTTGACAGGGGTGCCAAGACCATTCAATGAGAAAGAATAATTTTTTCATTAAATGGTGCTGAGACAACTGGATATACACATGCAAAAGAATATATTTGAACCACTGCCTCAAATCATATATAAAAATGAACTCAAAAGAGATCAATGTCCTAAATATAACAGCAAAAACCATAAAACTCTTAGAAGAAAAAACAGGGGTAAACCTTCATGACCTCAGATTCTAAGATATGACATGAAAAGCAGAAGCAATAAAAGAAACAAAAGATAATAAATGGGACTTCTTCCCCAAAATTTTAAACTTTTGGGTATCAAAGGAAATTATCAAGAAAGTAAAAATATAATCTAGAGAATGGGAGAAATATTTACAAATTATATATCGGATAAGGGTCCAGTATCCTGAACATAAAAAGAACTTTTAGGGAGTTCCCTGATGGTGTAGTGGCTTAAGGCTTCGGTGCTGGCGCTGTCAGTGCTGCGGCCTGGGTTCGATTCCCAGTCAAGGAGCTACCCACATACCAAAAAGCAAAAAATAAATAAATAAATAAATAAATTAAATTAAATAAAAAGAACTTTTACAACGAAAAGGCAAACAACACAATTTTTTTCATGGGCAAAGAACTTGAATAGATATTTCTCCTAAGAAGATATGCAAATGGGGAACACATAAATTATGTGCAACATTATTAGTCATTAGGGAAATGTAAATCTAAACCACAGAGATACATCTTCATGCCCACTAGGATGACTACAGTTTTAAAAATAGAAAATAATAAATCTTGGTGAGGATGTAGAGAAATTGGAGACCTCATACATTACAGGTGCCAATACATAATGGTGCTGCCACTATGGAAAACAGTTTGACAGTTCTTCAAAAAGGTAAACTGAGTTACCATATGATCCAACAAATCTACTCCTGAGCATGTACCAAAGAAATATGAAAACACGTTTAAACAAAAACTTATACTAAAATATTCATACAGCCTTTTTCATAATAGGCCAAAAGTGGAAACAACCCAAATGTCCATAATTGATGAATGGATAAATGAAAGGTGGTATATCCATGCAGTGGAATATTATTCAGCCATAAAAAGGAATTAAGTGCCAATACAAGCTACAACATAGAGGAACCTTTAAAATACATGTAAAGTGAAAAAACAAAACAGAAACAAAAGACCACGTATGACTTCATTTACATGAAGGATCCAGAATAGGTAAATCTATAGTGATAGAAAGTCTATTGCTAGGGGCAGAGGAGGAATGAGCAGCGACTGCTAATGGACATGACGTTTTTTATAGAGATGATGAGAATGTTTTGGAATTAGATAGTGGTCATATTGCACAATTTGGGGGATATACTAAAAACCACTGCATTGTACATTTTAAAGGGATGAATTTTCTGACCTGTGATAGATAGATTGATATCTCGATTAAAAAATGAAAAGAAT
Organism: Lyroderma lyra; assembly: GCA_004026885.1. Lineage (NCBI taxonomy): Eukaryota > Metazoa > Chordata > Mammalia > Chiroptera > Megadermatidae > Lyroderma > Lyroderma lyra. Next base: position 273,562 of record PVJL010000177.1, read on the forward strand.
CCCAGACTATAAGATCCAGTGTCAAAGAAATGACAGACACCTAAGACAAGCTTCTTGATTTCTGAAAAAAAAAGTTCCCTCTAAATGGTGACTTTGAATCCTGTGAACAAGAGATTCCCATTGGTTGTAGGTATAAAGCACAATATATACTACAGAGAGAAATTCTTATGTTTAGCCAGATTAAAATGAGCATTACCCTAGGTAGGCCCAATACTACTTGAAAAAATTTTTATGTAAACACCGAAGATGAAGTTCTTGCCCTTAAATAATTAAAGTTAACTTTCTCAGTATTTATTGTGTTCGTTTTAGATTCTCCAAGTCAGAAGTCTAACCAGTCACAAGGAAATAATCCATAGGCATTGAGATAAAGGATTAGAATAAGCAAAAAGCTAATAAAGGACAGATGGAGAGAAGACACCAGTCTAACAATGCTAATATATTATTTTAGATTTTAAAAATCATATGCATAAGTTTCTTTATCAAAATAGTAGTCTTATATTTTATTAAAATACAGAAATTCCAATGATTCCATGATGAAAGAATCAATAATTCAGTCTTCTTTTCATCTCTTATGTATGTTATACCATAGCAATTAACTAATCATATGATTTTCACTCCAAACATCAAGAAGAGGTTGTTTTTCCTGCCTAGACCAAAACTAAATGAGTTAAAGTAATAAACCAGAGATCACATCTTCATTTTCTTTCCTATTTTAAATGTAATGTTCAGAACACACAGTTTATAAATTGTTTATTATTACTAAAACCAGTAATTAATCAGTAACTACAGGATAAAATCTTTGAATATTTAAACAAACTCCTTCCAAGCATGGGCTTCGTTGATAGACATTATTAAATTAAAGCCCTCCTAATAAATACAGTATTAAATCTTCTAGTCAGGTGAATTAATTCTTATAGCCAGCAGAGGGTGCTAAAGGAACATCAGCATGCTGTTCACAAAAATTTTTTTCCAATATTGCCTAAGACAACTAATACATCATGAACTGTCTCATTAGTATCCAATCCTAATATAGTCAACCAGGCAAGGGCAGAAAGCATAACAGAATTCAGATAACAACACAAAATCCAACAAAAATTCATACATACCACAAGTCCATTTATATACAGGTTTGCCTGTAATAACAAGCATTACACTAACTACGTCTGTTTCCTAACACTATGCACAGCAGAGTTCTTTACGTATCACAAGGTGGTCACATATTTTACCATTTATTAGCTGGCTGTCATGTTCTTTCCTACTGCAATACACTGACACTGACAGATTTTTATTTCAGTAAATACTCTATTTTCACCAGACCTAACCTTTTTTTTTCTTTTATGACTTGTATCCCACTAAATCACATTAAACCCAATTAGAAAATCTACTCCACTTAAGAAAAGTGAGTGTTCATTCTTTGAAGAAGGTAACATAGAGACTGATGTGTACTGTCCAAGCCTTTGGACGTGTTCTTATTATAACATAGGGCATGAGCTGCAGGCTGCAATTCAGCAGCAGAACTAACCAAACATCCTGACATATTTGTTCTCCACAGCACATCTGCTCGCCTGGCTTCCATGGGCCTGTTCCAAAGGATTCACAAAAGTTATGAAAACATATGTATACCATGAATTTGCTGAAAGACTCGGCAAAAAATAGTTCCTACTACATACTTTTCTCCTCAAATAGAATATACCCAGTTCAGAGGATATATGTGAAACTAAAGGACTGGGTTAAGCAGTAAAACTTGAATATATTAATATAAAATTTAGCCCACTAAAATGGACATAAAGAAAAATAGGGGAGGAAATATACAAGCACAAACTAGTTAGAGATTTCTCAGTAGTGTGTTATGTAGCACCGTTTTCAAACAGGTGCACAAAGTTCACCCCAGAACATCAACAGCATCTAAGGGACACTCCTTATAGATCTCTGCTACAGATTACAATTCATTTGTGCTTTATTAACAGCCAAATCACACTTGTTTTACAGAAGCCTCTAGGTTATTTTACATAAACAGGCTCACTTACAGTGGTCCTCACTCTAAAATTACACAGCAGTTTCAAGAAATAGCCAAATGTACAAATAAATATTCAGAGCTCTAGGTGTCCATCATCTTGACTATGGTTAACTGTGTACTTTGAAGAGAAGAACCTCCAAGTTAGTCACTGAGGAATCAACAATCAGAGCCTAAAAGTTTCAGAAGGGCCATGAAAGGCAGCAGGATGGCTACAGGAGTAAACCAGAGAACAGGTTTGTTTGTTTTTTTTCATTCACAATGAAATAATGAAGTATACCCTTCAGATTATAAAACAGTCTATTGGTGAAAAACAGTTGCTATTACTTTTAGGTATAATAAAAGAAATCATAGATGATGAAATCAGGAAATTTCAGGAACAGAATCTGTACGCCACAAATTCTGATTATTAATAGTATGGTAATAAATTAATTTAGCATCTTTAAAAATCATATTTACCTTTTCTGGTAACAAAAACTTCAGCATTTAACTGAAGTTTTTAATGAACTTGTAATTTGTGAACATAAATACAAAAATGTGTTATATTTATAAGCATAATTATATAACTCAGGTAATTTCATCATTTACCTGATAACAATCAACACAAATAGGTGTTTAAAAATAATTCCTACAAACATCTGATGGCTTTAAAAAGATGAATCATATGAGGGTGCCTTCCTGGACAATATAAAAAATGAGATTCATTTTTCTTTTCCATTTTCACTTGAGCGTAGTATACATGTAGAGAAAAAAAGAGCTACATTCCTATGCTTCATGTTACTATAATATAGAATATGACTGGCAGAAGCAATTCAGAATTTATTTGCAAACTGTTCTCTCTGCTATAATCTTCGCAAGGTTCTACAGCTCTCTCAGAATTAGGTTTGCATCTTCTCTTTTTTCTTATTGAGTTAAGCTTATTTCCCATGATAAAAAAAAAAAATTAAAAAAAAAAACAAAACACTCCCCTAGTTGTAAGGAGGTTTATAAAAGCCATGGGTATTTCTTTTTCCAGTTCACTTTTCCCTTGGTTCTCTGGTATCCAGCACCACGTTTATGAAAATTGGATTGGGAGTTTGTTTGCTTTTTTAATCTAAGAAACCAGTGATCCATGTTAAGATGATTAACCCACACAATGGTATATAGTTTATCAGATTAAAAAAAAAAAATCTACACACACACACACACACACACACACACATACATCTTGGCCTGGGTACATGAAGAAAACACTTTTTCATGAAATGCAACCATTTAAAAGCTTCACAAAAATTTAAAACATTTTTTAGACTAAATGTCTACCATATTAGTTGCTTTAGGCTGCTATTACTGACATTAAAGAATGTGCTCTAGCAAATTAAAATTTTAACAATTTTCCCCTTTATTATCCCATTTTATATTAACCTTTTTTTAAAATGCCACTGACAATTACTTAACACCTAGAATTACTAGCAGTGAATGTCTCCACAAACGAATGTAAAATTAGCATTAAATGCTCTCTAGACATTTAACATCTCCTTCATTATGTCATCATCTGGTCAAATGCCCAAAACAAAACACATTCACTAATATATAAGGCAACTTTTGTAAAGGTGTCCAAAAATGAAGAACTGTAGATAAATCAAAGGATTATACTTGTCCACTTAAAAAATTCTTATAAATAGAATAAAATAGAACTGCATAGACTAGACTACCTCCAAAGCTACAGATTCTCTGAAAGCACAGACCTGGTGTCACCTATCAATAATATTTACAGAATAGGTTTTTAAAAAGCACACACACAAAGTAAAACTAGTCTAAAATAATTTTATGTTTGCAACATCAATCAATAAAAAATAAATTTGGGCAACTAAATATTTTACCATTAAAAAATCAATAGTGAGTTATCCACAAATAACTCCTAAAAGGTAGGCATTAGACATTTCCTCACCTGAGTCAAAACTGGTTTACCAAGAATTTTACCAACCACAACAACAATCAGTTACCTAGTATTTTTTTCACACCTATGAGGCAATTAAAAGGTTTTTAGGGATGATCATAGGGTTTTATAGTATCCAAATGTGACTTTTAAATGATTTTTTTTTTTTTTTTTTTTTTTGCTATGTGGGTAGCTAGCTCCCCGGCCGGGAATCAAACCCAGGCCGCAGTGCTGACAGCGCCAGCGCCGAAGCCTTAAGCCTCTACACCATCAGGGAACTCCTAAATGATTTTTTTAAAGTCTAAGTATATTCAGATCTTTAATTTTATTCCTTTTTTTAATAGGTCATCCACAACCCACCCATATTTCTTATAAAAACTTTAATATTCTCATCTGGCTCTTCAGTTTTCTGCAGGAATTTTTCAATTTGTCTTCCCAAAATAATTCCATTGAATTTTTTATTGAAACTGCTTTAACCCATATGTAGTCCATAATGTAATCTAGTGAGGATTGATGTCTTTACCATGTTAAGTCTTCCCAAAATTTCTCACCATTTTAAGACTTTCAGTTAAATTTCATTATTTTTAATATATTTGTGGTTAACCGTATTCCTATTTTTGTCACTGTGGTGAAAAAAACTTTTTTAGTATTTTATTATCTGATTATTGATGGTATATAAGAATGTAAATATAATTGTTACATATTAATTTCTTCCTGGCCTCCTAATTGAATACTATTAATAGTGTTCATAATTTTTAAGTTGATTTTCTTGACTATTCAGGGTTATAAGCATATCATCTAAAAGTAATAAGAATTATATCTCCTTCTTTCCTAAAATTAAAATGCTGCTGCTCTTGCCTTTATATATTTCTTTGGCTAAAATTCCCCAAACAATGATAAATGACAGCAGTGAGTGTAACAAGAATACTTGTCGCATTTTAGCATTAAATACTCTTTAAAATGTTCACTTACCTAATAACAATTAGAAGTTATATTCAGGACAAACTCCTTTATCTAATGAACTATTTAATTTCCCACAAAGCAGAAGAAAATTTTTAAAGGAAGAATTAAGTAAATTTCATTTCTCTCAAGATAATTAAAATGATTATCAGTATTACTCACTCATAAAGCTGTATTTTTCATTTGTAAACTGATGCTCCTTTCCCATCTAGTCTTACATAGAAAGTATTCCACAAAATTATGTAGCTAGTATACATGATTCAAACTACAAAATTAGAATTTAATCTTATGTATACAAAATCTGTTCCTATATTGCTTCCTCAACCTTATAGGATAAACAATTATCCTCAAACTTTCCAAATATTCCATGAGAATTGTTAAAACTGATTTTTAAAATTAGGGGCAAGGAAGTTTCCTGGTGGTGTAGTGGCTAAGGCTTCAGTGCTGTCAACGCTGCGGGCTGGGTTCGACTCCCAGACAGGGAACTACTCACATACAAAAAAAGAAAATAAATAAATAAAACATTTAAAATTAGGGGCAAAATATAATTTACTCAGATATAAAAGTTTTCAAATAAGCTAAATATTCAATATAAATAAATGCCAAAAAAATTAGTTTTACATTTTATTGCATTGACAAAATTTTCTCTGACCTTAAGTCTGGCTAACATACATAATTTATAAAAGAATGGGAAAACATACCTCGAATTCTTTTCTAAGACGTTCCTCTCGTTGAGTGCTAAATTCAAGTTCACTTGTTTGTCGCCGTAAAAGCTCAGAGCAGTCCCTGTGTTCAGCTTCTAATTTTTCTACTTTCTTGTGCATATTTTGTACAGCGCTGTCTTGCTCCTGGAAAATAATTCATTTTTCTATCAATAATGTTTATAAGCCAACAATGACTAAAATTTATTCTACATAAGACAGTAGAAAACAAAATCTGTGCTTCAACCATAAAAACAGGTTAATTTATATACAGAAGAGAGACTTAGGTATTTTCCAGTAATGTTTCAGAATATACATGTATTTAAGAAGCACTACTAGAGATCTACGATTTTAAAAATCTGACTAATACATATTACAATTGAAATGTGTATAGCTTCGCTAATGTTATGCTAGTTCAATTAACCTCTGAGGGTAGTTAGCTTCAACTGCCATATATATTTTCCCCTCTCATTAAAATTTTAAAGTATATAGTAATACAAATGTATGTTGCGCCTTTGTGTGACAAGGGATAATTGGCTTGAATGTGTAATAATGACCCTTAAGAAATTTTTATGAGAGCTTATGATACTTCATGCTTATAGCTCTTAAAGTTGCATCCACTAGATGGCTGTGTTTCATTTTCTCCTGAGTTTTAAAGTTTTCAAATCTTTGCTGTACTATTCAAAGAAAAGTAATATCAGGTAGTCTTCTACTTAAATTTCTCAATCTCCTTTTGTAACTAAACTCAAAAATCAGAGTTGAATTTTATAGAAGTTCAAAGTTAACACACATACATTCATCAAAGGTATTTTCCACAGTAAGTAATTCATTTTCATCATTCTCTCTTAAGGGCTTTGACAATGCCCTCTTTCCCACCTTTGCCTCACCAGCACCAGCATAACCTTATTCTGGGACATATATTTATACATGCTTCCAAGTATCCCCAGCCATACAAAAGGTATCATTGGAATCTTGAGTGGAAAATGTTGCAGGCACCAAATATAATTCTCTATAAAAAGAATTCTAGTTTGGAAAGTACCCAGCAGTATAGTCCTCAATCAAAGCATGAAGAACAAAATTTAATTTCCCTCTCCATATTCCCTCGTTCATAACATTACTAGTCTACAGAAGACTGCACATGAACTTATAAGACTTATTTTCTTCAGGTAAGAAACTTCTTAATATATAGAAACGCATGTACTTACACATTTCCAATCTGTAAACAATCATAGATAAGAACAAAACTGGGGGAGTTCCCTGATGGTGTAGTGGCTTAGGGCTTCGGCGCTGGCGCTGTCGGTGCTGCAGCCTGGGTTCGATTCCCAGCCAGGGAGCTACCCACATACCAAAAAGCAAAAAAAAAAAAAAAAAAAAAAAAAAAAAAAAAAAAAAAAAAAAAAAAAAAAAAAAAAAAAAAAAAAAAAAAAAAAAAAAAAAAAAAAAAAAAAAAAAAAAAAAAAAAAAAAAAAAAAAAGGAACAAAACTGGATACCAGAGCGAGTGTGCCAACACTGCCTACAACCAGCAGATAGCACTCTTGGTTTTTATAAGGACACTCTGGATTTAGGAACAAATGGTATTATGAACATCTTTCATAATCTAATTTCATCAAAAGAGTACCTTATATAAGAAAGCACTTTTAAGATGATTAAGCATTACGTAAGATACTATTATTATATACATGATAGGTCCCCTCTTCAAGCAATCAATGGTACTAGTACTAATTCAAATTCACTGTTAAATTATATTCCTTCTTGATTTACAAATAGATCATCTCCAACTTTTAAGCATCCGCTTACAATACTATGTATACTTCAAAATGAATAAACAGCAATTTACAAGGTTAATCACAAAGTAAACCCAATAATTTCAAATAAAAACAAAATAAAATCTATATCCAAAAGATTCATACATCCTAGTTAATGGCAATTGTTTCAAACAATATTTATTAAGCACTGTAAAAGAAATTAAAGTATTTGGGAGGCATGATGAGATTTCCTTATAATAAAATGTGATTTGTGATTCCCTTAATGCTGATACATACGTAGTATAGAAAGACAACATTCAGTCGTCATTCCAAAAACCATTATCCTAAACAAAGAGCATGCCCATCATTCCATGCAAGTATTAATTCAATCCTATAAAAAAGAACAACTGGAAAAATCAATGGCCAATCAGTTAGGGCTTATTATGCTTATTTTGGTGTCATTTTAACTGAGGCCAAGGTGCAAATCTTATCCTAGTTTGAGATTTGGTTATTGTATCTCAGTCATGGTTGACAGACCTAAAGCTTTATTCTTAAATGAGTGTGACAGTGACCTGAACCTAATGTCCCAAGGGCTTAATGATTAAAAGGGATGTACATACAGTATATGTACAGGCAGAAGGATCTAGGGGAAAGAATGCAAGTGAGCTATAGTTCTATCAGGCTAACCAAAACTAGCTTGGATTAAAGCAGAATGCATGCCAAAGAAAGAAAATTCACTGGCGATAACAGTACCAGAAGAAGAGGAGGAGCAAGGAACTGAAAACATATTTGAAGAAATAATTATGGAAAACTTCCCTAACCTGGTGATATGCAAGCCCAGGAAGCTCAGAGTCACAAACAAGATGAACCTAAACCCACACCAAGACACATCATACTTAAAATGGTAGAGATTAAAGACAAAGACAGAATCTTAAAAGCAGCAAGAGAAAAGCAGTTATCTGGTTATCTACAAGGGAGCTCCCATTAGGCTGTCAGCGAATTTCTCAACAGAAACTCTGCAGGCCAGAAGGGATTGGCACAAAATATTCAATGTGATGAAAAGCAAGACCCTGTAACCAAGATCACTCTACCCAGCAAAGCTATCATTTAAAATTGAAGGAAAAATAAAGAGCTCCCCAGATGAGAAAAAACTAAAGGAGTTCATAATCATCAAACCACAATTATAACAAATGATAAAAGGACTTCTTTAAGAAGAAAAAAATATTAAAAAGACACAAATAAAATAGCAATAACTACATATCCAGCAACAATTACTTTCCATGTAAATAGATTAAATGCTCCAGTCAAAAAGCATAAGGTAGCTGAATGAATTTTAAAAGAAAATTAAGACCTTTATATATGCTGCCTACAAGAGACTCAATTCAAATAGAAAGACACACACAGACTGAAAGTAAATGGATGGAAAAAATTATTTCATGAAAATGGAAATGAAAAAGAAAGTGGTGGTGGCAATACTTACACCAGACAAAATAGACTTTAGAACAAAGTCTGTAACAACAGACAAAGAAGGACCCAGTAATCCCACTTCCATGTATTTATCCAAAGAAACACAGAACACTACTTCAAGGGGACAAATGCATCCATATGTTCATTGCAGCATTATTTACAATGGCCAAGATTTGGAGGCAACCTAAGTGTCCATCAATGGATAAATGGATAAAGAAGAGGTGGCACATATACACAATGAAATATTACTCAGCCATAAAAAAAATTTTTAAAACATAACAGAAGAATGAAATCTTGCAATCTGCAACAACATGGATGGACCTAAAGGGTATTGTGCCGTGTAGAGTAAGTCAGACAGAGAAAGAAAAAATGACATATGATTTCACATATATGTGGAATCTAAAGAACAAAACAAGTGAAGAAACAAAACAGACTCATAGATACAAAGAACATTTTGATGGTTGTTATATAGGAGAGGGGATGGGAGGATGGGTGAAACGGGAAGGGATTAAGAAGTACAAATTGGTAGTTACAAAACAGTCATGGAGATGTAAAGTATACCATAAAAAATACAGTCAGTAACACTGTAATAATCGTGTATGGTGTCAGACGGCTACTAGATTTATCAAAGTGATCACCTCATAAGTTATATAACTGTCTAATCACTACGTTGTATGCCTGAAACTAATATAATACTGTATGTCAACTGTAATTGAAAAATTAAAATTATTCTCCTGTGGAGTTTATGTAAGACTGAAATTATTTCCTCCTTGAATGTTTCTTTTCATTCATTGGTAAAACAATGTGAGGGCTCAAAATCCTGACAATAACTCAATCAAGTTTTCTACTTTCTATCTCTTCTCAATTTGAAGAAGGGAAATACATATATATTGTGTATGTGTGTGTGTGTGTGTGTGCTATATATATATGTGTGTGTGTGTGTGTGTGTGTATACACTATATATATATGTGTGTGTGTGTATACTTGTATATACACATACACATATGTTTCAAATATTCAGCCAGACAGTCCTATAGTGAAAATCAAAGTTGAAAGAGATAACTAACCAGAACACTCAGAGCTTCTCATAAGCTTTTTAGTCCCCTACTCTTTAACATGAGAAAAGGTCTTATTTTTTAAATTCCCCAATATAAATAAATATAAATAAATAAAAATTCTCCAATATAAAATTCCCATCTGATACCACGTGATTGCTGAATTTATACAGTGATCACTTCTTTAGGTATGTAAATGTTGAAAAGTATGGTATGCACCTGAAACTGATATAATGTTCTTTCTATGTTAGCTATATTTTTTAATAAAAATTTCTTAAAATTATTGTGTCCTCCCAAATAAAATTTTTTAATGTTGTCACAGAATTTATTTTTTAATCAAAACAAAAGCTATCTGGATCCTTACAGCGAAAAAGTAAGAGAAGCCAGAGGGAGAGCGAGAGCAAGAGAGAATCCTAATACGGACATGTGAAATTGAGGGAGTTTTTCTTTTTTCCACTAGAGGGAGATGTTGGACTTAAAATATTTTAAAATGAGGCTTGTTTTTGAATTGACATTTAACATCACAGGAAACCACATTGTGCTGTTAGAAAATAAACTTGCTTTCTTTCCATATCTTCCAGAAACATATCCCAAAAAGTATGATTCTTCATATGTACTCATATAAACAACATTTCTCAGGCTCCAAAATATGGTTTCAGTTCTGAAGACTGATAGAAGCAGAGTTAGAAATGTATCAGAGAGGAACTACTCCTCCTTCGCCTATGAAATATTCATATATCAATATACTTATTTACAACCTTTATCTAATACAATATACTTATTTACAACCTTTATCTCCTGAAAGAGCTAGAACAAGCTCCTCCTAAGTCCCCAAAGCCAGCACACTTTTACAATCAAAACTAGTGTATGCGGCAGAGTAAGCTGCTCTGAACTTTGTGTACTACGTATTACAATTACAAATGCATAAGCTTGCAGATCCAGCAACACTTCTAGGCACAGCATGGCTGAATCCCTTCTACAACAGCTCAAAGATACAGACAGGAATGTTAGGGAATCACTTCTAACTAGAGCAAAACAAAATTAAAGAAAATAAAATATCCATCAATAAGGGACTCCTTAAATATAATAGTAACTTCCACATGACATAACACCATGCAAACACTACAAGAATAATGTAAGGCCATCAAAAGATAGACACTAAATATTACTGAGGCTTATAATTTCATTTATGTAAATACAATCATATGTTTATATAGCCTTAGATGAGTGGGATTGGATGGGGTAAGGGGTTATGACCTTCACTTTCTGCTTTCAAATTTCCCTAAATTAGGGGCATTTTTATAATGATCACAAAATACAGTAATTTTATAAAGTGAATATTATGGTATTTTCTGTTTGGAAACCAAGCAGTACCCGTGCCACTTCCTTTGTCATTTGCTTATACAGGGCCCCAGTAGACAGTTTCCCAGGAAACTACAACGAAATGCTCCTTATTGCATAGATCATTTAAGACAAACTTCCTAAACATTTCCCTATCGTGTAACTTCCTCCAAGCCATCCCTAGAACACTACTGTGCCTACCAGGTCCAGCTTTGACATGTTGTACCCCAATCCTTACTAGCTATCTTATTATATAGTCTACTGATGCCTAAACCTCGAATGATGCCTTCCAGCTCTTCCTCCTCTTTCTTTAGTTTATGGTATGGTTTCCTATCTCTATTTCCTACCCTCTTTGCCATCCCAAACTCTTACATGACTTACTCGCTAGATACATAAATCAAGTTTAGTCAATAGGGAGTTCCCTGATGGTGTAGTGGCTTAAGGTTTCGGTGCTGGCGCTGTCAGCACTGCGGCCTGGGTTCGATTCCCAGCCAGGGAGCTACCCACATACCAAAAAAAAAAAAAAAAAAAAAAAAAAAAAGTTTAGTCAATAAATGAAGAAAGAGGATCATTTTATTCCCTAAGTGGTAGAATTTTGGAAATGAAATAAATACGAAAAACATATACATTCATTTTCTAAATGTCTGCAATCCTACTCATCAATTATACATTGACATGAACTGGAAAAATTATACAGGAAAGGGCACGGTGGTCTATAAACAAAGCTTCACCACTGTGTATCCTGCAACTGCCTACAACAAAAAATCTTATCTGAATAAAGCTCACATTGCTATTGCAGGAATGAAGAAAGAGATAAATGAAAATAAAACAAATGTTCATTTTAAATAACAAATTAAAATTTAAAAATTTAAATAAATAGAAATTTAAAAAACAAAATAATACATAATACATATTTTTCTCAAGGTCAACATAAACATTTTGTTCTAAAATTACCATGGCTTAGATCTGTTCTGAAATTTCAAATAATGCTAAAGAAAGACCTGGAATTTTTATGTTTGTCAAAAGAGGTAATACATTTTTTAAAGTGAGAAATACTATGTTAAAATGAGGTAACTTTTGAGGTAACTCTACTAAGAATTCCCATTAATACTCCAAAGAAGTGCACTTATATTTTGCCCTTCAATTACTGGGAAGGAGACATGGCACAAAATTAAGATTTTTCCTTTTATAGTGGGTCTGAATGAATTATAAACCCCAGGTGAGAAAAATACTACACCAGCTTTCCGTTAAAGATGAGATTTCGCTTAAGTTTTTTCTTCTGTCTCATTTACTTATTTTAAAAACTGAATTTCTTAGAGTTACACAAAGAGAATACTATATGATACTAACACCTAATTAATAGATAAAAATCTCTATCCATCAACAGCTGATAGAGAATTTTATCTATCCCTGAAGTTGTTTAAAAAGACTTTTTTATATACAGTTTTTATATACAGTTTTTTATATGTATTTCTTGCTTTATAAAAATGAAAAGCAGTTTTCTTTGGTTAATATAGAAAGGATGAGAAATTGAGAGAGGGCTCTAAACATTTCAGTTACAAAACAACATAAAATTCATCTTACCAAAGGTGGTAGTAATTACAGAGTACGTTCCCCTGTTCTTCTCCACACACAGTAATTAAAGACTGATGCCAAATTTCACATCCTTTTAGTACTTCATAGTAAAAAGTCTGGTATAACCACATGTTTCATCTGATATTTATTGGATTTATTGGGAAACTGCACCAAAATCCCATCATCCACACATGTAAATACAGGTCTCTGGCTAATATTTTACAAGTTTCAGGCTTCTGATGGGTGGCACTGGAGACTGCTGAGTGGTCAGAAATGAAGCAGTTATTTTCATTTACTTATGTTTGCTTGTTTGTTCCAGGTAGCCCTTAATATAATCATCAACCACAGCTCAAATGTCGTCTGCTCTGTGATGAGGTCCCCAATCTACCAGGCAGTTAATCTCTCTTTTAAGGTCCCATAGCATTTCATTCAAATTTTTATCATTTTATATTTTATGTTCTCTCTTTACATGTCTCTCCATGTTGAAACATCTTCCAGGGCAAAAATCACATCATAATCAGGTTAATAGCCTCAGTATCCACACCAGAAACTTGTTAAGTACTTAGGGAATGAATGAATGACTCAATCAATCAATCAATGAGTGAAATTACTAACTACACAAATTACAAACAGACGCTAATACCAAGTGGTCAAAAAAGTGATTGCAATGTCTTTCCAGATTGTACCCAGGGAGTGACCGAGAAGAAAAGCAATGCCCAAGGACCAAAGGTTTGGGAACACTGTTTCATTGGTGTTCTAAATACTTATATACACAACAAATTAAGTACTTCCACTGTTTCTTCCAGCTTTCACTCTTACAGAAATAAGATGCCTCTTATTCTCTGTATGTTGTTTCTAACACAAAGCTCCTCCAAAATTTATTTTAGAAGGATAGTTTTCATTCTGGGAAGAATGCATATCTTTGACATTTATATAAAGACTAATTCAATTTTTTATTTTGTGTAGAAAATGTGTCATACAAAATAAGTAATAGAAGAAATGACAAGTTTATTTGAAATTTTACAGTTTGAATTTCTTCTATCTTTTCTTCAAAATAACATACATATAATCTGAAAAATGCAAAGTACATGGAAGTGAAAATCTGGAGACTTGTAGTCTTTTCCCACATTAATCACTCAGTCTATGATCTGAGTAAATCGTAAATCTCCATCTGCTCATCTATAAAGGGGATTAAAAGTAATCAGTGATTTTCAAACTGAAATATCTGAAGCCTTAGGGATTCTGTGTATTGGGGGCGGGGTTAAGAGAAAATGGCTAAAAATCTGCACTATTTATAAAGAGTTCAAAAATCACCATAAGATTTGTACATATAATCACCATACTATAAGTACAATAAGATTTATACTAAATCCATTCTATTTCTTCATGCTATTAAAGACTCACCATCTCACATTTTAAATTGGGAAAATAAAACACCAAATATATACCGAGGGTGCCAAAAAAGTGTGCATATTATAAGAGATGTTATCTATGTAACATCTAAATACTGATGGTAACCACCTTGAGTACCTTTAACTGCAGAAGTCAAACATGACTTGTATTCATCTTTTATTAGTATGTACTGAGTATTACAATTTTAATACAGATTTTTCCTTTCTTAAAATGTGTTTACATTTTTTGACACCCTCTGTATATACCCTTCTCAAAATTACATAATTTATGCAATGGAAGTCACCCAACTCCAATGATATCTGTTAGTAACAGTTGCCCATGTTGTCATGAAACCGCAAATGAAAGAAGGCCTTCCTGAGATCAAAGACTAGGAATTATTTTCCCTTTGAATAAGTCAGTGAATTATCACACTAATGTAACAGTGAATACTTGCAAGCATTAAGAAGACATATTTAAGGAACGGTATCATTATTTTTAAATACCTGTACTATAAATTGTAACTCTCTTCTTTCTGCTTCCCATTGTTCTGCTTGTAATCTAAACTCCTCCAGTGCTGTCTCCCTGATATGAGACTCCATCTCATCCTTCTGCTGCTGGTGTTTTTCCAATGCTTCCTTCATACAAATAAAATCTTGCTTTACTATTAGATCAAAGTTATCTTTCTTCCTTCATCCCCAATTTAAATATACCTATTGCTGTTAAATCTCATTATAATTTATTTCAAAATCATTATTAAAACAATTAAATTTTGATTATCAAAATACAGATCTGAATAAGAAGCTATGCTTACCTATTTAAATAACATATTATATATAAGCATATATTTAAACCAATTTTTCTGAACATTTTAACTTAAGAGTTTTGAACATAATACATTATATGATAAACAGACAAAAAATTAAGTGCATAGATTATATGTAACCTATATGTAAATCTATGTGCAAAGTCGTATGAAAATCTCTAATAACCTATGAACTGTTTGGATTATCCATTATAATGTATACATAAATCTGACAGAAAACACTATTTCCAAAACAGGAGATGGAAGAAGGTTTGCACAACAAATCAGAATAAGGAAACTCCAGAGTGTTAAAAATTTGAAAAGTCAAACAATATATTTTAAAGTTTGGACTGTGACTACTTTCTAGTTCTAGAGATAAACAATATTTGCAAGAGGCTTTTCTTTTTGGGTCTTCCTCATTGTACTACATTTACAAGATCTAACTTGATTCAAATGTTTAAAATTATAAGATGCAGGTTTCCCAAGAAGCCAAATTTTCTAACCTATAGTGTTTAAAACTCAGTTTCCATTAACACAAGGAGATTCTTTTTTTTTTTTTTTTTTTTTGGTTGTCGTTCCCTGGCTGGGAGTGGAACCCAGGCCATGGCGTTGACAGCACTGAAGCCTAGCCACTACACCACCAGAGAACCCGAACACAAGGAACTTCTATGATTTATACTGGAAGAGAAGGAAAGCCTCCTGTGTCCATATAACATAGCAAGGACCTGCATAATAAAGACTGCCCTTCTAACCTTCACTAACCCTCCTAATCTTCACCAGCGCTCAGCCATCCTTAATACAAAGCCGGGGCAAAGCCATCGCCAATGCAAAACCATCACTAATGCAAAGCCTTGAAGATTTTTCCTCCAAGGGCTAAATAGTGATACCCATTCAATCCCAAATTCCCCAATGTCCCTGCACTGATCGATTCAAAGCCAATGGCATAAAACAGGGATGTCCAACCTTTTGGCTTCCCTGGACCACATTGGAAGAATTATCTTGGGCTACATATAAAATACATAAACACTAATGACAGCTAATGAGCTAAAAACAAACAAAAAAAAGGTCCATGTATAATTTTTGTAATGTTTTAAGAATTTGTGTTGGGCTGCATTCAAAGCTGTCCTGGGCTGCAGGTTGGACAAGTCTGGCATAAAATCAAAGCAAGGGGGTTCCCTGGTGGTGCAGTGGCTCGGCTTCACAGCCTAGGTTCAATTCCCAGCCAGGGAACTACCCCCCCGCACCCCACCAAAAAAAAAATCAAAGCAGAGTTCTCCTACCAAGCCGCTGATCAAAATCACATCAAGATCTTATGACTTGAGGTGCAGGCTAACTGTAAGGAATGCTGCAATCATTACCCTTCTTTCCCCATAGCCCCAAGACATTTTATGTGGGGAAGAGACTTGTAGTACCGCTCACCACCTAAATTTTACACAAATACTAATGGAACACTTACAGATGCCAGGCACTGTTCTAGGGTCTGGGAATACAGAAGTAAACAGGACAAAAAAACTATGACTACTGCTGTGGAAGAAATCAAAAGTAGATCTGCTGATAATGTGTCCAAACCCTGTGTCAAAACTTTTACTTTTAATAAATGCTTTGTAAAATTATTTTTTATGAAGATTTATTTCCAAGATTCTGAAAAGCCATTTGTAGCAGTGGTAAATATAGAGCACTTTTATCATGTATTTTTAAATTTAAACTGGTACTTCAAAAATGTGGCAAATACAGACAATTCAAAATCTATCTTCTAAGTGTCTGGCAACCTCAAACTTAAACCATACTTTTACTTTGGAGAGTAAAAAGAAACAAAAAAAGAGAGAATAAATAGCTCACAATAATTCCAGTAAAAGGCCATCAATTTTTTTTTTTTTTTTTTTTGGTGGTTCCCTGGCTGGGAATTGAACCCATGCTGTGGCGTTTAGAGTGCTGCAGCCCAGCCACTACACCACCAGGGAACCCCAGGTCATCAATTTTTTTATACATCATATCTATAAAGAATGAGCTCTCTAGAGATGATAAAGCATACATCAGATTTATTTTTTTCTATCTTTATTGTATAGTCAGACAAAATCCAGGGCCCACATTTCTAAAATTGCAGGCTTTCATGCTACTGGGCCAAAAAGGGCTATTGGCTCTTATCTTCCTACAATGTGCTCATTTAAGAGTTTGTTTTCTAACTTTTGATCAGAGACTTCAAATTGTTTTTCACAAAAGAAACAGTATACATATGAATATATTCGAAAGCATATTATAAAAGAGACCCCTAAAAAGGAAAAAAGAAAGGGAGATAGGAAGGGAGGGAAGGAAATCAGATTTTCTTGCTTTCTGGTACTTATTTTCCTTTCCAACGATAACTTCAAATACTATATAAAACATCTCAATGAATATTATATAGAACAAAATTCCTTTATAAAATATTTACCTGTAGAGTTTTCTCTAGTCTGCTTTTTTCTTTCATAAGTAAATCATACTCTTGATTGCAGTTTTGAATTATATTATCTCTTTCCTCCAAATCACATTCAAATCGTCTGCATTCCTCTTTCCATTTCTGCTGGGAAGTCTGAAATGCTTTCTCAATCTCATTTGCCCTTCCTTGAAGTTCTGTATTCTGAGCTATTAAAAATATAAAAGGATAATAGGTATATTTACAACCATAAATTAAATCCTTAGGAGTTCAAAAGGCTATGCCTTGGAGTTGATTTAATTTATAGCATGATTTTAGGACAAAACCTCTAAGCACTGCACACTAGTGAACTTACTGTCCCAGAATCACTCTATTCTGTCATTTCTCGGTCTCCTCTTCCCCTCCAGACAAAGGTGATTTCACCATGAAAGTGTAGGACACAGTCCCAAAGGCATGCCAAGCTGTAAGGGCACCTCTAGCACTGGCTGCAACTTTACTGCTTTTTTTAT
>PVJL010000177.1:291551-541343 GCA_004026885.1 Lyroderma lyra
AAAAAAAAAAAAAAAAAACTGAGGTTGGTAACCACTGCTCCATGTCTTAGAACTACAGCTATCTACTCCCCCGAGATTAGATTCAATCCCCCCTCGTCCTAGTATTACCTCAATAATAACCAACACCTCTCCACTAGGGCTGCTGCTCTGTTTCAGCATCTAGAAAAGAAGTAACGAAAAGCCTCCAGGTCTGGCTCCATCACCTCTCACCTGATTCAACCTCTCAGAATAAAATACCTCCTTGGGAAGTTTTGGTGAAGATAAAAATGAGGAAATATGTACAAACATACTTGTTAAACAAAAAATGTCACAGTTAATAATATTATTTTTAAGTTACAGGTGTGTTTTGAATGAATTGCATATTCCAAAGCTTTTGGGGAAGCCAGTAGATAAAGAAAGCTGGAAGAAACAGTTCCTCAATATTCAGCACTGAGTATGCTATCTTCCTGTTTTTGCCAGTGTGGGGACCCTCTATTTTACCATCTCCAGAGCTTAAGCCGCCCGAGTGGGGACAATGCCAGAGCAGCATGCTCTCGGGAAGGGGATCTTGGAACCTAAGTGCAAGCAGTTTTCATCTAACTCTGTTTTACCCACTATTGCTGTTCCAATTCCTAATTCCAAAAGTATCTCATGCTTCAGTTCGTAAGGCTTTTGACTCTCCAACAAGCTGTCTGCAAACCTTCCCCTCTCCTGGTTTAGGATTCTAACATCTCAGGTCTGCTAAATCAGTTATCCCTTGTCCATTTGCTTTCCAGCTTCCAAAATTTTCTTTCTTATCATGTCTCTTATTCTCTCAACCGTTATGGGATTATCTTCTTAATCCCATCACTCCATTAGGTTTGTTTTGTTTTGTTTTTGTTTTTGTTTTTGTTTTGGGTAGTTCCCTGGCTGAGAATTGAACCCAGGCCACAGCATTGAGAGCGCCAAAGCCTAGCCACTACATGACCAGGGAACCCCCCATTAGGTTGTTTTTAACTCTTCCCTCCACGTTTTATCATAAATTTTTTCAAAAATACAGAAAGTTGAAAGTATTCTACAGTGAGCACCCATAAACCCACCACTTAAGACTCTACGATTAACATTTTGCTCTATCTGCTTTATCACACATTCATCCATCTATCTTCCATCCACTCAATTATCGATCCATCAGATCATACTTTTTATGCATGTCAAAGCAAGTTCCAAATACAAATACATTTCGCTCCTAAATAATTCATATCATTAACAGGAATTCAATACTTTTACCTTTCTTGCAGGTAAAATTTACATATAATGAAATGCACAACTCTTAAGAGATCTGACAAATGCATTCACTCATTTAACCAAGACCCCTAAAGAACATTTGTTTTAACCCAAAAAATTTCCTCACACCTTTTCTTAGTCAAGCCCCACTGCCAACACATCCCAGAGGGAGCCATTCTCCTGATTGCTTTTTCACCAATAATTAGTCTTTTCTGTCCCAGAACTTTATATGAATGAAATCATATTGGATGTCCTCTTGTATGTAAACATTCACTCAGCATGTTTCTGACATTCCATCATGTTATTGCATGTATCAGTAGTTGGTTCATTTTTATTGCTGAGTAGTATTTCATTGCATGAATAAAGCACAGATTGGTTCTTCATTCTCTTGTCAATAGACATTTGGGGTTTGTTTGTTTTGTTTGTTTCCAATTTTAGGTTGTCGTGAAAGAACCATTATGATATTAGTATACAAGTCTCTTGTGGACAAATGTTTCTCACAGGGAAATACCAAACAGTGAAACTGCTAGGTCATAGGATAAAAGTATGTTTATTTTAAAAGAAATCGCCAGGTTTTTTTTCCCAAATGAGTTGTACCATTTTACTCTCTCACTACCAATGTATAAGCGTTCCAGTTGCTCTACATTGTCACTAACATGTAGTATTGAGAATTTTTCAATTAGAGTCACCTGATAGGTATGTAGTGACAGTCACAGTGGTTTTTTAATTTGCATTTTCCAAATGACAAGCAAGGCTAAGCATGTGATTAAAGGCCATTTTTTCATTTCCTCTGAATTGTGTCTATTGAAATTATTTGACTTTGGGCAAGTAACTTCCCATCTTCCTTGGACCTCGATTTCCTCATAATTAAATGTAAATCATTAACTTGTATATCTAGTGCCTGCAATCCTTTTATTCCTAAGTTCCAGGTAGTGGTGCAGTTATTAAACGCCAGAGGTAATCAAAAATATTTCTGACCAATGGCAACAGCCCAAGATAGCTAGCTGGCCAAGACTAGGATCAATAACTTTTCCAATATTTATAACTTAACCTTTGCAATATGTTAACCATGCAGTTAACAAAGCACTTTCATTTTCTTATTTCATCCTTAAAACAATCTAGGTTCAAATATCAGTAAATAAGTGATAGAACTGGACACAAATTTCTATCTTCTGAATTCAGGATCATCACTCTCTTAATTAAAACCTGCTGTGTACAAAATTATTCACAGCAACATTATGCTTAATAACCCAAACCCAGACACTACCCCAATGCCCATCAATAGTAAATGGATAAACCTAAGTGTGGTGTGTCCACACAATATAATACTAAACATCAATATGAAATTCATACATGACTATTCATAAACTCACAAATACAATGTTGAAAGAAAGAAGCCAGATACGAAAGACTACATACGAAGTGATTCCATTCACATAAAGTATCAAAAATGGGCAAAATTAACTCTTGTTATTGAAAATCAGGATAGCAGTTATCCATGTGGAAGGGCTTCTGGTAATTTTTGTATTCCACGATGTGGGTTCTTGTTATCAGTTTACATCTATCTAGGTATATTTCTTTAGCTATGTTACTTAAGTAAAAAGGTTTTAAAAGCTGGTCATACGCTATATAACAGATAACTTTTGAGGATTAAGTCAAGGCCTCTTTCTTTCCCAGGCACGACACTCTAACCCAGTGGTCCCTAAACCTCACTAATCAACAAAATCACCTGCAGTGCTTTTTGCACATACAGATTCTCTCAAGCCAGAGATTCTGACTCAGATTATACATGATAGGAGGCCTAGAATATGTTTTGTAAAAAATCTCTATGTGATTCGTGTGATCATTCATAGGACAAGTACCCTAAAAAAGTGATTAACAGAATTTTGAACTCCTTTGTCCATACATACACAACATAAATTAAAAAAAAAAATTAATGTAAAGTAGATGAATGGTCACATAATTGCCGAAGGCTTTGTACACACCGAGCAAAGTCTGTCGGTCCATCAAAGACCAGTCAATGACTCAAAACCCTACCTCTGACCCTACATGGAATACATACACGATAGTGAGCAATGATATGCAATGAGGTTACAATTCTTAATGCGGGAAGAAATGGAAAGGGTCTCACCACACAGTTTTTCTTGGATCCTACGTGCCTCAGCCAACCTTTCTTCAGCAGCCCGCCTTCCAAGACCAGCCTCCTTTCTAGCAACAGCCAGGTCATACTCCAGACTTTGTCGCAATGCCTCTCCTTTCTCGACCTCAGATCGCAGCTTGGCAATCTGACTCTCATAGCTTGCCAGCTAAAAACAGATTTCTGATATCATGAATCAATATTAAAATATATCTCCAAGATTATGAGATCATTCACCCACACATTTACATTTCTTAGAGAAACTTGTTTCTATAATATTTACAAGACAAGAATTTATAAGTTTATACTTTGTGAAAGACTAGAAAAGAAGCACTAGCCATACTTAACGAATGACACTAGTCATTTTCTTATTTTAGAGACTACACTAGAAAAAAAAAATAAAAACAAAAAATTCTTACATGAACTTCCTTTAAAAATAAAGAGAAATCAGTTTTTATCAGATAATAGTCATACCTAAGAAATGAAAAAAATGCTTGACATACAGTAAGCACTTCAAATTTTATTCTTTCCTTTCCTCCTTCTATTTCCTAAATAAAAATCAAGAAGCAAATTGCACCAAATACTGTTTGGTTAAATATTGTCTATATTATTTCTCTTGATTATGACATTACCGATAGAACATAAAGTAATAAAAGTGTCAATTTTGAAGAAATTTTAATGAATATTGAATTTATCTAATATCTAGATAAATAGATAACTACTGACTAGATTTAATTAACCTAATAGCCTTCCATGAAGTAAGGTGTTAGAAAGCTAGAACTAGATGATTTAAAAAGTCCTTTCCCATACTAAAATTCTATGAACTAATCAATAACTCCTTAAATAATATCAAACACCTGCTATGTGTCCAGTGAAAGATATAAAAACAAATATTAAAGGGCCCCCAATCTCAAGGAATTCAATGCTATCAAAAGGCATATGGCATAAGTTTTATAAAAGAGGGAAAAATCTTTTGCTAGTTTTAAAAAAGCAGAATTATTAGGGGTGGGAGAGGAGGGGGGGAAGCTAAATATAAGGTGATAGAAAGAGAAGTCACATTAGGTGGTGTACTTATTATACATCAAGTTGACAATGCACTATAGAATTGCATGCCTGAAACCTATGTAATCCTTGCTAACAGATGTCACCCCAATAAGTCTAACAATAAAAATGAATTTAAAAAAAAAGCAGAAGTATTTATAGCTGGTAGGAGAGAAAAAATGGTAGATGAAAGAGAATGCTTGAAAAGCATCATGTAGCAAAGTAAGGGTGGGGGTCCCTGGTGGTATAGTGGCTAGGCTTTGGCACTCTCACTGCCATGGCCTGGGCTCGATCCCTGCCCAGGGAACCAACCAAAAAAAAGGAAAACATTAAGCTACTATACCAGGCCATAAACAGATGATCCAATTATCAAATAAAACACAAAATGATTTCTGAAGGTCACACCAGAAATCACTGCAAGCAGCTGTACAGTATAGCAGCAGTTCCATTCTTTTTCACACACAAAGAATCATTTCCCTTTTAAATTTAGAGAAGCAAATGTCTCCAAAACACTTATAAAATATGAACTGACAAATACCTTTTAATATTTAAAGAAAAAAATAAAAAACAATGACTTTAATTACATATCCAAGATAACTCCAATGTTTAGTTCAGAATCACTCCATCCCTCCTGCCCACTCCCTCTCTCCCCTCACAAGGATAAAGTTGTTAACATGTGGGAATGTTACTGTGCCAGTCATTTACCTGTCTGCCCCCAGTCCCCTCCCTATCCTTCTCCAGCCATGCTCTGTATCACAAGAGTTACATTTCCCAGGTTCTCTTGACAACTAGCTCTTCTCAGGAGGTTTGGCCAATGAGAGGCACCCATGATGTACAAGGTCGGACAATTAATTTCACAAATTCTTCCTAAAAAAAGTGCCACATAGCTCATTGCCTAATATCACATAGTCATCTTCAAAGGACTCCCCTTGGGAAGCTATACATTGACACCAGTGCCTAGTCCACCTTTCAAAGCAATTTTGGAACTCTTTTCCTGGAATGGCCATCAGAGTTGTCATCAAAGAACACTTGATGTCCTGAATGTCATCAAAATCTCTTCCCTTCAATATTTCCTTTATCTTTAGGTAAAGAGAAAAGTCATTGAGGGCCAAATCAAGTGAGTAGGAAGGGAATTCCAATACGGGTATTTGCTTACTAGCTAAAAACTCCCTCACAGACCGTGCTGTGTGAGCTGGTGCCTTGTGATGCAAGAGTCATGAGTTGTTGGTGAAAAGTGCAGGTCGTTTTTGTCAAATTTTTTCACACAGCCTTTTCAGCACTTCCAAATAGTAAACTTGGTTGACTGTTTGTCCAGTTGATACAAATTCATAATGAACAATCCCTCCGATATCAAAAAAGGTTAGCAACATCATTTCGACTCTTGATTTGGATTAACGGGACTTTTTTAGTCGTGGAAAACTGGCTGACTTCAATTGTGCACTTCGATGCTTTGTTTCAGGATGGTGTTGGTACACTCATGTTTTCATCACCAGCAATAATACAGCCCAAAACAGCATCTTGCCTCTCCAAAGTCTTGGCAAACTTAAACTCTCCTTTGCTTTTGTTCATTTGTGAGCTCCTTCAGGACCATTTTTGCACAAACCTTCCTCATGCAAATATTTTAAGTTAAGATATCCCTAACTGTTTCTCTATCAATGTTTACTTGGTCTGCTATGCTTCAGCTGAGGATTTTGACAAATGATTCAATGCATTTTTGCAATGTTTTCGTCCATTCTGCTCGTTACTGGCCACCCTGACCTCTCTTCATCAGTGATGCTTTCTCTCCCCTCAGAAAAATGTTTAATCCATTCATACACTGCCATTTTCTTCATGGCATTATCCCCATACGCTTGTACTAACATGTCCCTGATTTCACTTCCACTCTTGCCAAGTTTAACAAGAAATTTATTGTTAGTTCATTGCTATAATTCAAGCTCCAACATTCTCACGCTGGCACATGAAAACAAGCAACAGTAATGAATGCCACTCAGCAAGACACCACCACACATCAACACGGACACAGCTGTGAGACACAGATAGACCAAGGTTATGACACCTTACTGAGTTGTTTGTATAGTGCTGCCAAAGTAAGCGCACAATGGCAAGTTCACAGACTTAACTGTCAGACCTCGTACTTGAGACCAGAAGAAAATCAGCCAGGGTATTTTGCCCTTTCTAAGTCTACCTCGAGCAACAACACTTTGTTCTTCCTGTGGCAGCAAACCCTTCTGGATAGTCTCCAGATGAGTTTCTGATATTGTGTGGCAAAACTATATGAGCCTAAATACAATGAAGACCTCTTTGCAAACAGAAATGGGATACTGGTGATCCATGGTATAACAGTGGGATCACATTTTCTTTTTAATTATCACATGCACTTGTTTAGAATAGTGCCAGTTGAAGACAAGACTTTGGGAAATGAAGTAGCAACTGTCCTTCACATTTATGGTAGTATTGTTTACTACAATACCCGTGGGGTGGGAAGGCTATCTCTTACTATGCTAGAGAACTAATAAAAACAAAATGGTAATTTCAGAGCTTAAAATCTCAGCTCAAGACACTCAGAAAAACAGTGTTTCCACGTTGACTTTAAAAGAATGTTATTTCGCAGAGTCTCGTGGCAGACAGGCTAAGGAGCAGACAGAAAATCTAATTATGGGGAATGCAGAATTACAAGTCAAATAGAGTCTCACCAAATTTCTAATGTTAAGATGGTATGTATCAGTTGGACGTTAGGTAGGAAGAAAGGACTTGGGATGAGGGCTTTTGGAATTAGACACGCCTGAAAACTGAATTTCGAAATGCCCCCGTGGACATCCTTTACCAATAAAAGCAGCCTCTCCTCCCTGTTGGAGGTAACTAGCCTTCCCTTGCTTAAAGCCTTAATAATGACCATACCATAAGCAGCTGTCTTGCAAGAGAATTTGCAAGACCCACCTACACCACTTTTTGTCACCGTAGATAGACTCAGAACTCAGTAAATCACAGGAGGAGAAATGTAAAGTCAGGCCCAGGAGAAAACAGCCTATATAGCAAAAGAATTGCAAGATCTTGCTAATCTTGTATTAGCAGGAACTTGGAGAACAAATATAGGATTGATTTCGATTTAATAAGCTAGCTCTAACAGTTTGCTTGGATGGGTAAATGCACATTGATTTTAACATCAGCCTGCAATCAAAATACAGTAAAAATGCCAGTACTTTCCTGGCATAATATGGAGACATAAGGAAATGGGGTAGTTTTATTATGAGCAAACCAAAACCTCCCCTTTTCGCTACTACATTCTCTTGGAGGACCAAAGACATTCTTTTCCTAATTAAAGCCCTATAAACTAACTAGAGTGGGCAAAACAAGCATCCTTAGAAAGCTCTGGTGGCTGTCCTTTATGAGCCAAAGATAATAGTGGATGATGGAGATAATGGTAGGGTAAGTCACCATTGAGACAGACTCTCCAGTTTCCATTGCTAACGAATGCTGAAAAGTAAAAGGTGTGGACTGCCAATCATTTGTCCATTTGATCTCAGATCCATTCAAGCCTGTGCAACCTGTGGACAGCAGGCCGCATGCAGCCCATGACGGCTTTAAATGTGGCCCAACACAAATTGGTAAACTTATTAAAAACATTACGACAATTATGCACAGACCATTTTTTGTTTTTTGGTTTTTTTTGGGGGGGGTAGTTTCCTGCTGGCGTGTTGTTCTTCTTCTTTTTTTTTTTTTCTTAGCTCATCAGCTATCATTAGTGTTAGTGTATTTTATGTGTGGCCCAATAAAATTCTTCTTCCAATGGGGCCCAGGGAAGCCAAAAGATTAACACCCCTGCCCTAACCCCTTCCTTCGCTCTCCTCTATTATATCACAGGAACTATCATTCCCATGCTCCACTGCCAAATGGCTCTACTTCTGGCAGGGTCTCTGGCAGTAGCTATCTCTCTTTTGAGGTTCCAGCTCCCCATCCCTTCCCTCTAACATTCCAACACTGGCTGAACAGACTCTACCACGTCTCTACCTCCTACCAGCTGGCCCCAGCTTCCGGACTGTGGTAACACCATCTCCTCCATTGGTCCTTGTGCATAGACGTGGTGGTGGCTTCCTCCTGTTTGTAATCTCTGGGTGGCCTCCTCATCTCCTGTTTGGACTCCTAGCTCTTCCATAACCAGTACAACCAATTCCCTCTATTAATGCCCCTCTGGTTGCCTCATTGGAACTTAATTTATTTCCAGAACTATCCACATAGCTGATAGAAATACATCCTCTGCCCATGAGGTTGTCTTCTCAAGGTTCAACACATGCACTAAAACATGCAATGGCTGCACAATGTTATCTCCCTCCTTTGTAAAACTGTTAAGTCTTTATGCTCAACTACCTATCTTATTAATAGCACCTCCTCACATTGTTATCCTCTGTATTTTCTTTTAAGCCTTCTACATCATGTCTCAGCCTCTAAAAGCAAGGTTTTTCACCATTTTTGTACCATGACCCTTTCTGGCAATCTGGCAAAGCCTCCTCAGAATAATGTAATTAAATGCACAAAATTAAATACAAGAAAAATCAATAAACAAATAAATAAATAAAAAGGTACCAGAGAGAATCAAAGTATAAAAACAAATACATGACATAAAAACAAATTTGTGATATTGTAATCTATGTACTTCTTTAATAAGATTAAATGACAAGCTCTACTCTTAGGTCTAATAACCACTGTAATTTCAAAGTAATGGCAAGCATAAATAATATTTCAAAATATCTGCAGTAACTCAATTGTAGTATCTATGATTTCTATTGATGATAAACTCAAAAGTTCTGCTAATACTACTATGGCTTGTTGTTCAAAGGATGACTGGCCAGGCGAAAACCCTTATAACTGAAGGAAATGCTTCATGTGAGTTCGAAGTTCATAAAAATTAAAATGTTATTGCTCCCCCTCCAACTACATGGATTCCCTGATTTCTCTGTTTCTCAGGACCCCTGCTTTTAAGAAGAGTGGCTGAATCAGTCAAACGTCTTTAGGTCTTCAAGCCTCAAAAAGCTACTGGTTGGTCCTAGGTTCATAGTACCTTTTGGCTAAATAAAGTTATACTTCTCTTCTTTAACCTCTTCCATCTGTCACAACACATAGTTTTGAAATTATTTTTCTTGTGATAAGCACTTTTAAGATCTTCCCTCTCAGCTTTCAAATATGCAATGCAGTATTACTAGCTATCATCACCATGCTATACATTACATTCCCCATGACTTGTTTATTTCATAACTGGAAGTTTATATCTTTTGACGTCCTTCACTCATTTCACC
The DNA here is from genome assembly GCA_004026885.1 of Lyroderma lyra. NCBI lineage: Eukaryota > Metazoa > Chordata > Mammalia > Chiroptera > Megadermatidae > Lyroderma > Lyroderma lyra. The sequence continues at coordinate 301,263 of PVJL010000177.1, forward strand.
CAATCCCCACACCCACCTGCCTCTATATTTATGAACTTAGGGTTTTTTCTTTGATTTTTAGATTCCACACATAACTGAAATCATTGGATATTTGTCTATCTCTGTCTGACTTATTTCACTTAGCATAATGTCTGCAAGGTCCATTCATGTTGTCACAAATGGCAAAATTTCATTCTCTTTTAATGGCTGCATAATATTCCATTGTATGTATAGACTACATTTTCTTTATCCATTCATCCACCATTGGACACTTAGACTTTGAAGATATTTTGTACCAATAACACAATGTGATATATGTTACCACAGGGAGTATCTGATAAGGAAAATATGTGGCCTTAGTTTTTGGTTTGATTCATCTCCACCTTACTTTATAAAGGGCATATTAAGAGATTATATGGCTAAAAAATAATTAGTACATAATATGAGTAAAATCACCTAAACAAATAATTAAAGGAAAAAGAATGAACAGCAACAAAAACCTGAACTTCAACCAATTCTAACTGCCTATTTTGAGAAAATTCTTTCTTCCCTGAAATAATTTCCTGTCTCTTTAATGTGAACAACATACTTCAAAACATTTTGATCAGAGAAAAACAATAGTGTGTTCTGCTAAGAGAAATCTGATGACAACTACAAAAATATGTGAAAGAATATATTTAATAGATGAGTGAATATCATGACACTGTATTGGTTTTTGGAGGTACTGAACAATTAGCATAAATTTAACGAATACATTACTTATATTCAGTATGTAATATTACAACATAAATAAAAGCAATTACTTCAATTATCAATTTAAATTACCTCAATGGCCACAAAAAATACAAATAAAACAATCATATATTCACTGCCTTTTAATCAGAAACCACTGTTCCTTAGATACTCTAAAAAAAAATGATTGTTTCAAACATTTATTCAATAACACACAGCCACTGAGCACCCAAGCAACATGAGGGACAGAGACAAAGCATGGTTCCTGCTTTCAGCCCTCCAGAAGCTTTTAGACTAAGGAAGAACAGGAAGCACGAAATAAAAGATTCAGCTTTAAAATATCTGCAACAACAACACGTGGAAGAGCAAAGAAAGGAGTAATCAGTCTCATGTAAGGAAGGTTTCAAAGGTTTCCTAACAGAACAACATGGGAATTCAGTAAAAAGGTACGAAAACACACAGTTCATGCTTAACTATCAAAAAATTATAGCGACTATTACAGTGCACAGGCACTTCATAAAATTCATTTAATTATCACAACAACCCTTTAGGGCCAGCATTTCACAATGAGAAAATAGTGTTGTACAGGATAAATAACTTGCCCAAGGTCACTCATCTTATAAATGCAAGGGCCAAGAATGGGTCTAGATCTGTATAAACTCAATATTGTTTTCACCATACCAGGTTGCCTACACTGAGATTTAAAAATGAGTAAGATTTAAAAAGAGAAAATATAGGAAACAGGAAAAAAAAAAAAGACAGACAAAACATAAACGTAATTCATGACTTAATTTAGAGTGAAAGGTAACTACTGTCCTTGCAATATGTACATATACATATAAAATACATATATTTGTATATAATAAAACAAAAAGAAACTGAAGCAATTTATGAATTACACTATCATTAAAAATTCTATTCTCAAACCTACTTGTTTAAGAGATTGTGCCATGACTGAGACCGTAAGGAACCTACATTAAGATTTCAAAAATGTCTAATCACCAAACACATTCATCAATTAACATTTTAATCAAATTTAACCCCTTAATCAAAATAATTAAGATGACATACAAATAAACATAATAATTCATTAAATTTCTACTTTCACACTGCTATACAATTCCACTGTATAAAAAAAACCTGTCTGCTTTCATTATAATTCCCTTTTAAAGCACAAGAATGCTGTAATGATGATGTTAAACATGAAATTTGTAATATGAACTGAATCTAAAATAATCAACTCTATTTTTAACATAGTTAAGAGGAAAATACATTCTACCTCTGCATTGTGTTTAGTTGTTATTTCTAATTTTTCTTTCTTAGCCCGATGGAGTTTCTTTCTGAGATCAGCAGTAATATCCAAATCTGTTTCACTTTTAAGCATTTGTTTCGTATCACATGAGGCATTCTTCAACCTATAAAATGAGACGATAATAAAAGATAATTCTCATTAGGTATATTTCCAGCATTTCTGGTTTTTCAAATATTTAAAAAAAAAAAAACAGAGAACATGATACAATCCTTGTACTATAGAAACTTAACAATCTAGCACAGCAGTGTGCAATCTTTTGGCTTCCCTGGGCCACACATAAAATACACTAACACTAATGATAGCTGATGAGCTAAAAAAAGTCACCAAAAAATCTCATAATGTTTTAAAAATTTGACAGCCACATTCAAAGCTGTCCTGGGCCGCAGGTTGGACATGCCTGACCTAGTACAAGATAACAATTGCAAAAGCTAGGTAGAAATGCAAAGCAGTATATAACTAGAAACAAATGACTGTCCACTGGGAAACCCATCATGTTGTTCAAGATTGGTACTTAAAGGCTATCTGATCCTATCACACGCTGGGTAGTTTTGGAAGAGACTGAGTTCTTTCCTTTTTACTTCTTAAATAATGTATTTTACTTACAGTAAATATAATACCTATTACAAAAAGAAAAAGTATAAATAAGAGAATATAGATTCCAACTTAAAAAGCATTCTACTCTCACCCCAAAATAAAAATAAAAATTTTAATTAAAATAACAGAAAAGAGAATTTGGAGGTATAAACTCACAAAAAGAAAGAGCACAGAAGATGAGACAATGGCACGACTGATTTCGAATTTAACTCTTCTTAGATAAATTCAAAGTCAACCGTGGGAAGAGCAACCTGATTTACAACAGAGTCCTAACAAGCTCAATGAATAGGCAACAGCTTTGAAAATGAAGGTAAAAGAGCAGAAAACAGGAGAATTGGTTGAAAGTCTGACAAAGAAATGAGATCCTCCAATCTTCTGCACTATATCCACCATACAACTGATGACTCATCTCTTCCCAACTCTGGCAGAACACTACGGGTTTATTCCCTGGACAGGATGAAACAGAAGGTCTCTGAACTGGAGACATCAGATACAAATGGACTAAGAGGGTCCATACTAAAATCAAGAGACTCAAGTAAAACATGATATAGTAAGTGAGAGCCCTGGTCTTCTAACACTTCTTTTCTGCTAGAACAATGGCAGCCAAGAGGAAATGGAAAAAGTTTTCCCTGTTCCCTGGAGAAGCTGATTGGCAAGGTGGAAGAGACCTAAAGATGCAGATGCTCGGGTTCTCCAGCAAAACAGAGAATGCCACACCACCAAGTCTCACTGTGAGTTTCCAGTCAAAGATCACCAGATGTTAGGAAGCATCTAATGGAAAGACAAACACCAAATTGGGTGCTGGGTGGGGAGAAACTCTCTAAGATTATCCTGGGGCCAGTGAGTGGGGGGGAGAGGGAGGGAGGGAGGAAGGGAGACAATGTTAAGATTCTCAGAAAAATTAAGTAGCTGCCAGACCCGGAGCCAGAGGCTGGCGGAGAGGTTGCCTAAGTCCACCCAGCCAGCTCCGCACGAGGTGAGCACAGCGACGTCGGGGCAGATTCCCGTTTCTTCATCTTTTAGGGTCCATTCCTTAGCCCACTAACTTTTTTAAAACTTTTTTTCTTGTTTTGTTTGTATTTCTTGGTTTTTGTTTGTTTGGGGTTTTTCCCCCCTCTGTTTTTGCTTTTGTTTTGTTTTTTTTTTGTGATTTGAAATGATGTACATGGCCAGCTAACTTTTGAATTGCACTTTTTAATAAATATGTGTAACAATTTAAAAAAAAAAAAGATTCTTATGGGAGTTCCCTGGTGGTATAGTGGTTAGGCTTCGGCGCTGTCAACGCTGCGGCCTGGGTTCGATTCCCAGCCAGGGAACTACCCACATTTAAAAAAAAAAAAAAAGATTTTCAGAAAAGTAGTAGAGGAAATAACACCAATAAAATAAAAACTGGATGTGATTTTAAAAAAAGAGGGAGTTCCCTGGTGGTATAGTGGTTAGGCTTGGGCGCTGTCAACGCTGCGGCCTGGGTTCGATTCCCAGCCAGGGAACTACCCACATTTAAAAAAAGAAAAAAAAGAAAAAAAGAAAAGAAATATCTGGAGAATAAAAAAAGAGCTCTTGATTCCCTGCCAGGGACCTACCCCGAACCCCCGCCAAAAAAACAGCTCTTGGAACTCAAAAATGCAAACTAAGAAATGAAAAATTAAATAAATAAATGTAAAAGAGAAATTTCCAGATGCCTGAAAAAATTCCAAGGGAAAATAATTCCCAACTTAGAATTTTATGCCCAGCACGTTACCATTCAAAGACAATAGTATGAGAGAAACTATTTCAGATCTACAGGACATCAAAACATTTACCTCCTGTGCACTTTCTCAAGAGGCTATTGTAAGTCTTGCTCCACCAAAATAAGATCCTAATCTAAAAAGACATATGAGATGCCAAAAGCAGGGTTTTCATGACAAGAAAACAGCAAAGAGATTTCCAGAAAAATGGAGAAAGGAAACACCAAGTTCCTGTTCCTAGGTACTACATGTGGCTCAACTGGGTAGTTATCATAATTATAATAATGTAAATATTGAATAACCAAACTAACCAAGATTAAAGTATCACTAAATATAAGAGCACAGAAAAGGGAGACAAGCATGAATAAAAACTACAAATTATGATCATCTACAATAGAAAGTCAGTATATAATGGCTGAACCTGAAAAATCAAATAGCAATATAAAAACATTTTACGAGATACAGATTTAAAAAATCATCTCAGAGAGTTGAAAATGATTGTTTTAGAGATCAAGAGAGTGATTTGTTTCAAGGAAATTAGCACTACTATCTTTTCAAAACTTACTATAAAGCTACGGTGATTGAAACAGTGTGGAAATAAATTAAAAATAGAACTGTAGATCATGTACCAGAATTGAGACTCTAGTAATAAATTCATACATACAAGAGCTGTCCAGAAAGATCCAGCCATGTAATATGAAAAACAGAGGAATTTATGGCTGGATTTTTTTCCAAACAATCTCATATATGGTCAATTAATTTTCAACAAAGGTGTCAAAGCAATTCAATAGGAAAAGGACAGTCTTATCAACAAATGATGCTACTGGATAAAAAAACAACTGGATATCTACCTACAAACAAAAAGTTAAATTTACCTCACAACATGCATAAAAAGTAACTTAAATAGAGCACATACTTAAATGTAAGAATTAAAATTATAAAACTTCTACTAGAAAACATAGGAGAAAAATCTTCATGCCCTTAAGTTAGGCAAAGGTTTCTTAGATGTGAAACCAAAAGCACAATCCATAAAGGAAAATAATTGGACTTCATAAAAATTTAAAACTTTTGCACTTCAAAAGATATTACAAAAATAAAAAGTCAAGCCAACAAATGAGAGAAAATGTTTGCAAATTATATATCTGATAAAAGACTTGTATCCAGAATGTATAAAGACCTCTTAGCCTAATTTAAAAGTGGGCAAAAGACCTGAATAGGCTTTTCACCAATGAAGACACACAAATGGCCAAAAAAGCACATGCAAAGATGCTCAACATTATTACTCATTAGGAAAATACAAATTAAAATTGCAATGACATCACTTCACACTCACTACAATGGCTATAATCAAAAAGTCAAAACTAGGGGGTTCCCTGGTGGTGTAGTGGCTAGGCTTTGGTGCTCTCACCACCACGGCCTGGGTTTGATCCCCACTCAGGGAACCAAAAAAAAAAAAAAAGTCAAAAATAGCAAATGTTGGCAAGGATATGGAGAAACTAAAACACTTATACCTTACTGGTAGGAACATAAACTGGCTCAGACTTTGTAGAATATAATTTGGCAGTTTCTTTAAAAATTTAACATAAAATTATTGTATGATGACATAATGCTCTTCCTAAGAATCTTCCAAGAGAAATGAATTTGTAGGTCCACACAAAGACTTGTACACAAATGTTCATAGCAGCACTATTCATAATAGCCAAAAGGTGGAAGCCACCCAAATGTCCATCAACTAGTGAATGGGTAGCCAACATGTGGTATATCCATACAATGGAATACTACTTAGCATTAAAAAGAAAATACCGATAAATATTATAACATGATAAACCTGAAAAACATGCCTAGCAAAAGAAGCCAGACATAAAAGACCTTATACTGCATGATTCTATTAAATGAATTGTTCATAAAAAACAAATCTTTTTTCTTTTTTCTTTTTCTTTTTTTTTTTTGCCTTTTTTTTTGTATGTGGGTAGCTCTCTAGATGGGAGTCGAACCCAGGCCGCAGCACTGATAGCACCGGAGCCTTAAGCGACTGCACCACCAGAGAACTCCCTAAAAACAAATCTATAGAAACAGAAAGTAGATTAGTGATAAGATTAGTGATAGAGTTTAATTAAATAAGTTCATTTGCTTAGATTTTAGAATTCTGAAGAGTAATATAGCCATTAAAAATTATAATAAAAGTATGTTGACATGGTCTGATGTTCCCCCCAAAATTGAAAGGAAGGATACTAAATAATGTAAAATATAATTTTAATTTTTAAATATACCGGGGTGCCAAAAAAACGTATACACATTATAAGTGATGTTATCTATGTATTACAGAAATACTAATGGTAACCACTTTGAGAACCTCTTATAATTGTAAGTCAAACGTAACTTGTATTTGTCTTTTATTATTGGTATATATTGCATATTACAATTTTAATGTTTTTTCCTTCCTTAAAATGGGTATCCATTTCTTTAGCAGACTTTGTATATTGATATGTTCATAAGCAAAGGTCTAGACAAATATATACCAAAATATTATTAGCGGTTAACTCTAAGTGGTAGGATTATAAGTGGTTGTATTGTTTTACTCATTTATATTTTTTAATTTTTCTACAAATGTATTATTTTCATTAAAGTATCCATATGTCTGTATGTGAACATGTATAAAACAGAACATCAACCCAAGAAGGAACCATGAAGATCCTCTATTCAGCCATTTTGAATCACATTCCTCACCACGGTGGTGAGGAACAAGCAGATGAGATCTCACTCCTGACACTTGCAACATTTGATAAAAGAAAAAGTTGTCTTTGAAAATTTTATCTAAGTAAAACACGTATATCTTTCATCTATTCCCTACATTGCTTCAGAAACTATTTTAATTATCTTCTAAAGATAGGTGGAAAATTTTTATATAGCAAACACTACTCACAGATAAAGTACATGTGAGTCATGGTCTTGCCCCAACCACACATCCTTGCTAAAAGGTATCTAGATCAGCTCTCCTCAAACTAAATAGAGCCAGGACTATTCCTACCCACCCCACAATGCTTTTGTAAAATATATTTTAAGTGGATAACTAGAAAAGAAATTTTAGAAACAGATAAAATATAATCCCAAGGGTTTTAGTATTAGATTCAACAAACAGAAAGTTACTATTACATGATTACAAAAGTTCCTAAACACTTGCTTAGAATTTCTATACTTCTTTGTAAACCATGCTTTGGGTTGCATTCTCCAGATGGCTCAGTTTTGTATTACAGACTCAGAGTTTTATATTATTCCTATCAGAAGTAAATAAACCAAAGGGAGGACCCTTACCCAAAGGCAGGTATCAACAGTACAAAAAAAGATGAGCAACAGAAACTCTTGCAATGTAAGCTCCAAGTAAAGGAACAGTTAGCAACAGGACCTAAAGCTATAATATAATAAAAGAATCCTTAAACACAACTCATGAACTAGACTTAGGGCAATGAGGAAAGAAGAGGAATTAGAGTAACACCCACACAGAAAGGTGAATAAGTGAAATATAAGAAGAAAGATTTAGAGAAGTGGGAAAGAATGAGCAAGAATCCAAGGACAATAGAAAGTACAGACACTGACATTTATGGACCCAGTTAACAAAGGAGCACAGAGAGCAGCACTAAGTGTCCAGATCCCGTTCTCGTTCTCGTTCCCATTCCCGTGAGGCATTTTCCCATTCCTCCAGCCCCATGAAATGTTTACTTCCCTTACATTCAATGGGAATTCTGACAATCAGCCCCTTCAGCCACCAACTTCTGCCTGCTCCTTGCAACCAAAAGCAATCTTCAGCTAAATGAAAAGACTGGAGTCTTACCTTTGGGTGTCACCAATGGCATTACTTGAAGTGTTTAAACTCATGATAAGTCTTCCAACTCTTTCAAAATAGCCCACTGTTTCTTAATGATATGCTCCGTAATCAATGATTAAAGTTGTCCAAGATATCAGTGGCTTACAAGTTAGATGAACTGAAGTCTGTTAAAATAAGTAATATAACATTTAACAGTAAGCAATATGACAGTGGTTATAAATATGCATCCAGAGACTATGCGTGAGTTTTCTTTTGCTCTTTGACTTATACATATTTTTTAAATTACTGTCTAACAAGCATATAAATATTTGTATTTTTAAAAGTTATAATGGTTTTTCTTTTTTTTTTTTTTTTTTTTTTTTTTTTTTTTTTTTTTGGTTGGGTTTTTTTTTTTTAAAAAAAAAAAAAAAAAAGACTAGAAGCAAAAGTGGCAAAATATTAAAAAGGTGTTCCTTCTTGTAAGAACAAGGTAATACTATTATATTACTTTTCATTTCTCAAATAAAAAGAAAAATTATTATAATGAGTGACAAATTATTCCTGAACTGGGAAACAAATATGTACTACCTATCTTTAGGGTATAGAAATCAGTTGGGAAAAAAATGAAGTCAAGGGTCATTTTTGGGTCCCCAAAGACTTTTCCTCAAATGAGATATTTTTAATGCAATATTACAATCAAAGGCCAAAGTACTCCCAAATAAAAGATCTCACAGCAATTTTTGAAGGCCTCCTTCTAAGGGATCAAAGAGGAAAGCATTTCTTTTTTTTTTTTTTTTTTTTTTTTTTGCTTTTTGGTATGTGGGTAGCTCCCTGACTGGGAATCGAACCCAGACCGCAGTGCTGACAGTGCCAGGGCCGAAGCCTTAAGCCACTACACCATCAGGGAACTCCCAGGAGAGCATTTCTTGCTGGAACCCTCTTCAATGGGAGAGACTCAAAATTATACAGAGCCAACCAGTTAAAGTAAGTTACTTTATAACAGTATGTAGTCGTCTCTGGGTAAACATTTTAAAAGAGATAACAATAATTAAGTCCACATAGACACAAATATCAAGATCCCACAAGTGTCTTCTTGGTATTCCCAGCAACAAGTCACTTACACTCTCTGAGCCTGTTTCCTCAACCACAAAAAGCAAATAACACTATCAACCTCATATATTTGAGATTTCAATAATGCATACAGCACATATACAGTGCTCAGTCACTGTCAGTTTCTGTTACTGAACACAGAATCCTCTGAGAAAATACAATGATCCCTGATGAAGGAAGCAGGTGATACTTGGAATGATTTGGTCTGGGGGAATGATGTAATAAAAGAATTGTTTAGTGAAATTGCAGGTGTTCAGGGATATCTAAAAAGACCAAAACAAACAAACAAACAAACAAATGCTAAACCGTCTGTCCCTGCTCCTGCAACCCTCAGAGAGATCAATGAAAGAAAAGGGACTCAAGCCAACAGGATGTAGACTTAACCATGGTGCTGAGAACTGACTAATGGCTCATACGTACAGACACCAGGGATCTTTAAAACAGTCAGTGGTTCACATAGCTGATAGAACAGGACAAAGAAGATGTAATTTTTACCAAGATGGGTGAAGGTGGAAATCCCATTGCTCCAGGGACCTAGAAGACAAACTTTGAAAATAGTGGTAGACAAACAAATACCACTGTCATTAATTTACTGAGCACCTACTACAGTGCTGAGCACTGTACTTGGTACTTTATAGATAGAACTCTGATCCTAACACTGCAATGTAAAGATTATCCCACTTTTCAACAGAGAAAACTAAGATTCAGAGATCAGAGTAACTTGCCAAAAGTCACACAGTTATAAGGCCAAGATTCCAACTCATAACTATCTAACTCAAAAGCCCAAGCTTTCTGTACAAGGTCACTGTTGATACACACAAATGAACTATAAGTTATTTACCCGAGGTTTATTATACTCACTTCAATTAAGGAAACTCTATATTCAGAGAGGCTAAAAAACTTGCCTGAGAGTAGTCAGCTAGTATGTGGGGGACACTACAGTCTCAATCAAGCTCTTCTAATACTGAATCTTTTTCCTTACCACCATGCCCCCAAAGGTCAGACTCCAGAGAAAACTGCCTTCAGAATAAAAGTAAAAGTTAGAACCTAGAGGAATGGACTCTTCTATATGTAAGAGGACTGTCCAAGACTCAAAAGTCCATACATAAAATGTTTGTTTTTGTAGAAATATTAAATACATGCACATTTATGTGCATATATATCACAACAAGCACAAACAGAACCTCACTTTATATTTAGGACCTTAATAACATGTGTTGTTTTTTGTTTTTATCTTGAGCAGAGAAATGTGGGAAGAGATAGTTTACCAAATTCTAATACAGTTGTTTCAATACAGCTAAATTAGAAGAATCATCATTTTTCAGTGCATTATTTTAGAATATAACATCTTCAAATGTGAATGGTCTTCTAGAAAGTGTCTTCTATAGCTCTGGAGCAACTTTCATCCATTTCCGGATCACTGCCACAGACAATGCAGTAGGCAGGTGGTCACTGAATTGTACACTTTAAAATAGTGAATTTTAGGTGATGTGAATTATATCTCAATTTTTAAAATTCATCATCATAAAAAAAAAAGTCGTGTCTAAAGCCTCCTTTAGAAAACTATTACTTTCTTCCTCTCTCTGATGTTAGCTCTTGATAACGCTGGAGTCCAAAGGCCTACCTCTGTAGGATGACTACATCAACCGGCCAAACTTAGGTCTGTGATTGAATCTAAACTATGATGGAATTTCTATGCTATTGAATATGACAGAGATGTAGCAAAACCTCCCCTTCTTTCCACCAGAGTGAAAAGAGGGCAAGGAATGATGATGAAAGTTAAGTAGCTTGGTACAATAATGAAAATGTCAGTGGAATAGGAAATTAAGTCAGAGAACTGCAAGGTCTCCACCAGATTGTGTTCCTAGGTTTACTTGAAACTTTCCTATGAAACTCCACAAGTTAAGATAAACAATAACTTAGCAAATTCATAGAATAAAAAATTGCTTATGATATGCAATTAATATCAGCCTTTTCTCTTCTTCAATATCTGTGTAACTCTTTACATAATGCTTTTCATTTGAAAATATCCAGTTCACTTTTATCTATGAACAGTCTGATACTTCAAAGTCACTCCCGACTGTCATCATTTCAACTGTGACAAACATCCCTTCTCCAAGTATCATGCTAAGAACTTTCTATAGATAATGTCATTTCACTCTACACTAACCCCAAGGGGAAGGTACTGTTAACACATACCCCACTATATATCTGAGGAAACTGGGGCTTAAAGATATTCAGTCATTTATCCAAAGTCACATCTCTAATAAGGGACAGTTAGGATTCAAACCCAAACTGGATGACTCCAGGGCTGTGCTGTGTGCCTTGCTATTGGCCTTTAAGACATGGCTGACCCACAGCCAGGGAGCATGTGAGACTTCACCTGTCAAGGAAGCACTTCTGCTCCTTGCTGCAGATTTCTCAAACATCCAAACTAACTACAAGTCAGGATCTTCTTAAGGAAAGATAACGTGGACCTCCAGTGGATTCTCAATCCAGATGGCACTTCCACAGGCTTGGGCCAAAACCAGGCCATGCTGTAGCAGTGATGAACAAAGGCAAAGTTGAAACTGCTTTTTATGATAATGTACTAATAGATTAATCTTCTTGGATTGGCGTTAGACTATTTTGCGTCTAAAATAGATGAGGAGAAGTTATGTATATCAATCTTCAATGAGAAGTTTTTTAGACATGGGTAATAAGGGAACTGCAGCCAACAGAACAATGATCTGGACATCCTGAGAGAAGTACCAGCCAGAAAGAAAACTCGATTTTAGATTCCAGAACCACTGCTGGTACAAAGTTTTCCTAGTTCACATGCGAGTTCTTCTGTGGGTCATCTAGAATGTACTCATCTCTCAGCATGTCTGCACAGAGCAAGGGAAAAGGGAAGGACAGGGAGAATGAAAAAAATAAAAACTACTATTAATGTTATTACTACATGCCAGATACTGCATCAAGCGTACCTGAATTCAGAATTGTCTTTAAAACCTGATGAGATTATATGTGCATTTCGCAGATGAGAACACTTGAGGCTTAGAGAGGTTGAGCAACTTGAGTAAAGATAATCAGTGGGAGGCTTAGGTTAGACTTAAACCCACATCTGGCTGACTCCTCTTTCATAACACAGGGCGGTCTTCAATAGTAACCACAATCTGTGTTGGGGTGTCTATCTGCAGACCTGTATATTTCACCTCTAAAGGGTTGTTTGGCTTTTATCAAAACAAGACCAAGACAAAGGGACTGAAACAATCAAAGGATTTTATAAGTAAATGAGACTTTAAAAACCAAGTCCATCCTCCTCACCTGTCACACAAGGAATCTGTTTCCTAAGGAGCTTAGCTGATTTGCCTGGGTTTCACATCTATTGTAGTAAACATCTAAGCCAGGACTAATACAGAAAACTCCAGACTACAACTACTCTCTTCATTTCCTCTTAACAGGTAGCATTGCCTTTGTTTCCTCTTCGACTCAGGGTAAAGCATGTCCTTTTCTTGCTCTACTATCGTTTATGTTGTTACTAAGCACTAGCTGTTCAACAAAACAAAATGGTAGGTTCTTTTCTCCAAGGTGATGAAACTATAAAACATCAATATATAATGTATTCAAATTAACTGGAAACCTAAGCAGTATCATTTGAGATCTACTTCAAACAAATAAATGTGTATTTCCCTAGGATAACTATCATAATGAAATAAAGAACAGTCAAAAGGAGGCTCAACTCTTGAAGAATATTTACAACTTCGGGCAAACTCAGCTGACTTGTCTTAGTCCTGGGGGTAAGCAGCAGAAGCTACAGACGACAGCCTAGCACAACTAATTCTTTCATTTATCGAACATTTATAGAATGTCTGGTGTGTGGCTTTTTTTTTTTTAAAGAAAGAAAAAGACATGGTCCTTGTCTTCCAAGGGCTGATTAGCGGTAGGGAAGCCGCGCAGCCCGGAGCTGTAAACCTAAGAAGCTCCAAGTCCAAGCCCTCTGGGTCGTGCCCCCTGGTCCCTACCCTTTGCTCTGGGTACTGCAGCTGCAGTGTCTAAGATGCTCCAACGAGAACTTCCTCCAGGCGGGAGAAGAGACCCAACCAGGGAACTGGAGGCGTGTCTCCACTAGACAAGAACGGCCCCAGAACAGCCTCAAACTAAGTCGGCGCACCCCGTAACCATCACTGCAGCCTCCCGTAACTTTCCTCTCAATACTCCCCCGCCTAAGTGGTTCGCCTTCAAAACGCCACACTCCCTGGTTACCTCAGGGAACTCCCGTGGTCCACACTGCACACCCAAGACCCCAGGGGCAGCTTCAAATCTCAATGGTTCAAAGAGGCCCAAAGCAGATCGCGGGGGTCAGAGCAAAAAACTGTTGGAACTGTACGGACTCTAGGACCCGGGGAGGGTGAACAAATAGCAAAGGAGGACCGAGAGGGACTAACCCCAGGGAGAGGTTTACAACGGCCACTTCCGGAGGCTCGACTCCTCTCACAGACCTTGGCTGATTTTCGCAGGCCTCCGACCCCGCCCTGGCCCGCCCCGGCCCGCCCCCTTCCTCCCGCCTCCCGCGGCCCGCCGCTCCAGGATACGCACTCGGAGAACGCCAGGCTCCGATTGGAAGAGTCGGGCCCGCGAAGTTGCGCGGCTTCGCTGGAAAGCGAGCCTACGCATGCGCCGTTGCTGGGGAGCTGCGCGCTCGCGACCGCTCGCCGGGCGCGCCTCCACGCGAGCGAGAACGCTGGGGCCACCGTCCAGAGTAGTATTTTTGGACGTGGGGACCCAGGTCACCATCTCAGAATCCCCAGAGAGCTGACCGAAAATGCAGATTTCTTAACCGTAACACCTTTCCCCCGCCTACTAAATAAGCATCTTAAAAGTCGGGTCCCAGATCCTGTATTTTAAAACCAGCTCCCCTGAGGATCCTTAGGGCCAGAAGAGCCCTTGGGATCCGCGGTCTTGGGCCACAGTCAAGAGGAATTGCTATGAGCTCGGCTTCAGCACCAGTAACTAGACTGCTCTTCCACAGCACAGCGGTTCTTGTCCTCTCAACTCCGCTGTATCCCAGCTTGTGGTTAGAAACAGGAAAAATGCGGGTCAGTGCGCTGATGCTGTTGCAGCGCCTTTCATTATAAATATTACATAACCAGGTACCTCTCAAAAAAGCCCTGGATCCTTAACATGTGCTGTATCTCTCCGACCCCGCTCCTCTCCCTGCACCCCAACCCCCCCACTCCCAAAAACACACACGTCTTCCTCTTGATAATTTATACTTCGCTTTATCCCTGTAGCTGCTTCACAATCTGCTACCGCCTCAGGGAGACTGGAAACCAAATCCTCTTTTGTTCCTTGGCTTTTGAAATCTTACTCCACAAAGAACATTGCAAATTGGTGGGATTTTGATCGAGGATTTTAATCGTCACCAACACCACCTGCTCCTCCCAAAAAGGTGTTTAATGCAAAAAGTGCCTTTTATGCTAAAATCGTTCCCTATTGATTGTAATCAACCTGAAACCAGGTGTGGAGGGGCATCTTTCCCGTCTGGGAGGGAATTGTCATAAATACAAATATAAATTGAAATTAAAACCTCTGATTCTTTCACTAAAAGCTTTTTTTTTTATTTTTCAGTTACAATTGACATACAATATTATATTAGTTTCAGGTGTACAGCATAGTGACTAGACATTTATATCAGTTACAAGGTGATCACCCTGATAGGTCTGGTACTCATCTGCCACCATGCATAAATATCACAGTATTATTTACTATATTCCTTATGCTATACATTACATCCCTATTACTATTTTGTAACTTACAATAGGTACTTCATCCCTTCACCTTTCTCACTCAGCTCTCAACCACCTCCCATCTGGCAACCCTCAAAATGTTCTCCGTATTTCTCTGTTTCTGTTTTGTTTATTTTGTTAATCAGATTCCACATATGAGTAAAATCATGGCACTTGTATTTCTCTGACTCCACTCGTCACAGTACTTTCTAGGTCCATCCATGTTGTTGCAGATGACAAGATTTCATTCTTTTAGGGAGTTCCCTGGTGGTGTAATGTCTAGGCTTCGGCACACTCAACACCGGGGTCTAGGTTCGATTCCCAGCCAGGGAAACACACACACACACACACACACACACACACACACAAAAGATTTCATTCGTTTTTAAAATATTTTTAATAGCTGAGTAATATTTCATTGTATATATGTACCATCTCTTCTTTATCCATTCACTTATTGATGGACAACCAGGTTGCCTCCATGTATTGGCTATTGTAAATAACGCTGCAATGATCATATGAATGCACATGTCCCTTTGAAGTAGTTCAGTGTTTGTTTGGGTAAATACCCAGAAGTGGGATTACTGGGTCCTACTTTGTCTCTTGTTATAGTCTTTGTTTTAAAGACTATTATATTTTGTCTGATAAGTATTGCCACCTCAGCTTTTTATTTTCATTTCCATTTTATGAAATACCTTTTTTCATCCATTTACTTTCAGTCTGTTTCTTTCAGTCTGAATTGTCTCTTATAGGCAGCTTAAATAAGGGTTTTGCTTTTTTATCCATTCAGCTACCCTATGTCTTTTGATTGTAGCATTTACATGGAAAATTAGATATGTAGTTGTTAGATATGTAGTTACTGCCATTTTATTATTCATAATTTTATCTTTTTCTTCTTAAAGAACTCCCTTTAACATTTCTTGTAATAGTGGTTTAATGGTTATGAATTCCTTTAAGCTGTTTCTTGTCTGGGAAGTTCTTTATCTTCCCTTCAAATTTAAATGATAGCTTTACTGGGTAGAGTGATCTTGGTTACAGGGTCTTTCTTTTCAGCACTTTGAATATTTTGTGCCAATCCTTTCTGTTCTGCAAAGTTTCTGTTGAGAAATCTGCTGACAGCCTAATGGGAGCTCCCTTGTAGATAACCAACTAACTGCCTTTTTATTGCTGCTTTTAACCCCCAGACCTGAGGCCCTGAACCTAACTGTCCCCTATTCCTGGGCTCCTGAGCATTAAAGAGAAAAAACCAACATGATATAGAAAAACGTTAGTTACATGCACACAAGTGGTTAGAATAAGATGGAACTTGGAGTCAGTGTTTTCACGTACGAGGCAAAGTACCATAATTAGGTACCACGGTACAGCAGCAGGTTCGGACATGACTGAAAATCGGTATGGCGGTCTGGTAAGGTTAAGATTCTGCCTTTGTCTTTTAGCTTTGCTATTTTAATTACTATGCATCTTGCTGTGGGCATTTTAGGTTCATCTTGTTTGGAACTCTGTGCTTCCTGGGTTTGTGCGTCTATTTCCTTTGTCAGGTTAGGAAAGTTTTGTTTTGTTTTTCTAATCATTTCTTCAAATAAGTTTTTAATTCCTTGCTCTCTTTTTCTCCTTCTGGTACCCCTATGATGTGAATGTGAGCATGCTTGATGTTGTCCCAGAGGTCTCTTAAATTACCCTAATTTTTTTCTTCATATATATATATATATATGTAGTTCCTTGACTGGGAATCGAACCCAGGCCGGAGTGTTGACAGCACCGAAGCCTTAGCCACTACACCACCAGGGAATTTCCTACCCTCATTTTTTTGCATTCTTTTTTCCTTTTTTTTGTTCTGTTTGTTTTCTGCTACCTAATTCCTTAATCACTGATTCAAATCTCTTCATCTAATCTACTATTAATTCCTTCTAATGTAGTCTTCATTTCTGAGTGATTCTATTTTATGTTTTCTATCTCCATTTTTTTTAAATAAATTTTTAAATGGCACTTTTTATTTATTTTTTGTTTTGTTTTGTTTTGTATGTGGGTAGTTCCCTGGCTGGGAATCGAACCTAGGCCACAGCACCGACAGTGCCAGCGATGAAGCCTTAAGCCACTACACCACCAGAGAACTCTATCTCCATTTTTATGTTTCCTATCTCTTCGTTGAAGTTCTTACTGAGATCATTGAGCATCCTTATAACTAGAGTTCAAAAGTCTGTATCTAGTAGTTTCCATTTTGTTTAGTTCTTTTTCTGGAGCTTTGCTCAGTTCTTTAATTTGGAACATGTTTCTTTGTCTCCTCATTTTGGCTGCCTTACTGTGTTTGTTTCTACATATTAGGTTGAGCTGCTATGCCTCTAGTCCTGGTACTTAGTATTCTCTGGAGCCCAGTGGCCACAGTCTCCCTGGTCAGCAGAGATAGGTGCTCCAGGTGTATCTCTTGTGTGAGTGTGTGTATCCTCCTATTGTAGTTGATCCTTGGTTGCTGTTTGCACACCAATGGGAAGGATTACGTCTCAGGCTAATTAGATGTGAGGACTGGCTATAACTACAGTGTAGGAGCTGTTGTACAGGGGCTGACTCTAGGGAGCAGGATTCACTTTAGCAGGGCTCTGCTGCCTACCCAGTCTACCCATTGGGTGTGTCATCGTGGAGAACCATCATTGAGAATCACCTGAAATCTAGCAGGTGGCACTCTGGCTCTGTCAAAACCTGCCCACCAGGCATGCTTGCCCACCTCAGACCAATTTCAGCTTTCAGCTGTGCCCTGCCTGGGACCACCTGAAATAAGCCACAAAGCAATCCACAGATTCCACCCACACTGGGCTTGGAGGTGCCTGTGAGAGGCTAAGCTGTGAACAGAGGCAAAGGGCTGCTTAGCAAGAGGTACGGGGGCAGATGCTGCCTGTTTGGGGTTTGTGAACCTTTGAAAGATTTTAGGAAAGTCTGCAGCTTAAGCCAAGACAGGTCATTTGGATGGAAAAGCCACTGGAAGTGGCTTCGGTGGGCCCACAGGTTGGATGGGATAATGTCTCAGGGAGTCACCAGGGCAAAGTGAACAGTGTTAGCCAGGTTGATGAAGGCTCAGATATGGCGGTGGCCTTTCTGCACACTGGGAGGGAGAAGGGCTCAACAAGGAAACACTGGCTTCTGCTAGCACATCTATAAGAGAAAGTTGCCTCTCTAGCCCTCACTCTGAAACCAGATAATTCAGTTCCTCCCCATATGTCTCTGGCTACCCCAGCACTGGAACTCAGAGTGAATGAGTTCATCACTCAGTAAATCCATGTGTAGGCTCTTTAAGAGGAACACCTGGGACTCCAGCCTCCCTCTGTCTCATTCAACCACAATCTCTGCTGGCTTTTACACCCAGAAGACGGGGACTTCTCTCTCCAGCACTGGAACCCTGGGCTGAGGAGCCTAATGTGAGGCTGGGACCCCTCACTCTTCAGATGGTACCTCTGCAGCGAGATATCCTTCCTGATTTTTAACTGCCACACACAGGTATGAGACCAACCCATTCCGTATCTCCACCCTCCTACCAATCTCAATGTGGCTTCTTCTGCATATCCTTAGTTGTAGGGCTTCTGTTCAGTTAGACTTCAGCAATTCTCAACCATAGTTCTGCAGTTTAGTTGCAATTTCAATGTGCTTGTGAGAAGATGCAAGTACAGTGTTTACCTATTCCACCATCTTGATCGGATTCCTCTTGTACTGAAACTTTAATTGGTTAGAAAACAGTCATTTAGATTTTTAAAAAGTGGCCCATTCCACTTCCTAATAGTGTTGCCAGAAAGGATAACTGCTTCAAAGTAAAGAGCTGATGAAAAGGACAAATAGCCCATTCTACCATTTAGAAATGAAATGAAAATTTATAACAGACTAAAGAGATTAGGGCTTCTTTTTTACTTTATAAGTTTTAAACAGTACTGATGAAATTTCTTCTCTATGGTTTAACAAAATTACAAATCGAATATTGTGTGGCAAGAATAAATGCCAAATCCACTATATTGCACACTTTTTAAATGAAAAATGGGTTCAACATGAGACTTGAAATCTTCGTTTGTTCATTCAACATTTATCAAATATAAACTATATACCCAGCCTAGCACTAAGTGATAGAAAAACAGAATATATAATAGAGATACACTGGGAATCAGAAGAGGGATATGTTAATATCAACCCTTAGCACCCTAAAAAGCATTATAGAGGACTTTGAGCTTTGTCTGGGAAGATGGTTATATTAATAGAGTCACTAACCTGAGAAGGAATTGACAGACAGGAAAGCTACAAACACCAGCACAAGAAACAACATGAGGCATTTGAAAAACTTTGGCTTGAGAGAGGAAGGGAGTGGGGTATAAAATAAGTAGCTAAAAAAGTAAGGAGAACCCAGAACACAGAGGGCATTCTAGGTTATTCTTAGTTTATCAAGCAGTGAAGCTAATAAAGGGCATTAAGCAGTAAAGTTATAATAAGTACACAATAAATCTGACTGTTTTAAAATACTTGGAGATTTTCTGTTTTACTGCAAGGTCAGTCTCTGTTGTCTCTTTTTTGCCTAACATGCTACTACTACTTAAAGAAAGTTCTATGTAAAGACACTCTCTAACCCACTTGCCTTTTAGCTTCAAAATTCACAATACTCACCTCATTCTTCTCTCTTCTTTCTGCCATTCCTTTTAGATATTATTCGTTCCATCCCCAACACTCCACCAAAACAGCTTCCAAAGTCAATAATGACCTCATTGCCA
The DNA here is from genome assembly GCA_004026885.1 of Lyroderma lyra. Taxonomy (NCBI): domain Eukaryota; kingdom Metazoa; phylum Chordata; class Mammalia; order Chiroptera; family Megadermatidae; genus Lyroderma; species Lyroderma lyra. Next base: position 321,023 of record PVJL010000177.1, read on the forward strand.
AGTCCCCCTTGAAATCACTGGGACTGATCCTCCTCACATTTCTCTTCAGCACAGGAGAGATGCTTGGTTTCTCCAACTCTGACCTTTTTCTGCTGCTCAGGGAATTATTACCCTCTTCTTGCCCCTCGAAGTGATATTTTCAGTTTCTGCCCTCAACCTTCACATTTTCCCATAGAAGCCTCCTTGGTGATGTCATCCCTCCCCACAAGTGTGAAGTTTATGTCTAGGGTTTTCATTGCTTTTTGTCCACCTGACATCATAATATCATAAAGTGAGCTCCAGTTGTGAATTTTTAACTCACATTTGAATAGTGCCATTTTAATTCTGGCAATACTGAGTTCAATATATCTAAACCTTAATTATCTTTCCCAAGTTCTCAATGGAGCTCCCCAAACTACTACTCTCTTTATTTATAAAATGTCTAAACTCTTAAGACAGCAAAATGGAAAAACAAAACCCAGATAATCTTTATTCTCTCTCAAGCTCTCAATTCTTAAATCGAAGAATCGATAAGCTCTGTTCAATTTTTCTCTAAACCTCCCGACTGTTTGCCATCCTTCTAAACATATTCATTTGTTTGTTTCCTTATTGCTTCATATCCAGACATTTGTGTAGATTCCTCCCTAATCAGGACCTTCACTGAGGCCTGATGCAAGTCATTCACCTCTCCCCTGTAGGCATTCTCAACATTTTTACAAGGTGACTACTAATAGCTATGGCATTTTTAAACTGGTCAAGTATGAAAGGAGATCAAAAAGTAGAAAAATGGAAAGCAGGCCTAAGGGCACATGTGTACCTTTCGGACACTAGGGGAGTGTTCTGTGCTCATTGCCTGCATTTCAGCCTAAGGGCTTTTCTAAGCAGCAGAGGAGCCACATATTTTGACCCTTCAGTAACTCCCCCAGAAAGTTCAAACACCAGGTGCCTGATAATGAAGCTGCTTTGGAATCAACTCTTAGAATTGCAAGGCCTTGCCATGATTGTTGCTCTCAGGGGCTCTGATCCTTTCTTCCTCAATCCCTATTCTATATGCTACAAGGAAATGATCCTTCTAAAGCATAACTGATTGTGTGACCCTCTTGATCAATTCTTTTAATGGCTCCTCAGTCCGTCCTGGATAAACCCCAAACTTTTCCCCCATCAATCAAGGGCCCCTGGTCTTGTCCCTACCTGCCTTTCCAGCCTTGCCATCTGTCTCACAATAAATCTTCCCTTTCACTCACATTAAGCATTAAGATGAACACACAAAATACTTGGGAATAAATGTAGTAAGAGGCAGTCATGGACTTACAGTGAAAGTTTTAAGATATATAAGTTCATATAAATGATTTAAATCCTGACATTACATATTGAACATATGCAGCAAGCACGATGCTAATTGATGCCATATTTATTTTAATTTTTTTCTAAAAATTATTTACTCCAATAATACATGCTCACTTAAGAAACTGGGACAATGGTAGAAAAGTAAGAGTCTCCTCAAAGTCCTGGAACATGCAGTAAATGAGTTCCTGGTTATAAGCAGCCCAAAGGGGTACAGAAGTGTTGAGGGACTCACAACAGAGAATCAGTGGTCAACTCAAAAGCAACTGTAAGACAAATCCCTCTCCTCTTAAAACATATACTGAAGAGAGATGAAAGTTTGGGATGTACCAGGGCTATCTAGAAAGTATCTTGGGAGTTCCCTGGTGGTGTAGTGGCTTCAGGCTTCGGCACTGGAGCTGTCAACGCTGCGGCCTGGGTTCGATTCCTGGCCAGGGAACTACCCACACACTACAAAAAAAAAAAAAAAAAAGTATCTCGCCATGTAACATGAAAAACAGAGACATTTACGGCTGGATTTTTTCTGGACAGCCCTTGTTATGTATATATATTTCTGGATTTTCTGTACTGTTAAATGAATTTATCTATTAATAGCTGTTTGTATTCCAGTATTACAATGTTTTCATTCTGAATCTTTGTAATATATTTTTTAACTGCTAGGTCATCTCTCTTCATTTTTAGAAATTTTCTTGACTAGTCTACACATTTATTAATTAAGATTAATTAATAAATATTTACTGGACACTTACTATTTCCTAGATGTTGTAAGTGCTGGGGATATAAAGGTGAATTATATACACAAAATCTCTGCACTCATGGAGCTTACATTTTAGTGAGGAGAGACAAGTGAGAATTGAAACCAACATAATAAACCCTATCCATGTATAACACCATCATGGGACCAAGCATGGTCTTCTTTATGTTAATAATTCTGACACCAAGCAAAAATAATTTGCCTATTTGCTCTAGAAAATGCCTATTCCTAGAAGATAATAACACTGTGAACTGAACAGCTTATTTACCAAGACTAAGAGCTTTCTCATTAAGACTTGCTTCAAGGCCTTCCTCCATACTGTGTCCAACAATCCAACCATCCCAAGTTCCTTACTAGCAAAACTTGTCTTAATAAAATCTCCCTATAAAAGACTCTTCTCTATTCCCTCATTGTGAGGCAATATTTAGGTGAGTTTAGGTAATAACCTTAATCCCTAGATAAGAAGAAGAAAAGCTAGATTCTAAGAGTTTTTAAAATGACTTCAAAAGTCTTTTGGGGGCGGGGGGTTCCCTCATGGTGTAGTGGCTAGGCTTCAGTGCTCTCAAATCCGTGGCCTGGGTTCAATTCCCAGCCAGGGAACTACCCCCCTCCCCCGCAAAAAATTTTAGATATAAATAGAGGTTTGTTTATAATTTTAAAAGGTCCATGTAATATTACTGATAAATAGATGATTCTTTGGACATAGTATAGTGACACAACTTGCATTTAAAAACAACTGTGCCTTCTCCCTGACTTCATAACAAAATAAAAATGTGGAACAACAACAACAAAAAAAAGTGAGTTCAACATTTTTTGGGTTAGTTTGGGGTTAGTTTGTCATGATTAAAACTTTTTAAATTTCTTTTTTTTATTGTTAAGTTCGTTAGGGTGACAATAGTTAGTAAAAATTACATAGGTTCCAGGTGTACATTTCTACAGTACGTTGTCTATGTGTTACATTGTGTTTATCACCCAAAGTCAGTTCTCTTTCCATCATTTTTTGACTCCCTCTCTCCCCTTAAATTTCTATATTAATTCTTTATGCTCAATAAGTTATTATTTCCACAGATGGTTTAAGATTACAAACATGTAACTGTATTTAATTATATGAAATTCCATTAAAGGGTATTTTTAAAGGATTTTTATAATACTATATATATGATAAGGATTCAGTGGGTTAAGTCAAATTATAATTTCCAAGTTTTTAGTCAATTTAAGATCTTAATATTATGTTAAAATGAGTCAATTAACAAATGTATGGTGGTTACCCAAATTATTTTTATGTAAAAAATAGAAACACTGATCACTAGGCATGGTTTTAAATTACTCTTGCTCCTTTTTTTAAATATATGGAATGGTTATAGATTAGCAAAATGTGCACTTTTTGTTTTATTTTATTTTATTTATTTATTTTTAATGTGTGTAGTTCCCTGGCTGGGAATCGAACCCAGGCCACAGCGTTGACACCACTGAAGCCTTAGCCACTACACCACCAGGGAACTCCCTGCACTTTTTAAAAATAATTTTTTTTTTTTTGGTTGGTTCCCTGGCTGGGAATTGAACCCAGGCCATGACAATGAGAGCCCCAAACAAAGACTAGCCACTATACCACCAGGGAATCCCCTTTAAAAATAATTTTTTTTGGGGGGGGTTACTGCCTTGTATATGTTCTGGTTTATTTTCCCACTGTGCTAGACTTTGTAAAAGAGATTAAAATGTGTAAGAAGGACCTCCGTCTCTGGGGCCTGGTTACAGAGGGGCTAGAAGCTTGATGAGGGAAGTGACTGGGTGTGAGCTGGCAGGATTCCCTTGTATTCCAGTGGCTTAGGAGTCAGACCACCTGGCCTTGGATGAAAACATCATTCATTTGATGCCTAGTCTCCATTTTCTGTCTCTGAGGTTATCTTTATTTTATTTTATTTTATTTTATTTTGCTTTTTGGTATATGGGTAGCTCCCTGGCTGGGAATCGAACCCAGGCCGCAGCGCTGACAGCGCCAGCGCCGAAGCCTTAAGCCACTACACCATCAGGGAACTCCCTAAAAATAATTTTTAAAAATTATTATACATGTATATATTATATATATTCTTTTGCCACCTTAAAATGTATTAAAATAGTACAGCAGGCTGTGTGGCTGTATATGTGATAGGCATGTCCTCTTTAAAGAGATCTAGGGGGTTCCCTGGTGGTGTAGTGGCTAAGGCTTCTGCACTCTCAATGCAGTGGCCTGGGTTCAATTCCCAGCCAGGGAACTACCTCCTCCCCCAAAAATAAATAAATAAAAATTAAAAAAAATAAAGAGATCTAATCTCAGCTTGGGGGTGTGGCAGGCGTGAGAATTCTCTTCTAGTCCTTACTTTCCTTGTTCTTCCTCAGCTTAGAGGTAGTAGCTGCGTTTCTGCACCTGTTATTCTGGATCTCTTAGAGTCTTCTTTTATCTCTACCTCCTACTAGTGAATAATTCTTTATATTAAATATCCCCTGTTCAAAAAACTGATGTGATTTCTGTCTCCTGATTGATCCCTTACACACATATCTTAGAAATATGGGGGAGTTCTCTGGTGGTGTAGTGGCTTAAGGCTCTGGTGCTGTCAGTGCTGCGGCCTGGGTTCGACTCCCATCTAGAGAGCTACCCACATACAAAAAAAAAAAAGGCAAAAAAAAAAAAAGGAAATATGCTTTTGTTCATGTCCAAAGACTCATGCAATAACTGTCTCCAAAACTATTTTATCTTCAGGCTATTAAGTTCCAATGCTTTCGTCAATCAGGGACCATCATAATACACTTTGTGGTACAAATCAAAAAGCACTGGAGTATACTTCCCGTTCATAATACAGGGTGGCGCAAAAGTAGGTATACAGTATACCTACTATTTTTTTTATTGTGCGTCAGTGTACCCATATAGTCTGTTGTGATGAATTTCATTGATTCAACTGTATACCCATTTTTGCCCCCCCCCATATGTTTCTATTCCTAGGATAATCATTGACTACATCCTTATATATTAATTTTATGTTACACCTCAAGAAAGAATTCTACTCTCTTTTATTCTGATAACGTTCTGAGATATTTCATCTTGAGGAAGGGACCTGGGTGGAAAATAGCCCTTGAGCCTTGATGAAAAGGACCTTATCAGTGACTGTAAAAAAATAAAGACTAGAGCAAAACCTTAGGGTGTTTATACTTAGAACTACTTTTGGAAAGTAAAGAGATTTAAGTCACCCTTAAATTATTGGAAAATTGTAATGACCAGAAACTACAAATCAGGAGGAGGCAGCTTCTACCTAAGATTTTCGGATCAAAATGACTGCAGGAAGTAAGTAACTTCCATCCAAGGTACAAGAAATAAGATAAAAAATGATTGGAGTCAGACTACCATGCTTTAATCAGCATGCTTTTGTTCTTTATTTTCTAAGCTATGTTCTTTCCTCTGGGTTGCTATAAGTCAGGGCTGGACAGACTTTTTCAGGGCAAGGACTACTTTTCCAAATGTCGCAGTCCACTAGCTATTTATTTTATCATCCAGGTGGTCACCCCAAGATTGCTTGGCAATCCACCTGTGAACGGTGATCGACATCTTGCCCAGCTCTGTTTTAAGGTTTTATTCTATTATTTTTTTTTGGTGGTTCCCTGTCTGGGAATTGAACCAGGCTGTGGTGTTGATAGCACTGAAGCCTAGCCACTACACCACCAGGGAATCCCTGCTTTAAGGTTAACTATGATACTGTAAGATCCCCATCCTTGATAATTCTTTTTGCATCTCTAGTCACTCCGTGATAAAAGTTCAATGCTTGGTTACAATTTTATTGTGATTTGTAAAAACACAAAATCAAACCAATTCTTGGGTTTACACATATATTCTCTCTTTTTCTGGAGTTAGTACTCATTTTCCTTTTATATTAGTTTCTTGTAAAAAATTTAGTTGATATCCTGGGTAATTGAATTCAACCACTAAGTGACTTTTCTGAGAGTAACATTGGTCAGAAATTCCCTATCATGTTCCCCTTCAAAGAAACAATACTTGGGGACTGTGTAATAAACAATTTGGCTGGTTTTTGTCCTCAGTTCCTAGAAGATAATCTCTAAATTGTTACAATTTCCTAAATGATAGAAGTGTCTTTGTTATTCATGGTGGACCACTCAAACCACACCTGACAATTTATGCTAATGAGGTGACTCAGATAGGGGCTGGCCAGGCCAGAAAGACCAACCATGTGATTAGAGGATTGGGGCTTTGAGACAAGTGATGTCAGCTTGACCTCTCCGGAAGAAAGCAGGAAAACGAGCCTGGAGATTTAGATTCACTATGGGCAGTGATTCAATCAATCGCGCCTATATACTGAAACTTCAATAAAAACGCCACACAGTGAATCCTAGGTGAGCTTCCCTAGTTGGCAGTACTCTGAGTATTTTCACACGATGATGCCAGGAGGGTAACACATCCCTAAGGATGATGGGAGCTTCATGTTTGAAACTCTCCCAGACTTCGCTCTATGTATCTCTTCTTTTGGCCAATTCATACCATAGTCTTTTGCTATACTAAAACTGTATAAGTATAGTCCTTTCACTGAGTTCTATGGGTCTTTTTAGAAAATTATCAAACCTGAGGGTCGTCATGGGAACGCCTGAATTTATAGCCAACTGATTAGAAGTGTTGTACTTACATTTCTGCAGATTCTCTGGAATCATTAATATTACTAAAAAGATCTGAAAAACAAAGATATCATGAAACTAAATAATTTGGCTAATACCCAAATATCTGGTTCTGTGATATCTTTTTTTTTTTTTTTTTTTGTGGTGGTTCCCCAGGCTGGGAGTCAAACCAAGGCCATGGTGTTGAGAGCACTGAAGCCTAGCCACTACACCACCAGGGAACCCCTGTTATATCTTTATAATTGAAATGGAATGCATTCTTTCTATCTATCTATCTATCTATCTGTCTGTCTATCGGGGTGGTTCCCTGGCTGGGAATCAAACCCAGGCCACAGAGTCGAGGGCACTGAAGCCTAGCCTCTACACCACCAGGGCACCCCCCTCTTTCTTAGTTTAATTGGACACTTTTACCCAGATTAGATTAGCATTTGTTTGTGTCACAATGCTCAAATGTAGAACTCCAGAATTTTAAATGCTGAGTAGTCACTGTGCCTCCTGATCCTCTACCAAAAAGAACAAAAAAAAGTTGATACCTGTAGAGGTTGGAATAACTACCATCAGAAACAACACGCAACCTCAACAAAACAAACAGGGTGCAAGTCTGGATGGATGATGTCCCCAGATGATAATGGTCCTCCAGATCAGCCTACAGATGATAAAAAGGGGGACTGGGAATTTAAGGTAACATAATTCTCAAGTCCCTCTGTTAATAACAAAGCAAAAATATTAGCTACTGGCTGGAAAATACAGTGAATTAACTAAAAGTTCATTTATTAAAACTGCTAGCTCATCCGGACTCACTTTAAAATTCTTATTTTGCTGAGCCCTAAGCTATTATATCACACACTGTGCTCATTCCCAACCAGTGCCTCGCCTTAAAAGACCTACCCAGCCCGACACTAAATCTCTGTAAATGCCTTTAATTTCCTCATTTTGAGGCACCACTTACACTGTCATGGTGATTTTTTCTTTTAAACAGAAGTAAAATAAACTTAGCTTTTTTGATTAACTTAGGTTTTTTTTTGGTGCAATGTGCAGTGTATGTGTGTTAGAGGGGGTCAAAAGTTAATACTGCAATAAACAAGTAAGTAAAAACTATATAGCATAGCAGATGGGGATATGTGCTGTGCAAAACAATAGACAAAGAAGTCTTTAAGAAAGTACTTTTGAGTATGGGGAGGTTGGTGAATTGTTCTAATTTTAGATTAGGTAATCAATGAGGGAAGGCTTCTCTGAGTTGGTCACGTCTGAGCAAAGACCGGTAGGTGCTGAGGAAGCAAGTATGCAGCTACTTAGAAAAAGAGCATTCCAGAAAGAGAGACTCACAATTGCAAAGGGTGTGAGGCAGGACCTTGCATGGCATGTTGAAGAAGTAACAAGGAATCAATTATGTTGCAGTCTCTTCTGAGGCTCCTTGCTGGAGTCCTCCACCTTACAACCCCTAGACCCAGGCAACAGAATTTTTGTCTGCTGCTCTCCATTCTGCAACTGGTTTTCTAGTGGTACTCCACATTGTTTCATTTTAGGAGTCTCATTGTTCTTTGCAAGAGTCTTCTAGGTCAGGAGTCAACAAGGCTTCAGTCTGCCCCACCCTCTCTGTTCCCACACCTCAGAGGAAATATGTCAAATTCACTAAGGGATCCTATTAAAGACCCTGACTTGGGAGTCAGGAGAAACTTTCTATCTCTGTTGCTTGGTGCATCTGGGACACAAAATATATCATAAATTTTCTCTAAAGAAATCTCTTCAGGAGCTCCCTGGTGGTGTAGCGGCTTAAGGCTTCGGCGTTGGTGCTGTCAGCGCTGCGGCCTGGGTTCCATTCCCGGTCGGGGAGCTACCCACATACCAAAAAAAAGAATAAAAATAAAAATAAAATAAAATAAAAAAATAAAGAAATCTCTTCAAAATTAGTTGTCCTTGAATTCCTCCAAGATGTGACCCTTTTTAATGTTCTTAATGTGGGAATGGGGGTCTAAGATGAGTTACTATTTCTTTGAAAATCTGCAGATTGGTCCATCTCCTGACTCATTTTGGGTCCGGCACTGCTCAGTACCTCAGTCAAAACTTCTAGTTTCAGATCCTACTACACAATCATTTTTCCTACTTTACTCTCTTAATGGGACACATTACATTTAATATTTTCTAACATTGAGTCATCTCTGCAATCCTAAAACTTGATCACCACATTCAAATTTATACTTACTGCATTTGTAATAACTGTTGTACTTGAGTTGTCATTTTTAAGTTTTGTAATTATATTCATAAATAAGATTGGGCTATGGGTCTTTTTACATGTTATCTTTTATATGTTTCAGTGTTAGCATTATACTGAATTTGTAAAATGAATTAGATCTCTTCATATTCATCTTTAAATGCTATGAAGAATAGCGTTTTCTTTGAAAATTGATAAAACTTTAAACCTTCTGTGCTTAGTGTTTTTTGAAGAGTTTTAACTTGAAAGAACCACAAGGTCTTCTAGGAATAACTGTGAAAGAATTTGGGGGACCATGTTGGACTATGAATAATCAGATGTAGGGATAAGAAAAAGAGAAATAAAGTTACTATGTTGTTGATTTTTTTCTTTGTTTTCTTCTTTTAATCATATTGAAAATATTTGCATTGCTAATTGCATAAGGCAGAGTACTTTGTTACTGTCAACAGAACCTTACTCCAGATATTTCAAGCAGAAAAGTATTTATTATACTTCATAAGTTTCGTGAATAATTTGAAGGGCTAGAGGAAAGGCTGTAGGTGGAGGTTAGTAGACAATTAGACTGGTGGACTATATGTAACTATTTTCCTTGGTTGTCAAACCCTTGTGGAGACCCTGTCCCTTGAAACTAAAATGGCCCTGTGACTTAATCTAGAATGCAATGAAGTGGCACTGTGCCAGTTCTGGGCCTAAGCTTTAGGATGATCTGGCAGCAAGTGTTCTGGTACTCTGCAGAAACTCTCTGCTTATAAGAAGTCCCACTCCCCTAGGGGAGAAACCAGATGCAGAAACTGCTCAGAAAGGTGGAGGCTCAAGACTAGCTAATGAAGCTCTGAGGAACCCAGTCATTTGTGAGAAGCAAGGCCCTAGATGTACGACCCAAGCTGAACTCTGTCAGTCAGCCTCCAGGCCGTTGAGTTACCCTAATGGAGGCATTGCACATGTAAGTGAAAAAGCCACCTTAGGTGGCCCAGCTCCTGCAGGCACCATGTGCAGCAGATATGAATTATCCTCTGTGCCCTGTTCAAATTCCTGACTCACAGAATTATGGGATATGACAACACAGTCGGTATTTAAAGCCACTGACTTTTGAGGTAGTTTGTTACACAGCAATAAATAACCAGGAAAAGCTCCCACACCCTGATGGAAGGAAACTTCCAAACCCACACCACAAAGTGACCTGGTTAAGAAAGTTACCAATACCACCAATCTTGGAAATGCACTGCCTCTGCCGGCACTTCTGCCAGCCAGTTCGTTTCTTCTCGAACCTGTGTCCTCACTTCAGAATCAAAGGCTATTCAAACGCTCCTGCTTGGTGGAACTTAGGTGACAGGTCTAGGAACAAGAGAGGCTGGGAAGCGTAAGCGTGGGGCTTCTAATGTGAGAAAGAAAGGAGATTCCTTATAGTGGAGAGTTATCCAAATGTGAAGAAGCTATTCAGAAGAATCTAAGTACCTGAAAAAATTTTAACCCTAAACTGTCTACGAAGTCAGAGTTAGATGTTCACACCCAAAGCCCTTATTTTTATTTTGTTTTTGTTTTTGTTTTTTTTTGTTTTTTTTTTTTTGTATGTGGGTAGTTCCCTGGTTGGGAATCGAACCCAGGCCGCAACGCTGACAGCGCCAGCGCTGAAGCCTTAAGCCACTACACCATCAGGGAACTCCCCCTTATTTTTATTTTGGTTATGATTTATTTTATTATTTTTGTCTTGTTATGAATAGTGTATTGTTCTTATATCCTTCCCAGGCCCCCACCCCACTGCTCATTCTGACTCCTGTAGGTTAAGGGCAGGTGTCAAAAGCATGCAGCGAGAGCACCTGCAAGCCGCAGGCACAGGCAGTTCTGCAAAAGTGTGCGAATTCGGGTACAACTTTAAGGCCCTTTGCAGGCTCAGGAATAGCTTAACTTTTCTTCTTCCCCCTATGGGTGGCTTATTTTGTCTCTGATTTTAGAAATCATTCCACAGTTGTTCTCACTTCCATTTTTTTAAGCAGATTTACTGAGGTAGAATTTTACATGCCAGGAAATTTACCCATTGTAGGCATACAATTGGATTTTGTTTACTTATTTGATTTTTGTAAATGTATAGAGCTGTAACTTTATAGAGCCATCACCACAATTCCAGTTTTATAACATTTATCACCAGAAAGTTCTCTCATGCCTGTGTACAGTCCTTCTCCACTCCTACCCAACTCCAGGAAACCACTGATGTGCTTTCTGTTTCTGTAGATTTGGTAGTTATTGACATTTCATATACATGGAATCATATAATACCACATCAATTTAAAAAAAGGGGAGTTCCCTGGTGGTGTAGTGGCTTAAGGCTTTGGTGCTGGCGCTGTCAATGCTGCGGCCTGGGTTCGATTCCCAGCCAGGGAACTAGCCACATACCAAAAAAAAAAAAAAAAAAAAAAAATATATATATATATATACACACACACACACACACACACATACATATACATATATATACATATAAAGAAATACAGGTTTAATAAAAGAAATAAAAAATGTAAAAACCACCTGTAACCCCACTACCAAGAGCTAATGACAATTTATTTGTATGAGAGAGAGAGAGAGAGTCTAAACCCTTTATTGTGGTCTACAGACCCTGCATGGTCTATAGTCTTTTGATGTCATCTAATGCCTTGTTCCCCCATCTCTCTCCACATTGCAGCCCAAAGGGCTTTATTTCAGTTTCAGGAATATTCCAACCTCTTTGAACATGCTATTCATCTTGCCTAGGACTCTTCCTTCACCTCTTGAATAACTAGCTCTTTCTCTTCTTTAAGGGACTGTATGAACCTCATCTCCGTAGAGAGGCCATCCCCGACAGTCACGGACTCATCCTCCTCTTCATGTGTTTACTTCGTACCACTTGATTCAATCTCTGAACTTATTTTATTCATTCACCTGCTTGCCTTTCTGTTTGTTTTGTCTTTTCTACTTGATTGTAAATTCCATGAGGACAGAACGGCCAATATCAATTATGTTTAATGTTGCATCCCTAGCACCTCTCACCCAGCAGGTTAAGTACTAGTGGAATGAACAGTTTGAATAAAGTTAATCATCTCTGTGCCTCAGTGTCCTTATCAGAAAATGGGAAAAAAGTATTCTACCTTTGTCATAGAATTTTTGTAATTCTATGACACGTAATAAGTACTCAGTAATTTATTATATTATTATAATTATTTCAGAATCTTTTGGGAAGACTTTTTTTTTTAATGTGGGTAGTTCCCTGGCTGGGAATTGAACGCGGTCCACAGCGTTGACAGCACTGAAGCCTAGCCACTACACCACCAGGGAACTCCTGGGAAGACTTTTCGATTGCTTTATTCCCTTTGGACTTCTCAGTTTTATTTTGGTTTTGCGATTTCCTTCTCTTGGGACATCTTATTACTTTGGGTTGTTTGATTCTAACCGCTTCAATGTAGCTGGTGTAGTAAAGCCTAGAGTCTGATCCTCCCACTCTCTATGCTAACTAAAAGACCAAGGAGAATTCAGAGTGGTGCCCAAGATTAAGATGACAGGGAGTGCGTAGATGTCTTAGACACATTATGCTATGCTTTCAAGAGAAATGCTTCCTTTTCCTTTCACTCTTTTTCTTGGCTTAATCCTCCTGAGCACCTTCTCAACTCTAAAGAAAAGTTTTCATGTCCCTTAGGCATGACCAAGTTTGACATGTTCATTGTGAGGTTTGAGGCTAGAGGGATTACAAAAATACCACAGGATCACCTGAGATTCAACTTAGCACAGATCCAAGGGTTATACCTAGGGAATGACAGATATGATGACATAGCAAGGAACAGTGTGCATTATTTGAGGTGTTCTCTTTATCTATCCCTTCACGAGATCTGGAGGTAGACGGCTAACCACCATCAAGATTTTCATACTCTCTCTCTTTCCATCAGTGACATGATTGACATATATTAATAAAACATAGTACTTTTTTCCTCTAATTTCCTCTCTATCGCAACAACCCTACTCTCCTACTATTAAGTACAAGAAGTGCTCATTTTAGGATGAGGAAAGAGTTCTGAAGATGGATGGTAGTGATGGCTGCACAACAATGTACATACACTTAATGCTACTGAACACACTTAAAAATGGCTAAAATGGTAAATTTTGTTATATTTTACCACAATAAAAAAAAAAGAACTGTTCTTTTTAATGCATCTACCTTAGCTTTTATAAAGTACTCTGAAATAGAAAAAAAAATCTCTTGAAAGCTTTATGATGTCATATTGGCAGTAAATTAGAACAGGAAATAAAGATAAAAATTTAGCATATCTCTGTCCTCCTTCATGTTCTACCTTAACCAGGAGGCAAGAAGTAGGAATGGGTAAAAAGATACTGAACTGAACTTGACAGGCTTGACCAATTTAAGTTAAAGACAATCGACTGAATGAGAAGCTGTGTTCAGTATCCCTCAGAAATAATTCTATATCTTAATTTTTCTTTCACCTAAAATGTCAGAGCAGAAAACACATAGCAGCTTCTCGGCATTGCTCTGCATATTATTTATGACCATTTCCTCAGCCACATAGCTAGCTGGACAATCATACCTTTGATATGCATAAATCTACACTTGAACTTCATAATGAAATGGTCATATTCCCCTTCTCTATTCATTTATACTAGTGTGAAATTAAAGCTACAGTCTAAGTAGTTTATGGTATTTAATTTTTATACAAAGAGGAAATGTATAACTGCATTAAAAAGATAAAATTCTGTATGTCTGCCTAGTCCTCAAAAATTGTTCTGGCATTCATCAGTGATGATATTGAATATGGTCAGAATGCTCTAAAATGATTAAGGATTGCTTACTCATGCCATTAAATTACAAATTTTATGATGAGAAAAGTAAGTTCGAGTAAATGTATGCAATACTAAATAACTCTTGAGTCCTAGAAGTTTATGTCATTGACACACTGCAAGAAGAAAAATAATTTCTGAATAGTGGAAATAAAATTATAGCCTAGTTTTCTTAGTTCTGTGTTTATATTTTCGCAACCAGTGTTTTTTATATTTTTATATTTTTTAAAATTATTAATTACATTTTCCTTTATAAATAAATTTATGTAGCTTTTTCTAACACTGTTTATTTAATATTGCTTAAATCCAATGTACTAAAAAAACTAATTTTTTTTTTTTTTGGTGGTTCCCTGGCTGGGAATCGAACTCAGACCACGGCGTTGAGAGTGCTGAAGCCTAGCCACACACTACCAGGGAACCCCCTAAAAAAACTAATTTTTTTTTTTTTTTTTTCTTTTTGGTATGTGGGTAGCTCCCTGACTGGGAATCGAACCCAGGCCGCAGCACTGACAGCGCCAGCGCCGAAGCCTTAAGCCACTACACCATCAGGGAGCTCCAAAAAACTAATTTTATTATTCATAGATAACTTATAAACACGAGGGCAATATTATGAAGATCTGGGAATATTATACAATATTCCTTGATTGGAAAAGGTAAATAAAAGTCCCATAGGAAGGCTGAATTCAATTCCCTTCTCTGAATTCTGAAAGTTGTTTATTTGTTGCCATGTTGGTATTTTTTTACTTCCCTGGTTTTATAAATGTTTTTGTACTGAGAGTAGGATGATATCTTAGATGTTCAATAAATATCTGCAGTTGAATGTATATTGTTTAGTTAAAAATGGGAGAACTACATCACCCAAAGACAAAGTACTAGCTAGAAGCAATGTTTCATAAACATGCTTAGGCAGGAAGAAGCTAGATACACTAGAGAAGGTATAAGAATTATACCCAGCAGAGAGAAATAGGAGAAGAATGCCAACAGAAATATGAGACAAAAGAGGGGGAAAAAAAGGTTAGTTCCCTGGTGGTGCAGTGGCTAGGCTTTGGTGCTCCCAACTCTGCAGCCCGGGTTTGATTCCCAGCCAGGGAACTACCTGCCACCCCCCCCCCCCAAAAAAAAAAAAAAAAAGAGAGGGAGAAAAAAGAAAAAAAACAACCAGTAAAAGTTAAAAGTCAAGACTGCCTGGGTAGGGTGTTATTGCCTAAATCCAAAAAAGGGATTCCTTTTCCCTCTAGGAGATAGGTACCAGGGCAGAGGAAAACTAGCTTTCACAGTAAGATCAACGAGGACAACATGTGATTTAAGAATCAAATTATTGGCTAGGACAAAAGGGACAAAAAAAACTGGATTAAGACGTAGTCCCAGCCCTCCAGGCAATATAATCATTTCACTATTCCAGTGATTAGAGATTCAACTTCTGTTTGTATAGTTTACTTAGTATGGTGGTTTATTCTGTGTCAATTTGATTAAGCTGGATTACATTTTCCCAGATCCACTTCCCTGGAGGGTTCCAAATTAGAGTTGGCCAAGAGAAGAATTGGAGGCATATCTGGAAGGTGGAAGGAAAGCAGTAGCTATTATTCTGAAGTTCACTGTGGTTAGATGCACGAAGAGATAGAGGTAGAGGATCAAAAGGGTCTAGTTTGTCCTCATTCTCCTCCAATCCACATCTGACTTCTCTTCCCAACTCCTGCCCCTGTTTGCCAACAATGGCTCCAGGCCCAACACCAGATGCTTGGCAGATGAACCATAGAGGCGGTAGCTGAAGAGAGGGGTAGCTTTTCCTAGATGTCCCATAAGCCTCCCCCATACAGGCCTATTTGGGCAGCTGGACATGCTTGGTTTCTCAGATAGACTCATTAATGACTACCTCTCTAACCTTCCAATATACCTCTAAGATCTTCACTTCTCCAGTTCCTACTACGATTATGTAAGTTCCGTTTCTTATGAAAAAGAAAAAGAGAAGAAATTCTTCTCCCATAACTTGTAGTGGTTCTGCTTCCCTGACTGAAAAAATTATGAATTTCAGAAGAAACTGAGCGCACTAAAGAAATTCTAAAATAATTACTTCTGGCTTAAAGTCCCCATTCAGAATTTTATTTGTTGTTTTTAGCAGAAATATATGAAATTAAGAGAACCCTGACTCATCTGTTGTGAAGTATGAAATGACTCTGATTAGGTATCTGCTCCCAAAGATCTTCCAAACTAATTAGGGAGACATAAGATTTACCCAAATGGATTATATAGATGTTTATGCACATGTATGGCAGACATCATCGTTGACTAACTGAATTCCTATTCACAACCCCTTTCTCATTTGTACTTTCCGGCTAGGAGTAAGTAACGGAATTCTGTCTATTAAGACAAAATAGGAAGTCTACTGGGTGTGACTTCTGGGAGAGCTTTGCTTCCTAAATAAAAAGAGATGGACATGGTTAGCCTATTCTTTCACCTTATGCCCTTTTTTCCTACTGAAGATTCAGATGTGATTCCCAGAAGAGCAATCCTCTGCTCATGAATAGACTGGCTGGCATGAGGAAAAAGTCTAGTAAATTGAAGACACTGGCCCTGGAGTCACCCAGCTGTAATGCCAGCATGTTTGTCTTAACTTTCTTGCAAAAACCACTACAGCAGTTTCTGCAAATTAAAGCTGAAAGTGTTTTTAACTGGACAGTATGTTAATTTAAAAATGAGTACTACGCAAAGTAGTGAATATAGGATTTCCTTGTTGTTGGTGGCGGTTTGCTGAGCAGGGATCGAACCCAGGCCGTGGCGGTGAGAGCACCGAAGCCTTGCCACTACACCACCAGGGAACCCCCCTAATACAGGATTTTAGAATAGGATGAAGAAGCTAGGAAGATGAGACCTAAGAGGTACAACTAGGTTTGAGTTTCAGGGAAGGAAAAAAAAGAATAAGCAGAGAATAACTGAAGGACATTTCTTAGGGAGATAATGATGTGAAGAAGGGCATGGGGAGAAAAGGATAAAACAAAACCAACACCTGAATTCATACATGAGGTATGAGTTTCTATACTGGGGTGGCACACTGAGAATATGAAGAAAAGAAAGTCACTAGGGTTAATGCAGTGACAGGAAATATTTACCAAAGTCCTGCTATATGCCAGGTACTGTATCCTTGGAAGACAGTCATGAAGAAAACAAAGCCCCTGCCCTAATGGAGTTCAATTTCACTAGAGATGAGAGTTAAGATGTGAGTGATGAAATGGAGGTGAACTATTTTTAGTACACTATTTCCCCCGCCAGAAGCTTGGTGACAAAAGGAAGGAGAAAAATAGGTCCATTGGACATTACACATAATCCAAGTATGAGAAGTCTCTGAAAGGTGGAGAGAATCCAGACTGACTAGGGTCCTTGGGACGCAACGAATGACACAGTGGTGAGCTCCGTGCTAGGTTTTGTTTTTTGCCTCATACATCTTGTACTGGGTGCGGGAGAAGCCAGCAACTGGAAATAACAACAGACACAAACAAAAGAAAACACAAGAAAAGCCTGTTCTCTCTAGCCAGTGAACAAGGAAAGGGGCAGCCTCACAAGACAGACATGTCCTAGATAATTACCACCCTACTTTAACCAAACACCATGGAAGAAATGGTGGTCCTACCTCCATGACAAAAGAGGGAAACTTGGAACATCAGGAAGGAAGAAAGAATAGTTGAAAGAGAAAATATATGGGTACCTACAATAGACTTTACTTCTTCCCTTTAGTATTCTGAATTATGTTTGATGGCTGAAGCAAAAATGATAACCCTGTCTAATGTGGTTCTCACTGTATGGAAGGGAAAGATTTAAGACAATCATATTATAAATGATGGAGGTTAAAGAAACTTAAAGGGGGAGTTCCCTAGTGGTGTAGTGGCTAGGCTTCAGTGCTGTCAACGCTGCGACCTGGGTTTGATTCCCAGCCAGGGAACTATCCACATTAAAAAAAAAACCAAAAAACAAAACAAAACAAAAAAAAACTTAAGGGGAGGTAAATTTTCTATACTTCACTCATACTGGTAATAGGTCAACAGATGTAGGCTATGATAAGTTATGCTTATATGTATAATATAATAACTAAAGCAACAACTAAAAAATTTATACAAAGAAATATACTCAAGAGCATCATGGATAAATCAAAATGGAATTCTAACAAAGAATATACAGGAGTTCCCTGATGGTGTAGTGGCTTAAGGCTTCGGCGCTAGCGCTGTCAGCTCTGCAGCCCGGGTTCAATCAATTCCCAGCCAGAGAGCTACCCACATACCAAAAAAAAAAAAAAAAAAAAAAAAAAAAAAAAAAAAAAAAAAAAAAAAAAAAAAAAAAAAAAAAAAAAAAAAAAAAAAAAAAAAAAAAAAAAAAAAAAAAAAAAAAAAAAAAAAAAAAAAAAAAAGCAAAAAACAAACAAACAAACAAACAAACAAGAATATACAGGAATGTAGGGAAAAGAAAACAAATAAAGGAAAAAAACACAAAAAATAAAATGCCAGCATTAAGCTAACGTATCAATAATTACATTACTATAAATGGTCTAAATACACCAATTGAAAGATAGAGAATAGCAGCATGGATTAAAAAATATGACCCAACTATCTGCTGTCTACAAGACACACACCTCAAATATAAAGACACACTAGTAAAAGGATGGAAAAAGGAATGTCATCAAAACATATTTATTAAAAGAAAACAGAAATAGCTATATCAAGCAGGTAAAGTAGACTTCCAAGCAAAACAGATTACCAGAGACAGAGAAATGTTAAATAATGATAAAAGAGTCATAGCAATACTAAATGTATATACACCAAACAAAATACATGAAGCAGAAACTGACAGAACCAAAAGAAAAACAGATAAATCCACAACCATAGCTGGAGACTACAACATCTCTCTTCTCAACAATTGATGAGACTACTAGAGAGAAAAATAATGAAGGATATAGAACTCAACCATACCATCAACCAGCAGCATATAAATCAACATTTATTGAATACTCTACCCAACAAAAGCAGAACGTAACAAGATAGACCATATCCTGCGCCATAAAATAATCCCTCCACAATAAATGAAATCATATAAAGTGTGTTCTTTGCTATCTGCAGATAACATGATTGTTTATGTAGGAAATCCCAAGAAATCTATAAAACAAAACAAAATAAAACAATAAACCCTTCCTAAAAGGTTTATTGTTAAGTGACTTAAGGAAAATCTCCAAATCCAAGATATACATACATACAAAAACTAATTCTGTATACCAGCAATGACACATGGACACTGAAATTAAAACTACAATAGCTCTAGAAATTCGACAGTTATAAATCGAACACATTTATCTAATAAATCTAACACATTTAAGGGTTTGTAGGCTGAAAGCTATAAAATGCTAATGAAAGAAATTAAAGATGCTCTAAATTAGTGGAGAGACATACTGTATTCATGGATTAAAGACTTAATCTAGAAAGAGCAATTGTCCCCAAATGAATATATGTTTGACATAATTCCTATATAAATCCCAGGAAGATTTAAAATATATATATAGACAGGCTTATTCTAAATTTTATGGAAAAGCAAGGAACTAGAATAGTCAGAAAAAATTGAAAAATAAGAATAAAGTGGAAGTAGTCACTCTAGCTGATTTTATAATTTATTACAGAGCTTCAGTATTCAAGTGTGGCAGTACTTCAGTAATCAAGACTGGCTCAGACAGAAAGACACAATGATTAATTAAACAAAATAGAGAACTAAGCCCACACAAGTATGGCAAAGTGATTTTTGACAAAAGTAAAAAAGCAATTCAATGAAACAAAGATAGTTTTTTTCAGCAAAGGTGCTGGATATACACAGATCAAAAGGAAAAAAACTCCATCTAAACCTCACACTTTATTAAAAAAACAAACTCTCAAAAGAATCATGGATTTAAATGTAAGATGTTAAACTATGACTTTTAGTAGAAAACATAGGAGAAAAATCTTTGGTCTCCAGGGATTGGTGAAGGATTCTTAGATGTGACAACAAACACAATCTAGAAAAGAAAAAATAAACTAGACTTCACCACCATTATCAACTTTTAGTCTGTGAAAGATCACGTGAAGATGAGAAGACAAGCTATAGATTGGGGAAAAAAAATTCATAAATCACATCTGACAAAAGATTCTTATCTAAAGTATGCAGAGAATGTTCAAAACAGCAGTAAAAAAACCCAAAGGACATGAAGAGACATTTCATCCAAGATAATATACAGATAGTAAACAAGCACATGAAAAGATGTTTAAAATCACATCTATTAGAACAGTGAAAATAAAACATAATGATAATTACATAATGACAATTACCTATTATAACAGTGAAAATAAAACATAATGATAATTACATAATGACAATCACCCATTAGAACAGTGAAAATAAAACATAATGACAATTACAAATGGTAGTGAAAGTGTAAAAAAACTAGATCTCTCATACATTCATTGTTGGTGGGAATATAAAATGGTACAGCCACTCTGAAACACAGTTCACAGTTTCTTAAAAAACTAAATACGGGGAGTTCCCTGATGGTGCAGTGGCTTAAGGCTTCGGAGCTGGCACTGTCAGCGCTGTGGCCTGGGTTCGATTCCCAGTCAGGGAGCTACTCACATACCAAAAAACAAACAAACAAACAAAAAAAACTAAATACGCAACTACCATATGATCCAGTAATCACACTCCTGGGTATGTATCCCAGAGGAATGAAAACTTGTATCTACACAAAAATTATACGCAAATGTTCATAGAAGTTTCATTTGTAATAGCAAAAATCTGGAAACGACCAAAATATCCTTCAACAGGTTAATGGTTAAATGAACTGTGTACATCTATACCATGTACATCTATACCCATCAGATATAAAAAGCAATGCACTATTGATACAGGGACGACTCGGACGGCTTTCAAAAGCATTAAGGTGAATGGAAAAAGCCTACCTGAAAAGGTCACATACTATGTGATTCCATATATAATGGAGTGAAATGACAAAATTATAGCGATGGAGAAATGATGAGTGATTGCCAAAGGTTGGGAATTTTAAGGTGGAGGAGGATGGAGTGACAACAAAGTTGGTAGCACTAGAGATGGTCCTGGTGGTGCAGATGATGAAAAGAAATCATCATGCTTAGTGAAATAAGCCAGACAGAAAAAACAAAGGGAGTTCCCTGATGGTGTAGTGGCTTAAGGCTTCGGCGCTGGCACTGTCAGCACTGCGGCCTGGGTTCGATTCCCAGTCAGGGAGCTACCCACATACCAAAAAGCAAAAAAAAAAAAAAAAAAAAAAAAAAAAAAAAAAAAAAAAAAAAAAAAAAAAAAAAAAAAAAAAAAAAAAAGAAAAAACAAAGAACTGTATGACTTCACTCATATGTGGAATATAATACTGAAAGCAAAGAAAAAAGAAATGAAGAAACAAATAACCCATGGACACAATCAATAGTTTAATGCTTATTTGGGGACGAGTAGGATAGGGAGGGGAGAAAGGGGAGTGGGTGGGAGAGGAGGGAGGGGAAGCTAAATATAAGGTGATGGAAAGAGAAGTCACATTAGGTGGTGAACTTATTATACATCAAGTTGACAATGCACTGTAGAATTGTATGCCTGAAACCTATGTAATCCTTGCTAACAGATGTCACCCCAATAAGTCTAACAATAAAAATGAATTAAAAAAAAAAAAGAAAGAAAGCATTGCAGAGGCCATGTGTTAAAACGCACAGGCGGAAGCACACACAGTTGAGTAAACACTACAAATACTGTATTTCTCTTTCTTTTTTTTTTTTTTTTTTTATTTTTGGTATGTGGGTAGCTCCCTGACTGGGAATCGAACCCAGGCCGCAGCGCTGACAGCGCCAACGCCGAAGCCTTAAGCCACTACACCATCAGGGAACTCCCTTCTCTTTCTTTAAGAGCTTTCTTCCTAATAACTTCCTAACATATAAACACAAGCAGATTTTCCTTGCCTTAAACAATTTCCTTCCCTTGATCCTTTAATATATCAATCAATTTTTTCACTTTCTATTTTGAAATAATTGTAGATTCACAGGAAGATGAAAAAATAATACAGAACGTTCCTGTGTACCCTTCACCCATTTACCCCAGTGGTTACATCTTAATGAACTATATAGTACAATAACAAAATTAGGAAATTTACATTGGTACAATGTGTATGTGTAAATCCCATGTCATTTTTATCCCATGGGCAGATTCCTACTATCACCAACACAATCAAGATACAGAGCTACTCTATTGCCATGAATACCTCCCTGATGCCACTACCATTTTATAGTCATCCCATCCCCCTTGGTTGTACAATTCCTAACCCTTGGCAATCACTAACCATTTCTCCACCCCTAGAAGAACCAAAGACACAAAGACAATAAAGACACCATTGCATTAGCAGGCCTATTCACCAGAACAAGGGATCATTCCACTTTCCAAGCTATACCTTTCAGGTACCTAATTCAGTAAGTAGGAACACACAGGATAATGAGAACGAGTGCACAAGCAAGAATATGAAGAAGATGGAGAAGGAGAAAAGGCACATAGAAGGAAAAAAATAAACAGAAGACGAAGAGGAACGTGGTTGACAAACGTGGGATCAGAGAAGCCTTAACTGAGACTGGGAGTGGATATCAAGTGTCTGAGATGACAAGTGATTACAGGGAGGTGGTGCAGTGATGTAAAAACTTCCACGGCAACAGCCCACAGTCAGAACAGTCTTCAGGATAGACACCAACAGCACATTTGGGTCAATTATCAACCCGTCCTGGCCTCCTCCTTTCCTGCTGTTCTGATGAACCCCAGCCTCATCAATGCTTCCCTCATCCCTTGTGTCTGAGAACAATGCTCCTCATAGGTTAACCAGCTCAGAAGTGTGTCTAATTGCTGCCTCATAAACGAGTACATTTCGGTTTTTCCCTCCTAAGAGCCCAAGTTCAAATGATAATTGATTTCCAGGGGGAGCTAGGCCTAGACCAGATTTATGACATCTTTGACTGAACTGGCTCTGATTAATGGACTTTATCTTCTCCATATTCTTGCTAACTTCCCTGTCACAAGGCTTAAAACATCACACATGAGAAAAATATTCCAATAATTGCTGTTCACACCAATAATTTAAACGTGTATTTACTGTGTATTATGGTGCAGAATGACATGTATGTAAAAGATGAGAAGGACTAGCATCACTAAATTTAGGGGATAAAATATCAAATCTTATTTACAATGATTTCCACTAAAATGGTTACAATGACTGTATTTGTAGTCAATGAAAAAAAAGTCAATGCTTTTAAAGAGTTAAGTACATGAAAAATTCACTCAAAACAAATGTAAATACACTCAAGTGTCTTATCTGCTTTTTCAGCCTCAAAGAAGAGGGAATCCCTGTGGGGGTTTTCCACCTCTCCTTCCTCTCCTTCATTCAACAAATATTTATTGAGAAGAATTTCTTTGAGTGTCTGCTAAAAGCCAGGAATTGATCACAAAGACTGCCTACTTCTAAGTAGTTTAAAGACTACACAGAGAGATTGTAAATAAAAAATTATGCCACATGAAGATGAGGACAGACAGAGATTTATCGGTTGAGTCTTTTCAGGACTAGAAAGAGTTAAACAGGATGGGACTGGTGGTGGGGACAAGATGGCGAAGGGGATGGGCTAGAGGGAGATTTTAGGAAATTTAAGCTGGGAATACTTTCAAGTCCAAAGACCAAAAGTGGAAGAGTGGTGGGCTGCTTTTATTTACAGCATCTTTTTCTAATTATAAGCTGTTCTGCCTGGTGCACTGTGGGTCCCTGCTCCACCTAGAGGTGGTGTGGGAATCTCACAAAGAGGGTGCTGGAGAACAGACAAGCTGGAACGTTGCCTTGGCTGCTAGAATACATCTGTTATTCTGGGCAAGCTGCTGAACTTCTAGCCTGTTTTCTCATCTGTAAAATGGGGCACTAACACCAGATTAAATAAGAAATTGTAAATCAAGCTCCTGCCTCAATTTATTGAGATCTCCTTTCCCCCTTCCCTTTTGCTTCACTTGTTTTGGAAGTTGAATTCTTTCTCCCTACAACTTTCTCATTGCTCCTTTAATCCCCACCTTGTTATTTTGCTGGCATCCCCACTAGGAAGGCTGACTATGGGGGAGGGGTGCATCAAAAACGCTAGAGAGGAGCACTGGCTTTTCAAGTGGCTTTGACAAGCCCAACCCTCCCCCCTTCCTCTCCTCCTCCCCCACTTCCATTTGGAACTGCTGCTCCCAGGGATCCTGGGCTTTTGTTCTCCGGAGGCTTAAATTACCACCTGTTTTGCACTGATTTATTGTTTACAGGGTATCAACCATTGTCTACAGACTATCAAATGAAATAGCCAAAACTTAAAGATAGCAAGAGCTAAGTTTGTACTTGGTTCTTAAACACTAAAACATCAATCCTTTTCCATTCTCCCTTCTCATTTCTTTTCTGAGGACCTCCCTCACAGTAACAACTCCCTATTTCCTTGTTGGTACTATCATTTAACACTAATAAAAAGTTATCTTTTAATATTAATTATAATTCACCTGTTATGTGTCTGTCTTCCCTACTTGATTTTAAATTTCTATAGTCTGTAGTATGCTCTTACCTGTAGTTGCTGAAAATTGAATGTGCATAAAAATCACCTGGGGATCTTGTTAAAATGCAGATTATGACTTAGCAGGTTTGGGGAAGGGCTGAGTTTCTTCTAACAAGTTCTCAGGTGAAGCTGATGCTACTGGGCCCTGGCCCAGCTTGGAGTTACAAAGCGGACAGCACTTAGAACAAAGGAAGTGCACAAGAAGTGGTTGCTGGATGATGCCTTCGTCTCTCCTACTCAGTGTCTTGGAATTTTCTTCAATACAGCTTTTTCTTGTGCTGTGTTAGATTTATGACTAACACCTGACAATTATTTCTTTGTGTATTTAGCTGTGCTCTTCCCTGCCTTTTCCATCACCAGTCTCATTCAGAAATGGGTCATATAGGAAGTGAAATGGTATCCTACAGCCTCTTTCTACTGCCATTTACTTCTAAGCAAACAGTAACTTTTTAAAGAATAATTTTTACCGCTTTCTTACTCAGCAACCTATAGGAGCTCCCAAGTACACATCGTATCAAACTCAAAGTCAGAATGGGAAGTTTCAAGCTATTTCTCCAAGCCTCTCCTTTGCGGAGCAGTTTCTCTTTTTGCACCACTTGGAATCCTCTGCATGTTGCTGAGGAATGATTTAGTCTTTTGACCTCCTTGCAGGACAATGTGCACTGGGGATGTCTACTTTCACTCCTTTTAAAGGCATGCGTACCTTTCAAAAAATTCTTCTCAATGTTTACCTGCTTAAAGCTTTTCCTGATCTATTCCTAGTTGTGAATCCTTCATTCAAAGGCATATGAGCTATGTATTACTTATGTATTTAATGTTCGTAGGCTTTTTTTCATATTTTCATTGTTTTAAATGGGAAGTATTTGTGCTTGATCATGATTGTATGCCCAGCACCTATGACACACAGTAGGTATTTTGGAAGTGGGGGAGCATTCAATGAAGGATGAAACAAAATTTGATTAATTTTTATCAATTTTCAAAATGCCATATTTACTACATTTATTGGGAACTTGGGTGATGTTAATGGTTAAAATTAGACAATTCTGGTGATGTAGTTCTGGTACAATAAAAAGAGTATTAAAATATCAATTCACATCAGAAGACTTGGCCTATTACTATCAACATATTAAAAAACATATTGGCTAAAGGACCAAATAATAAAATAATTTTAGAAATTCCTTGAAGAGTATTTTAAAACATAAGACATTTCAGGTTTAGTAACACTTCTACACTACCACTTAGCAGCTACCATTCTACTAGGGAAATAAAATTCAGATGGCTGCTAAAATTTACAGAGGGCCCAAACCCACATCCTATCTAAAAGGCTAAGCTTTCCTGTCATTGTTTTCTACTCATCACATTTGCATTCGTTAGGACTGTATTTTCTTAGCAGTTCTCGGTGCTTTAAATTTAAAAGAAAAGAAATGGACTTTGTCATACTGCAATTTTAAGAAAAAGCTGACAGCCAAGGCCCATTCAGCGAGGTGTAAGAGGCCTACAAGCTGCATACCCTGCAACCGCCTCATGCTCCGATTTCATCTATGGGTTTTTTTGTACAATTCTTTTTTGGATAGTGCAAACAGCGCAAGTGCAACATTAAAGCCTCCTACCCTGGGAAACGATGCAAGAACACGCAGCTTAAGCTGCTAGGTTCTCCCTAACACAACCAAGGGCTGGAGGCCCAGATACCCGCCCCCAAACCCCGTCCACAACAATCGTTTCCTCCCTCCCCGCCTTTTACATACAGTACACATACAAAACACACACACGAAGAGCAGCCAGCGGGGCGGGCCGGGCCCGACCACTCCGCAAACCGCAGGGGGAAGCTGCAGCGGGCAGATCTATTTTCGCATACCCTTTTTTCTTTTGCATCCATCTTTCCCTCCATCGGGCTGTAACTACTATGCAAAAACGAATTTAAGAATCTAGGGTCTTCTGGAGTTCCACTTCGGAGCCACACACCTTACGAGGGTGCTGCGTTGTCCCCCCTTCCTCGGCGGTCAGTTGGTTCCGCCCCAGGGCTAGCGGGCGCCGAGCGGGAGCCGCGCGGGAGCAGCGCAGCGACGGCGACGGCGGCAGAGGCGCGGCGGTTGCGACTCGTAGCCGTTGAGACGCCTCTGCGGCAGCTGGTGGCGCAGGTGGCTTGCGTGGACGCGGGCTGAGGCGGCTGGCCCGCCAGTGCAGCCTCAGCGCCCGCGGCCCCGACAGGTGAGCGGGCGGCGGAGACTCGCCCCGCCCCCCCCCCCCTCGGTGGCCTCGGTCCTGGCTGTAGCTGGGAAGTGACCGCGGCCCGCCCGGGAGCCGAGTGGCAGTCTGGGGCTGCGACCGTCGGAAAGCAGGTTGCAGGGTAGAGAGGTCGTGTGCAGATGGAGGGGGAAGGTTTCCTTTCTTTTGCCATCTTTACCCCCCTTCTCCAGAGCCCTTCCCTCCTGGGGTTTAAGCCCAGCGGGGGGCGGGGGAAGCCAGAGTAAAGATGGGGCGGGAGAAGGGAATGTGGAGCCGAGAAGCATCTCTGCCTCAGGTGGTGGCGTCTTTTCGGTTGTAGGGCGGCGGACCTGCTGAAGCCTGGAGGTGTAGCTCTGGGGCTGCGGAGGCCTCGTACTCGCGAGAGAGGAGCGGGAGGCGGCTCTCCCCTCACTCTCCCACCCCCACCCCTCTCGGTCCTACCCCTCCCCCGTCCCTCCCCTCCCCCTGCTCCTCGCTGGTTCTTCCCCGTAGGCCCCTCCCTTCGGGTTTCTTAGCTTTAACCGCCCTCCATGCTCTCCCTCGCAGGCGCGTCGGGACACCCCCCCCAGGCATCCTCTGGTTTTTGCTGCCCCGGAAGCCTCGGCCCGTCCTCCCGCGTACCCGCCGCCGTCCCTACCGCAGCACCTCCTCCCTGGGCTTCGTATCCCCGGCATCGCCCCTCGCGAAACATGACTCGCGATTTCAAACCTGGAGACCTCATCTTCGCCAAGATGAAAGGTTATCCTCATTGGCCAGCTCGAGTAAGTGATTTCTAGCCTTCGCACATAGCGGTGCTACCTTCCTGAGGTAGAGGCCTACATCCTACTCTTCATTTCTTTTCTCCTGTCTTTTCTACTCTTCGCTCTCGTAGTTTCATTGTAACCTGACCTTACATTTTAGGTTTTTGCCCAGTAATCTCCCGTGTAATTGTAAAAATCCAGGTGTTTCTACGTATTTAGGTATTTCCCTATGGTTTTTAACAGACTTTGGCAGGCTTTCTTAATAGGAAATATTTAAATATGACTCTACTTAATGTTTCATCGGAGGTGAAAATAAGTATGGGTTTTTAAAAATTAATGAAACTGACATTTTCTTAATTTTGAGTATTAGTGAAATTATGCAAACTCTTGGATGTCTAAAAGATAATGTGATTAAATTGGATTCGTAGGGGTTTTTTTTCATGTTTTGTAGTTGATGAGGCCTGGATTTGCTTGTTTAATAGAGATTTAGGACTAGATATTCATGAAAATTGTATATACAGTTAGCACCAAGGAACGTCTAGAAAATTTATTTTCACGTTTTTATTCATGAAGTTTTTCTTAATGACCTTGAAGTTGTTTTGCCTCTTTGATTGTTTCCCATGGGCAAAAAAAAGGTAGATCCAGATGCCTGAGTGCACATCTAGTGGTACAGAGGGGTGATTAAGAACTTGGGTGTTTGTTTTTTTTTTTTTTTTTTTTTGTAACATTTAGGAATTGAGACTGTCTAAACACCTAGTGCCATTTTCAGAAAAAGCTCTTTTTGTTAGTTTATAATAGGACTCAGTGATGTAACTTAAAAAATACGAGCTCTGTTAGATTAGTAAGCTCAAAATCCTCCTTAAATATAAACACGTGGTATTCTAAAGTTGTAATTTCCACTAATTTACTCATTGAAGGAATGTGCTCCTTAAAGATTAAAGTTATGTTAACTGAAGGAAACATTGGTTACAGAGAACCACGGAGTGAGTTGCTGAGTGCTGGCCACATATAAAATGTTCAGCGTCTCTTGATTTTTCCCATCTAGCTCTTTACAGATTCAGGTTTATAAGTTTCCTTCCCCAACCTGGAAAAAATGTACCGTCAGTCTATGAAGGATACCTTTTCAGTGGAGTCTTACTTGAACAATCCTTAATCATAATTCTCGTCTATATGTTTGACACTCTAATCTATTTCCTTTGTGATAACCTTTTAATTCTTCTGTGCATGGCTTGACTTGAAATAGATTATAAGCGTCTTGAGGGCAAAAAGCAAACTGAATTTCTTTATACCACCCTCCCCCCACCCCCCTATGGTCCTTAGTATGGAACCATGCATTTATAAAACACTGTTTCATGTTTAAATAGAGCATAGGAAAACTTGGCAGGTTTAAGGCCCCTTCGAGATATGTTTTTCATGGTTTTAGTACTTTTATTTTGAAGTGTTATAAAATCTGAGGTAATGAGCTACATCTATGTTCAGATTTCTATGCTACAGTGCAGTTAAAAGCCAAATAATAAATGTTTTAAAAATTACCTGCTTCCAAATTATCCTTCCCACATGGGTCAGTATGTTAGATGACTAAGAGTTTGTGCTATAAGAGCAAAGTAAAGTAATAGCCTTAGAAGGGCCAGAGTATTTTCCTTCTTTATTGATTAAGTTCTGTATATAACAGTTTATTTGTATTGGAATGGAAAGTTGTCTCTTTTTTTTTTTCTTAGAATTAGCTGAATTTGGTTTCAGTATATTATCTATGTCCAAGAATTATATTCCTTTTTTTGTCCCCAGTGTTATAAATTCTAAGTCTTTGATTTAGAGAGTTTAAAGTATGTATTTAAGGTCTCAACTGTGAAGGTGACCACCATTGTTGCTATTTGGATTTTAAGATTTTATATCTACATATCCCAAACTTCATTAATTTTTGTCTGGCACCTTTCATGTAATTCTGTACCAGTACTAATAATTCTTAAAGTCAGCTTTAAAAAATTTGCCTAACATTTATTAAACCCGATAGGTGCTGGACATTTGCACAAACTGTTATAGCAGTTTGCTAGCTGAAAGAAACATATAAACTGGGTTGACAGAAAATATCCCTTATCTTCATGCCTCTAAGGATTTTCACAATTCTTGGTGCCTTTTCAAACTTGAAATAACAGGCAAAATAATCATTGGATAGGTGAGGAATAAAGTCCCTAAGGGTGTTGGGTGGTAATGATTCCATTGAGGCCTGAAACCTTCAGACTGCCAGCCAGTCAGATCCATTGCCATGGTCTTGTCTTCAACATGGTAATGCATGCGGAGCATTTAAATGGGTTTTGTGGTGGTCTGCTCCGGTCTTACCAAGTCAACTGAGTTTTCTAAAATATCTTTGAAATTATGAAAAAGAAATGTTATTATGAAGCATGAATAAATAAATAATGAAATAGAATAAAAATACTATTAAGTCCTGGCAAGACACTACTGCCTGATGGCTTTAACTCTGAGGTCTGCTTTCCCTTTATTGATAAGCGAAAGTATCAAGTGTTATAAATGTGTTAGGCATCACAGCTCCTGAAACTAACTTTCTTGCTTAATTAGAAGGATGGAAAGAGAAAAAGGAACAGGTAACCTCATGTGATTTAGCCATGTACGTACAAGATCTTTTCAAAATACGCATTGCAGATTTTGGGAAATACTGCCTTAAACTTTTGTTAAGGTCTACTTTTACATTATTCCAATATTTGTATAGCCTCCCTGCAGAAATACCATTTAGGATTTTTTTGGGGTGTGTGTGTGTGTGTGTGTGTGTGTGTTTTATGTGGGTAGTTCCCTGGCTGGGAAACGAACCCAGGCCACAGCGTTGACAGCGCCAAAGCCTAGCCACTATACCACCAGGGAACTCCCCATTTAGGATTTTTGAACAGGTTTAGATTATCAGAAACACTTAATGTCAGATGTGTTTAAAAAATCAGAATGTGGGCATTTTGGAAAGGTAATGGTGGTACTTATTTGTGCCATGTATTTTGCCCCTGATAGGCTCTGGGATGGCACATGATAATACACACAACTTCCACAGAAAAGCATCAGTAGAAACGCTAGTTAGATAAAAGAAATGATGGAATAGCTTTACTGTCAGACTAGGTTCTAGTTTCCAGAAATACCTTTTGGAGTTTCTTGGGTTTCAGAACCAGGGATAAGGGATTATGGACTGTAGAATCGGTCCACTTTATGTCAGATCGCTTTTGGATGTCATTTGTAGTTTATTCTGTTGTAATGGCGTACGTATGATTTAAAAGATTTTCATTTTTCTGATCTTTCTTTTAGGTAGACGAAGTTCCTGATGGAGCTGTAAAACCACCCACAAACAAACTACCCATTTTCTTTTTTGGAACTCATGAAACGTAAGTCCTTTTCATTTTAAAGTTAATTTAGCAAGGTCATTGGGCATAAAGTGAAAATCAAGTAGAGATTGATTCAGAGGGAAAATAGTAAAGTAATAGGAAACTTTAAAATCATTAAACTTTGGGAAAAGTTAGACACTGTAGGTTTAACATTGGGATCTTTCAGCAACTCGAAGAATGACCGATGGGTGAAAGTATGTAAGGAAAGTATAAAAGGCATTCAGTATTCATATTTAGTATAAGTGCTTTTCATAAGGACAACCTGGCACCTTATTTTAGACTTTATTATAATATTAAATGGTATATTGTGGGCAAGGTGAGAAGAAGAAATCTGGGTAGTTCCCTCTGTGTATTTATGTGGTGCAGAGAGCCACTGTGACTGCTCTGCTGCCCCTCGTGGATATGTGGGCAGAGAACCTGATTTGGTGAAACAACATTTCAAAGATTGCAACTGAGTATTGAACTATTACTTCTAAGTGCATAGGATTACTCTATGGGCTATCGCATTAATTTTGGAAAATAATATCCTACATACCTATAATTTAATAGCCTTACTAGTACTTTATATTCTCTGATTTTTTTTGGACTTGAATTTTAGAATTTACAGTAATTTTGAGTAAAATAAGGAGAAACAGTGCTGTTAATATTCTAATTAGAATTATGTATTCCTAAGACTCTACAGGGGCAATATTTGGTTTAATGGTGCTTAGCTATTATATGAACTTACCTATTTCTTTTTAGTTTTATTGAGATGTAATTTATATCATTAGGTTCACTTGTTTAAATTGTATAATTCAGTGGATTTTAGTGTATTTACTACCATGTCCTCTAGCAGTCATTCTCCATTGTCTCCTCCCCAGTCCTAGAAAACCACTAATTTACTGTCTAGATCTGCCAATTCTGGACATTTCATATTAATAGTATCATGTATGCCACATAATTATTTTATTTAAAATGCAGTTTTGAATCCAAAATTGGATTGGCCTTTGTGATAATTACTTTGAGTTGGGTTTGAGTGTATCATATATATAAAAATTGATTTTGTAATAAATGATGGATTTCTGATATCATGGGATTATCTATCATTTAAAACAGTTCCATAAATTTATTATGGAAGTATTTGTATACCGTGTATTGGAATAGGGGTTTCCAAAGTGTGGTCCCAGGTCAAGCTGCACCAGCATCATGTGGAAACTTTAGGCTCTACCTTTGACCTGTTGAATCAAAAACAGGTGTTGGGGCCTGAGACACCTTACGAATGATTCTGATGCATATGAAGTTTGAAAACACTATTAGAATAATGCAAATAGATATCCTTAAGAATATATCAGTTTTTTAAATTTGCTTTTTCTGAAATGGGACAGATTTTATACTTAAGTGCAAATATATTTTCTTATAGTTTTATAGAACACATAGTTCATTCTTATTTACTTAAATTTAAGTGAGGAATGATCATACTTTACCCAACATGTAAAGATGGGATTTTTACATTGTGTCTGTAAATTTTAAATTATATACCAAATAACTAGACTTTGAGAAGCATTGTTGGGTTAATAGTGGTATTAAGAGGTTAATGAAGATAATTACTAATACTCAAGAAATTAAAATATATTCAAGAAATTAGAATGTACCTTTAAAATTAAGTTAATACTATTACATTTTCATTTCAAAAGGCACCTGTAAAGTTTTGTGCCTTAGTGGCCTCCTAAGTGTGCCATTTGTCTTAGGAAAGGCAATGCTGCTGTATAATTCATCTGGTGACTTTTTTTGTACTTAAGATTAGTTTTTAGAAACTAGATCTGTGGTGATTTGATTTTTCTTTTTCCCCTCAAAAAGTTAGGAGGGTGGTTATTTGAACCTTTCAGTTTGCATTTTGCACAAACAGTAGCTTATTCTAAGCCTATATTTAAGGAGATGGGAAGGGAGAAACGTAGAAGATAAAATGGCAACTTAGAAAACTGCTTATTCATAACTGATTTATAGATTAAGATATTTTTGTTGTGTATTTAGAGCAGTAACATTTTATAACTTTTTCATGAAAACATCTGGATTTTCTTAGCGTTTTATGACATTCACAGTATATTAGTCCCGTAATCAGGTTTTGAATTTTAGACAACAGTAAATGAATACCAACTGTGACCATATACTAGGTAGATTAAAACTAACATCTTTAAAACATATTCTTAGTAAATGAGACTGGCATTGACCCTGCACTTTTCTAGAGCCCAAAGTCTTGGTATTCTCCTTGATTTCATATTAGTTTTTCTCCTTCCTACCCACGTCCAGTCAGCCAGCAAGTCTTGATCTTTTCTTTCAAGTGCATTGCCATCTATTCATTCTCCCTCTCCCTCTGTTACAACTCAGGAGTTACTCTTACAGTGTTTTAACCCTATCTTGGTTTGTTTCCACTCTTCAAACATAGTTAAAGTGATATAAATATAATCCAGTCAGATTATGTCATTTCCCTGTCCACAAACCTTCAATGGCTCCCTTATCAATATTACCAATAAACAAACTGCCAAATTTTGTCTACAAATGCTGTTTTATAAGACCCTCTTTGAACTAGCCTATGCTTACTGCCTTTTCAACCTCATCACGTTATTTCCACTGGTACATAAATATTCTTTATTTTGTCTTAGGTACTGCTTGTTTTTGTTTTCATTTTTTTTATGTGGGTAGTTCCCTGGCTGGGAATTGAACCCAGGCTTCAGCGTTGACAGCACCAAAGCCTTGGCTACTATACCACCAGGGAACTCCCTTGTTTGTTTTCCCTTTGTCGAGAAATGCTTTCAGATTTTCAAAGTCTTAATTTTTTTTAGACCTCATCAGCTGTCGTTAGTGTTAGTGTATTTTTTGTGTGGCCCAAGATAATTCTTCCACTGTGGCCCAGGGAAGCCAAAAGGTTGGACACCCCTAGATCAGACTTATCCAGTCTGTGGCCCAGGATGGCTTTGAATGCAGCCCAACACAAGTTCATAAACATTTTTAAAACATGAGAATTTTGGTGTTTGTGACTGTTTTTAGTATGTGGGTAGTTCGCTGGCTGGGAATCGAACCCAGGCCGCAGCGTTGACAGCGCCAGCGCTGAAGCCTTAAGCCACTACACCACCAGGGAACTCCCTATGTGACTGTTTTTAAAGCTCATACGCTATCATTTGTGTTAATGGTTTTTTGTTTTTGTTTTTTTTTTTTTGTACGTGGGTAGTTCCCTGGCTGGGAATTGAACTCAGGCCGCAGCGTTGACGGCACCAGCGCCGAAGCCTTAAGCCACTACACCACCAGGGAACTCCTGTGTTAATGTATTTTATGTGTGGCCCAAGACTATTTTTCAGTGTGGTCCAGGGAAGCCAAAAGATTGGACACCCCTGGTCTAGATTTTAGGTCACAACCTCTTTTGTGCTTATTTTCTCTGTTGGAGGGGTGTCCAATCTTTTGGCTTTCCTGTGCCACATTAAAAGAAGAATTATCTTGGACCACACGTAAAATATACTAATGATAGTTGTTGCGCTAAAAAAAAAAAAAAAAAAATGTTTTAAGAAAGTTGGTGAATTTGTGTTGGGCCACATTTAAAGCCTGGGCCGCATGTGGCCCATAGGCTGCAGGTTGCACAAGCTTGCTCTATTGCAGTGATGATTGAAAATTTTTTCTCTTTTTCCCTCACACACAAGTGAAGAGTTTGGAGATCAGGAACCTTGTTTTTCTTGGTTGTCATCATTTACTTAAGTGCCTGGCACACAGTAGCTGTTAAATAAATATTTGGTGATAGATTGTAGGCGCTATGCCCTAGATAACAATTGTTGATTGATTATGAATTTGCTGTCTATTAACCAACATTTATATAGTGTTTAAACCAATTAGATCAGAAGACTGTTATTAAATTGTGACTACCTGCTGTATTCTGCTGGTTACATAGTCTTGTGTCCTTTCCTTTCTTATTTGTAAAATAGGAAAAATAATATATTCTGTCTCAGAATTTTGGGGTGCAAATAGGATGTTACATGAAAAATGCTTATAACAGTGATTGGCATGTATTAAACATTAAGTACATGTCAGCTCTTACTAATTTAAGATAATGTTGCATATGTTTTCCAAGAGTAATAGTGTTATTAAATTGCTTTTGACATGCAGTTTGAATTTTGCTAATTACCACCATTGCTAATTGAGTTAACGTTCTCACCTAGAGCTATCTATGGCTCTAAATCTATAAAATTGAAACAAAGATGGTATTTTTGTAGCTTTTTTGTCCCTACTTTTCTTGAACGCAAAGAGGTTGGATGTTCAGTTCTAGGCACTAACTCTACAGGCTGTTTTATTTTTTATTTTTTGATTGGTTCCCTAAGTGGGGATTGAACCCAGGCCACGGCAGTGAAGGTGCCGAAGCCTAGCCACTACACCACCAGAGGAACCCCCCACCACCCCAGCCCCTATAGGCTGTTTTAAAACCTGCTTAAATGTACAGTTTTAGGAGTGAAGACGAACAGGGAAGTTCTGGTGGTGGTTAGTGTTTTGTATTACCTGTGCTGAAAAGAAATGAATCATAGAGTAGGATTTTGTTTTCTTCTGCTTTAGTTCTTCTATATGACTTCTGTACTCTAGCCAAAGCTGTATGTGTTGGTGTGGGATTTGTTTAGTTTCTCATGAACCTTATACCAGATAATAAGGAGAGGAACTGTTTACTCATCTCTGTATTCCAGCAGGTTTGTAGCACATAGTAGATGTACCAGGGCTGTGCAGAAGAAATCCAGCCATAAATGCCTCTGTTCATATTACATGGCTGGATACTTCCAGACAGCACTCAGTTGTCGGTTGAATTCTTTTCTAATATAAAAGAATGCATGCTGTTGTAAAATACAAAATCTGTGTATAAAACAGTATGTGTCATATTTTGTGATTTAATAATGGAGAAAAGAATCAGCAAGTTAGAATGAATGATTTTAAAGAATAGGACTTTCTCTTTTGTAATATTGTTTCGCAACAGAAATAAGTTTTGAGGTTTGTGTCTTCAGCTCTGATAAGCTTTCCCATTATTTTTATATGCTTCAGGTTTGCTCTAAAGGAAGAATTCTAGGTGTGTGATAATAACTGAGCTTTTGTGAGGAGTGTGTGTGTGTGTATACATACACATTGTTTACAAAGAAGTTAATTTGGAGAAATAGCTGTTTTTCTCTACTTAATAGTCTGTGACAATTGGGATATAAAGGAACACAGCCTTTAGGAATATGCTGTGTAAGAAACACACTTGGAGTTAAGTTGCTTCAGGATTATAAAGTTAGTACCATAATTAATGATTTGCTGTTTTTTTGTGAAGATACTGTACATTAGCTTTGATTCTTAGGACTTTGACATTGGTGTTTGAAGTTGAATATCCATATGAGGTGGGACAATTAATTTTGCAAAGTCATTCTAGAAGAAGTGCTGCATACCTCACTGCTGAATATCACTATGGTCACATTCGAAGTACTCCCCTTGGAAAGCTATGCACCTATGCCAGCGCCTGCTCCACCCTTCAAAGCAATTTTGGAATTCTTTTTCTGGGATGGCCATCAGAACTATCATCATATCCAAATCTGACAATTAAGTTAACAAACTTTGCTACCATGCATTTATATTGGCAGCACTGTACTGTACAAACAAATTGGTGTTCACAATCTTGGCAAATTGTTTGTACAGTGCTGCCAACATAAGCATACAGTGGCAAGTTTGCAAGTATATCCAGATAGTAGTGCAGCCATTCGCACAATTGTAGAACATTTCCATCACCCCAAAAAGAAACCCTATACCCGATAGCAGATACTTACCATGTCTCCCCAGTTCTCTCTCCTGTCTTCCCTTAGGCACCCACTAATCTATTTGCCTTTTTTGGGCATTTGAAGAAAATAGAACTACATAACATGTGCCCTTTAGTGACAGGCTCTTTTCACTTAGTATGTTTTCAAGATTATATTGTAGCATATGACAGTACTTCATTTCTTTTTATTGCCAAATATTCCCTTGTAGTGATCGCTACCATATTTATCCATTCATCAGTTGATAGACATTTGTTTTACTTTTAGCTATTACAAATAATGCTGCTGTGAACATGTGTGTACAAGTTTTTGTGTGGGCATATTGGCATTTTTGTAGGAGTGCAATTTCTGGGTCATATGGGAACTCTATGTTTAATCTTCTGAGGAATTGCCAGACTATTTTCAAATCAGCTGGTACCACTTTACATTCCTATCAGCCATGTGAGGATTCCAGTTTCTCCATCTTCGCCAAGACTTGTCATTATCTGTCTTTTTTATTGTAGCTATCTGAGGTGGGGTGGCTGTGAAGGTAGTAGTGTGATTTTGATTTACATTTCACTGATAGCTAATGATATTGAGCATCTTTTCATGTGTGAATATTTTTTTTAACCTTCTATACATAAGATGTCTCAGAGGAAGTGGTGCAGAAAAAAAAACCATTAAAGATATTTTACAGCACTGAAGGTAGTAGTGCAAAGGATAAAATGTTAGAAGCTGGTCAGACTTAGAAAAGAGTGTGATAGTTTGCCAAGACAGAGAAAATAAGCTCAGTCTATAATCACAGGTTATGGGATCAGAATGCTGCGAGCACTATTCACATGGATACAAAACACTTTAATCTCACTATTTCTAATATTTTAAATTACAGTCTACTAAATAAGTCTTAGTTTTGCTGTTATTTTCATTTCCTTGCACACTGTCAGTAGTAAGAGTGTTTAAAGTTTTGACAGTATTTTAAAGGTTATGGACCGATCATAATTTTTCCCATTGTTTACTAAGGTTGCCTTGTACAGTCATTTTTATGGTCTCATACTGTCATGCAAAGTGAGGACGGCCTGTTTTAAGAAAAGAAAAATCCATGTCCATGTAAATTTAACTTGTCAAACCTATATACACTAAGTAACATCGTATTAGAATCAGTCTTCTCTTCTGAATAGCTTTTAGGTTTAGAGTCGTATCTAAAAATGTCCCATATAGGAGGACTTAAAACATTTTCTGCAATTTTATTAAGTATTTAAGGTACCTTCCACTTCTTGAATTTCCTGATGCCACCAATTTTGAGCCCATTGGGGATTTTGAACTATGAATGAGGATGCTGTCTGATTTTCTATATTGCTGCTTAGTATTCAACTTTTTCAGTCTCCTTTCCAGCTTTCAAACTGTAGCTATTGTCTCCCTAGTCTTTGGCCTTCAGAGTTGTTGTTTTGAAGGGTTTTAGGAGAGAATTTGTGTTGAATTGCTTTGTTCCAACTAAAAGTTTATTTTTGATGGAGGTTCAACTCGTGTCATTGACTTGGAATTTGGAACTGATTATATAAGAGGAATTGTTTTACTGTGTTAACTAAGTGTGTTAATTTTTCCAACTTGAGACTAGGGTAGGAATGAATGATGCTTACTAGAATTCTGAATTTCTGGATCAAATGAGATAATGATTTAAGTGTGCCTTAATTGTTATGCAGTTAAAATACATGGACACAATGAGTATTCCTCAATTACAGAATTTAAATAATAATGCTGACTTTTATACACACTGATTATATTTAAATGGAGCTCTAAGTCTCCTTTTAATTGAAACTTTATCTTAAAACCTTTTAAAATGTTCTAACTGGAATGTTAATTATAGTCATTAGGTCCCCAGTTCTTAAAGAATTTCAACAGAAAAGGAATTTGTGATAATACCTAATAAATAATTAATCATCTTAAATCATAGCACATTCTAGAGGAAATGAGTAGTAATTTGCCTTTCCTCTGTGGAGAATACATATTTAATCATCATAGTAAAAACCATGTACACACTGTGCATCTGCCTTTGTAGAACTGACAGACTCCCACAGAACTGACTGACAGAGATACAAGGGGTCTGTCTGGAGAAAATTCTAAATACATATGTATGCACACACAGAGTTGAATATTTTCATTGGTGGATTCCATATTTGTGATTTTGCCTGCTCAGTAAAATTTATTTGTAATCCCAAATCAATACTTGTGGTGCCTTCATTGTCATGTCTGTGTGCAAAATGTCAAAAAATTTGAATAACTTGATGCACCAGTTCCTAGCTGAGGCTGAAAAAGGTAATGCTTTGCCTTCTTATTTCCGCTCTCATACAGTAAACAAGGGTCCTTTTTGCAGTCTATGTAGTGCCATGGTTTTTGCAGTTTTGTGTTTTTTGTTGGTCATTTGGCTGTTTATAATGGCCCTAAAATGTAGTGCTGAAGTGATGTTTAGTGTTCTTAA
Source organism: Lyroderma lyra (assembly GCA_004026885.1). Classification (NCBI taxonomy): domain Eukaryota; kingdom Metazoa; phylum Chordata; class Mammalia; order Chiroptera; family Megadermatidae; genus Lyroderma; species Lyroderma lyra. Next base: position 359,983 of record PVJL010000177.1, read on the forward strand.
GTGCAAGAATGCCATGCTGTCTCATGGAGAAAGTGTGTGTATATATAAACTATTGGCTGTGAGTGCATTGTTAGTGAGTTGCCAGTATAAAATAAGGTGTCTTTAAATGGAAACACACATAAAAGAGGTTATGTATTGATGGACAAAAATGTTGTGAACAGAGGCTCACAGGAACTTTGAGCATTGATGCAGTGTTCACTAATTCAATATTTGCTATGGTTTTATATACATTACCACAAATGCAAGAATTGACTATTGTGTGGTGCGCATGTATATGAATGAACAAACAAATCAGTTATAACGTTTGATTACCTTATTGGTTAAAGCAGAATTCTTAACACATTAATTTTACTATAAAATTAACATATATACAAATATAGAATATATAGTAGTATAACTTATGACAGTGTTCTATGAGTTACATAATATATCAAATTACTTTGAAATAAAATACTTGGAGTACTTTTAAATATATATGTCAATGCAGTCATGCCAGTTTTGTCAGTTTTGTGCATTTTATACAGTAAAATATACTTAAAATTTACTGTTTTTAAGTGTGTAGTTCTGTGGCATTAAATACATTCACATTGGGCAACTTTTGTGTTTCTTTAAATAGGATTATGGATCTAGAAGCTTGTGACTGAATTTAATAAAAGTATTTGGAATTAATTATTTGTGTCTACTCTTTGTATAAGATTTTTAATGCATTTTACGTTAAGAATTTCTGGTAATTACATCATAGGGTAGTGCTATTTAATAACTTGTTATATATTTGAGATTACTTACATTCACATTTTTTCCCCATCTCCTTTTTTAGTGCTTTTTTAGGCCCAAAGGATATATTCCCTTACTCAGAAAATAAGGAAAAGTACGGAAAACCAAATAAACGAAAAGGCTTTAATGAAGGTTTATGGGAGATAGATAACAATCCGAAAGTGAAATTTTCAAGTCCACAGGTGCGTCATATTATATAATAATTTAGCTGAGTATTATGTATTTGGGGAATAATCACTTTTCAGATTAAATTGTTATTTGTGAAGTTGAATGTTGACCTTTCATATCTAGATGAACTAATACAAATATTACCTGCATGGTTAAATAGGTCTTAGAAAACTGGGATATATTGTTAACTCCTTCGGTTTGAGAGTTTTTTTAATATATCCATAAAATTATATGAGAATATGATCATTGCATGAGCTAAATATGTGACAGAAGTACTTAACACTATGCAAATTATAGTTAATATGTTTTATGTCTAGAAGATTAACCTTCAATTTATTCTGTTTTTCATGTGTCGAGAGATTTTGTTTAATTTATATTAGACTGGAGGTAGTATAAACACTAGGAGGAGTATGATTAAATCTAAAGGAGATAGCAAGAAACTGAAAATTTTTCACCTTTCTACTATCTCTATTGTTTTAGTTCTTTTCATGTGCCATGCTTTTTCTTACCCTTTGAGAACTTTTCAGATGCTGTCTATCTGGACATTTAAATCTTCTGTTGATGCTCCAGGGCTGCCTTAAATGAGCCTAAGTGCTTTCATTACAATCCAAAATTTATTCATTACTGTACTTACTGTACCATATCATAATTACTCTGTACCTGTCATAACTGCCACAGACTACTAGCTCCATGAACATAGAAGTTGTATGTCCTTTGTGCCTGGCATTGTTATACGAGGACTGTCTGGAAGGTGTCCAGCCAGGTAATAGGAAAAACAAAGGTATTTATGGTTGGATCTTTTCTAGACAGTGCTCGTATGTGTGGGCAGACTAGGCATTCACTAAATGTTTGTTGCATGAAAGAATGAATGGTTTCCCTTAAATATTGCCTTGAATTGTATAAAGGGAGTCCAAAGAGACTGAATTGATTCCTGAAAGTAACATCTGTGGCCCACGGGCGGTCAAACACAAATTTGTAAACATTCTTAAAATATAATGAGATATTTTTGTTTTTTTGCAACCTTTTTTTGTAGCTCACCAACTATCATTAGTGTATGTTTTATGTGTGGCCCAAAATAATTCTTTTTCTTCCAGTGTGACCCAGAGCAGCCAAAAGATCGATCACACATTTTATAACTCCACTCGAATACTGCCTATGTCCTGTGATTGTGCCTTCAAGTTCTTTTTCATACTCCAGATTGCCCAGCATGGTCACCCTATCCTCTATTCCTAGCTACCTATTTAATTTCCAAATAGTTTTCATCATATGTACAGTGGAATTTTGTTTCACAATAGAAATTTTTGGTAGGTTGTGTATACAAAACCCAATACCTTTTATCTTTAACAAAAGTATAAAAGATGGTGCTGGGAGTTCCCTGGTGGTGTAGTGGCTGGGCTTCGGTGCTGTCAACGCTGTCAACACTGTGGCCTGGGTTCGATTCCTAGCCAGGGAACTACCCACATTTAAAAAAAAAAAAAAGATTTAAAGATTGTGCTTATGTGATGTATTCTGTGTTCCTGGCCCAGACACATCCCTGTGACACATTCCTAGAATTTCGGAAAAGCTATCATGCCCAAACTGATACAAAACAAGCAAAAAAAATTGCCTATCATAATTTATAAAAATTTTTATAGTGCTGTAAGTAATTGGGGCATTTTTATATTTTTTGTTACAACTTTAAAAATTTTGTGGTTTATCTGCATTGTCTTTTTTTTTTTTTTTTTTTTTAATAAACAACAGAGGAAATGGGTTTATAGTTTTAAAACCTGCCAAAGATAACACAGCTAGAAAAGAGCACAGTTTGGACTATAATGCTATCATCTCATAGACCTGATTATCTTCAACTCCCAATGTGCACTGTGTTGCCTCTCACTCATCTTTTTGGTTGATGAAAACTCTAGAGCCTCTGGATGTAGGCTACCTGCTTTAAATATCTGTCATCTCAGGGTACTTTTAAAGATTAATGATGATTTCTGGACTCCCACTCAGTACCTGTTAAATCAGAATTACTTAAGTTTGGGTCTCGGGAATCTGCATTTAAAGTTAAGTTTGATTGATATTGATATATATATATATCAATTAAAGTCTTTAATGTGGTATATATCCTTTACTAAGGCTGTTTATCTTGAGTACATAAATGAGCTTCTCTCTCCAGAATCAGTTGAATACAGAGTAGGTCTGTGTTATTCTAAATAAACTTGCATTGTATGTATCTTACTGTAACTGTACTTTGATTTTGACCTTACACTATTTTATCCTCTGCATTTGTATACATTCACTTGTAGGAATGCAAACCCTTATAGGACTTTTCTAAAGAAAATAGCAGTATTTAAAACATTTTTAAAATTGTATATATTAAAAGTGTCCTGTGGAAGAAATCAAGGTACTTCTCTAACTTTCTTGCAAATTAATAGACTCGATTGTTCATAGGCATCAGCTAAACAATCAAATGCATCATCTGATATTGAAGGTGAAGAAAAAGAAACTAGTGTTTCAAAAGAAGATACTGACCATGAAGAAAAAGCCAGCAATGAGGTATGTTTAATTGCTTTTGCATTCTAAATTCATTCTGTTGCAAGGAAGAAACTAAAATGAATTGATCATTTGCTCACAGAGCAGAAAGTAATATTTAAAGTAGTTGAGTAGTGAGTGACAAAATAATTTTTGCATCTTTAAGATGCATGGATGTTTTTATTTGAAGTTATTTTGCTATGCAAAATAGGAAGTCCAACATAAGGAGAGTGGGTTACTGTTGGGAATGTTTTTAAAGCAAGGTATTGTGGGATGGATGTACTGGAAAAGGCATTGAATTGAATTTTGAAAAACCTAATTTTCAACTCTTAATTGATTATCTGTGCTTGGGGAGACTCATTTAGCCCTTATATGCCTCATGAAATGGTTGTTAGATGATCTCCAAAGTCCCAGCCACCTCTTAAAATTCACAACCCTAAAATTCAGTACTCTCTATTGTAAAAAAAAAAACAAACAGTGATTTCATAAATTTAAATATATAAACTTCCTGGTATACTAGCAAGTGTGACTTATATTTGATCTGATGGAGGAAAGCCTTTTTTTTTTTTTTTTTTTTTTTTAAGGTGAAGATGCTGGCTACTACTTTCACTTTATAATGATAATGTTTAAGACTTTAATGTTTGTAATTTCAGAGGTCAGAGAAGCAAAACAAATTTCCCAAGTACTACAGTGAAATGTGCTTCTTGTGACTTTTAGTTTAAGGATTTTTCTTTCAGTCATGGTACAATTTATTCAGTTTCATCTGTATTTTTTTTCTAGGATGTGAGTAAATCAATTGACATAAGTACTCCAAAAGCTGCCAGGAGAGGGAGAAAGAGAAAGGTAATTTTTCTCTTAACTAAAGGGCTCTTAAAGTAATTTTTAATTTAGGTGGCTTAAGGAAAAGTGGAGATATTGGAACCTTACTATTTAAAGTTGGCCTTATACTCTAAATCTTACAATTTTTTTAAAGGGTAGGTTATATTATCAAAACTCTTTTTTAGTAATACAGCACCTTAAGTTGAGTGGTAAGGAAATAAAAGTCACCAATTTTTATTTCTTTCAATGATGCTGCCTCATTTATCTTTATGAAATGGATAAAAACATGTACTGACAGGGTTGTTGAGAGGATTACGTGATTTAACACATACGTATAAGTGGTATATAAGTGTTGTCCATTATTATGCTATTAATTACAGCATTGCTGCGTGAAGTGAGAGTGACACTTTATGACTGGGTGCACTGTGTTCTTTTAATTAATTTGAGTTTATTCTTCCCTATATGAAGTTTTATTCATCACATCTTTTTCTGACCTGTTTATGTCTCACACTGTTATATGCCAAAGATACAAAGAAAACTGTTCAGGATCTCATGAGGAAATAAAATGGGAAAACAATTTCAGTGGCTTTTTATTCCCCTGTGGAATATGTGTGGAAGGGGCTATGATAAGTCTACCAAGATTTTAACCCTTTTGCTGCGCCGTTCGGATATATCTGACTATTTACATCCGCTGACTCAGCAATCGAGTTTACCCCATGAGCTCAAAAAACCCTTGAATTTTTTTGGTTAAAATTCAATATAATTGTATATTTATTACCATATAACAAATTCTAAAATAAAAATAATGTCATTTATATACAGAGCAGCTCAAAATGTTACTAAATGCATAAAATAGTCACAATATCAACTTTTTACTTTTTGTGGTTTTTTCACATTTGGAAAAAACTTGGAAGTCAGTTAATGCAGTGAAAGGGTTTAGAAAGGCAGAATTTTGTCAGGAAGATGGGAGGGAAGGACATGTGAGGCAATTTGAATAGTATAAACAGAGATGTAGAGAAAATTTCATTTCAAACATTTCAAATATTGCATTAGAGTATTACCAGACCATAAAGTTACAGGGAAAAGGGTGTAAAAAACCTCAGTGTTATCCTCAACAACGTGAACTTAGAGAAGTGATGGGAAGCCAAGGAATCATTTTAAATTTTAGATGCCGCCTCTTTTAGAGCACTGAAGGGTGTGTGCCATGCATACGCGCACATATAGGTTCAGACACCAAGGGGGGCAAGGTAAAAAGTTAAAGATGCTATCAATGTTATGTAGAATAAGAGATGAGGTAGTTAGCGGAGAAAGTTTACAGAATAAGAGATGAGGTAGTTAGCGGAGAAAGTTTACTGATAAGAATTCAGAAACAAGAATCCGGAGGGGAATATAATGGAATTGAAAGGTTGCTTTGAAAAAATAGTACTGAGAATGAACTGTCAGTAGAAAATCGAAGAGGTTGTAGAAAGGGAGGAGAGAATTTTAAGAATGAGGGAGTAGTCAGTCATGCCTTGATGTAGTGGAGTTGCAGTATGATAATGTGACAATTAGGCTTCCCCAGGATACTTTAAGGTCAAACACTAAGGATGGATGAAGTGTGTTGGTGAGTGAAATGTTTAGTATTAATAACACTGTATTTTTGAAATCTTTGAAAGAAAGGAGGAAGGTTGCAGCAACAGGGATTTGCATGGTTAAGGGAAAATGTTTAAAGTGAAAAAATATAGTAGAGGAATTTACACTTTTTCATTGCAAAACTAGGAAAGATTGTAAATTACTGCATGTAAGGACATGCTGGATGAGGGAGCAGGGAGGGCACATTTGAAGGAATTAACTGACCAGGAAGAAGGAGATGGACGTTTCATCTTTTTACCACTAAAGGGAAAGGTGTAGTCTAAGGAAACTTAGAAATTAAGGGAATTCCTTCCTGACTCACTTTTTCCCTTCTGTACCCCATTCAAAGCAAGACTGCGTGTCCGGTATAAGGTGGGAAGAAAGAATTGAAAGGTTATGTTAGTGAGGGGAGGAGGAGATGACAAAAGACATGGTAAAGGATTCATGAATGACTTTGAGATCCCAACTGAGATTACATAGAATGAAAGCATGTTTTTAGTTTTTAGTTTTTCAGCAGGGCTCGGCAGCAGGGAATAATAGAGCAGGGAAGATAGAATTTCATAGTAATCCTGTTGGAAATTTGTGGGACAGGTGCAGCAAAACAACAATGTGGAGGACTTGAGAATACATAGAAATCCTAGTTCCATGAGGGTTTTATGTGTGGTGGGGAGAGGGCTTTAGGTAAGCTCATGAAGGGAGTGGAGCTAGAAGGGGTAATGGGAGAAATGTGTCGGAGGGTTCAATTAGAGCAAATAAAAATGGAAGAAATAAATTTGCACTAAGAATATTTGCCTTAAGATATTTAAATATATGTGTATTTGTTTTTTTGTTTTTTGTTTTGTATGTGGATAGTTCCCTGGCCGGGAATCGAACCTAGGCCACAGCGCTGACAGCGCCCAGCGACGAAACCTTAAGCCATTACACCATCAGGGAACTCCCATATATGTGTATTTGAAATGAGTCTTTTTCTCTGGATGAAATTTTTTTTATTTTATTTTCATGATGAGTAGATTTGATTTAAATTATTTTGCTATAATTCAAGAAACTGTTCATGGTAGGGTGGGTTTTTTGCTTAGTATTAGTGTTAATATATTTTTATTTATGATATTAATTATTGATGAACTTGTCTTTTCTCCTGAGGTAGCTCCTCAAAAGATCCATTCTACCTGTAATTCTTATGTGATATCTAGATTTATCATTTACAAAAGTAGAAAGTGTTAGTGAAGAGGTTTTATTTTGCAACGAAGAGCTCATCAGTTTGAACTTCATAATTTTAGAGAACTTTTACCTTCTTAACACCTCAGTAGGAAAAGAGTTCTCATAGTCTTGGGTTCTCAATCTTTGGTACCTAGGGAGCTTGGTAAAAACACAGCTTCTTGGTTTCCTACCCCAGAGCTATTGAATCAGGATTGGAATGTTGGGGTTGATGGTCTTTAAACTCTTAAAACTCTTAAAATTCAAGAGATAAAACCTAATATTTAGGGAGCAGTTTCCTTGAGACTAATTCAGGAGTTACCATAGATGAGTTTATTGGTTTTTTTGTTTTGTTTTGTCATGTGGGTAGTTCCCTGCCTGGGAATCAAACCCAGGCCGCAGTGTTGACAGCACCGAAGCCTTAGCCACTACACCACCAGGGAACTCCCGACTTTATTGGTTTTTAATAATGCTTTGAACATGAATAACTATATTCCAGTTATAAAAAGCACAATAATTTTTAAAAACTAATCAAAAAGATATGGATAAATTCTTAGAAGTGGAATTGCTGCAGCAGAAATGCATGTTCTTTATTGTCTGTATTCATAAAGATAGTCTTTCAGAAAGGTGTTAACCAGTTAATTGATCATTATTTATGAATCCTCAGCATTCAGTATATGAATGATTCTCCACATCATTACCGATAACTGGGCTTTTTATCCCATAAATGTTTGCAAGTCATATTATTGATTAAAAGGTTTTCAACTTTATCAAGATTGGATTGTGCATGTTTTTGCTTGCTTTATTGCCTTCGATCTAGTGAATGCTGAATTCTAAGTAATTGTAGCTGGGGAAGCAAAGTTCAGTCCTCTCATCCTTCACTTCTCCCTCTTCCATTGTGATCAGTATTGTGCTTTTTTTCTAATTAATGGTTCTTAACCTTTGTTCTACTCTAATACTTGAATCAGTCAAGCTGATTGTCATTTGGGGCTGTTGCCTCTCCAGGGAGTGATAAATTATCTTTATAAGCAGTATATGGGTTGTTACAACAATAGGCACTATTTTGCACCGAGAATAATACCTTTATTTTTAAAATGACTTTATAAGATTGAGATTATCTAAAAATGAAGTTTTTTTCTTAGAATTGAACTAGATTCCCAGTCAGGGAACTAACCTCCCCAAATATAGAAAAGAATGAACCGAACTACAATTATAAGCTAAGTTTGAGGAAATCACTTTCATGAGTCGACTGCTGAAAAACAATAAAGATTATATGGAAATTATGCTTAGATTGAATTTGTTATCATAGAGTGGTATATTTTTTAACACTGACTTAAACCTGGAATGCTTATTATTTTCTAAATAAATTAAATCTTTGTGATTCAGGCAGAAAAGCAAGTAGAAACCGAGGAGGCAGGAGTAGTGGCAACAGCAGCAGCATCGGTTAATCTGAAAGTGAGTCCTAAAAGAGGACGACCTGCAGGTAGGATTATGAATGTTTAAATTGCTGGCTTATAATTAATATTCTAGTCTATTTAAGTGTTGTCCCTCGGATACTTCTAGACTAGTTGGATGGATAGGCAATTGGTTACATATAACATACAAATTTCAAAGGAGATAACTTGGTTTCTGCTCTGTGTAATGAAGTTCTTAAATTTGAAATAATTGCTTGGGACTTTTCATTTTCTGTTTTATCTCTACTATATTTTCCCCTAATAGTGGCAGTTGAGGCTGTGGTGAGGTTTAAATTCCATGAATGATGGGTTTATTTTATCTCTCAATTTAGAAAGCATAAACTTTCCAAATGGAGTTATAATGAAAGCAAGAGAAACAGCATGTGGATAATTAAAGCTATTAACATTTTAGGTTATCGCATTCTTTGTTTAGGACTTTTACAGTATGCAGCTGTCATCAGCATTGCCCATTTAAAAATAGTTGGGAAGGATCTACTTTTAATATAAAGTAAAACAAAATTAACCAAAATAGAGCCAATTTTTTTCTGCTTCATAATAGGATTTTTACTGAGAAAAGGGGGTAAAATGACTAATATCCAGAAAGGGGGGGGAAACCCATCTGAGAATTTGTTTATGTATTTTTTATTTTGGAATTTAATAGTGTAATGGATCAAAGTAATGGTGTTAGAAAACTGACTTCTGATACAAATTTTCTAAGATATAAATGAATGTACATGTATATATAATACTGTTATATGTATTTGAACATTGAATATAAATGCTACTATCATAATTTTGTGATATCCACTCTTGTTAAAACAACAATGATGGATGTTCTTTAAAAACCCTCACAGCCTTTCCAAAGACAAACTGAAAATTACTTTGTTGATCTCCCTTTTCAAATTTTCTGTTGTTCATTTGAACCATTGGAGGATGTTATCTTTAAAACTTAGTAATAATGGTATTTCTAATAAACCACTAATATTGTTAATCTATATAATTTTTAATCTCAGTATGTGAAATTGGCATCTTAAAGGGAAAGCTGGTAGTTACGGATTTTTTTCTGTGAATGTTAGCTACAGAAGTCAAGATTCCAAAACCAAGAGGCAGACCCAAAATGGTAAAACAGACCTGTCCTTCAGAAAGTGACATGTGAGTTGATTTTTAATGTATATTAATTATGCAATAAATGAGACATTTGACTTCCAGTAAGTACAAATATCTTTGCATTTTTACCAGTTTTATTGATATTTGTTATTACTCATCTGTATTTCTGAAAATTATACAAAAAACTGTTCTAGTTGTTTTAATGGTAAAAAGTAAAACTTGATACTGAATCAAAAAAGTCTGATGTGATTATCATTTCCTTAATCCAAGATACTTTTTTTTGCTATATTGTATATAAAGATACTTCGATAATGCAGGGTAAAATCTATAATGGGGAAATTGCGCAAGATAGTATTTTTTTTGTTAGATTTACTGAGGTGACATTGATCGGTAAAAAATAGTTTCCAGGTGCACAGTTCTACATTACATCCTCCATGTGTTGCATTATATGTTCACAAGCCAGAGTCAGATCTCTTCCTATCACCATGTATTTGTGTCCCTGTCCCTTCTCCCCTCCCACCTCCCCAAATAGTATATTTTTGAAGCAATTTCCTGAATCTTTTTTAGCTATTTCAGAATAACTTTTATTTTAAAATAATTCTGAAGTTGCATTCGTATTGTAAATTTTAAAGTATTTTGGAATGGTAACTTAGTTATGTTAAAATAATCAGGTTTTTTTCCCTATGGGTTGGCTTTTCTGGGTGGAAACTTCACCAGAAAGAATATATGTTTAGACACAGGACAAATACTCTATTTGGAAAGGAAGGTTTAAGAGGCACACAGCATTCTTCCTTAGGAAATTGGAAATTATTCTGGGAACATAACTGAGATCCCCTAATTTTAGATAAAGGAAAGTTCCCTTGATTAGGCCCCAGTTTTCTCTGAGAGTATCTTCCTATTCCTTTTCTCTCGGTAGCTTTTGGCTGTTTGCCTTGAGAGTTCTTCTCTACTTTTTCATTACCATCTTTAGTTGCATCTGAAAAGGTCTTTGGAAACTGGTACACTCCTTATTAGCTGAGCAGCTCATAAGCAGTTGGGGGCCTAAGGTTCCTTTTTAGATCTCCATTACTTTCTTTTGATGTAGGCTGGTGTCACTTTTGGTAATAAGTCTGTTATTGTGTATGTGTCTACGTTTCATTCTAGTGAGCTCCATGTGTGGTGGTGTCACTCATAAGACTTTCTTAAATATGCTTATCTTTTTATACTTATTATAGGCACTTGGAGTTTATTAGTTTTCCTGAGAAACCACCCCTTGGTCTCCTTTTCCCAAAACCAGTTGTTCATCTGAAGGATCCAGGTGTAGCAGAAAGGCTTGATTGGATCTTTGACCCCTCACTCCAGTCTTTGAATTTGAAAATCTTTTACAGGATGGGGTGACTTTCATCCTTTGTCTTCCTGTTATATTTTTAACTCATCTTTTTCTTCAAGTACCCTACCAAATTTATCTTGATAAAAACCAATTCAAGATGCCAACATGCTATCTTGAAACCTCTTCACCCCAAGTTCACTGAATATATATATTTTTACTAGTTATCACGTGACAGTTTTATACAGGTCAGTTTCTAAACCCCAAAGTCAGTGTCACATGTTTCAGGTTTTTGTTACTGGCATCATTTTTTGTTAGTGAGCTTTTGCTGAGGTGATAACTCCAAAACAGCAACAGCTTAATATATATTTATTTTTCATTAATGCTGTGTATACACTGGGCATTGGCAATAGCTACTCTGCTATGTATCTGGACACAAGCTTAGTGGAGTGCACAGCTAAACTATATAAGCTCTTGAAACTTATGGTCTCCACCATGAGAACAGCATGTGTTTGTCAGTGACAATTTCTTTGCAGTGGGTCATGAAATGACAAGACAGCGGAATAAGCCCAGAACTACTGAAATCACCTTAATAATCCTCATGTAATGAAATATTTGTTATAAGCACTGAGATAATTTGGGGTATGTTTGCAATTGTAACTTGACCTATTGAAAAGATAAATTGTCAGGAAGCTACTAAGGAGGACCACTGGGAAAAGACTTGTAGTGAGCAATGATCATTATGTTTATGGGAATTCTGCATTGGTACTGTTCAAAAAAACCTTGAAATAATCCTGTTTCTGTTGTCTTTATGATACACCTTCTAATTTTTTTTTTTAAGTTGTATGATATTCCACTGGGTATAAGATCATAATTAAGGTCTATCCCATTTGTAGGTAGACATCCTTCTAAAAACAGTGTTTACTACTGTTTTGTACATGTGCAAGTATAGTGGTTAGAATACATTTGCTAGAAGCAGATTTGCTGGGTCAAAGGGTATTTGTGATTTTAATGTTTCCTTCCATAGGGGCTAACATTTGGAGGATGGCAGTTGGTCAGTATGTATTAAAAGCTGTGGAAATACTTTTCATATTTGACTATTCCCATCTCAATGAAATTATGAAAATATTTATATAGTAGAATCTCTATTAACTGGAACTCAAGCAACCAGCAAACAAAATTTATCTGGCACGGGTGCCAGGTAATGGAGAATCTACTTTATTTGTGGAAATATTGAAGTTAAATTATTTCATGCTTTTTCTAACATCAGTTAAAAGGATGAAATCCATATCAAGCATGTCCATTGATAGAAGAAAAACTCTTCAGTGCTCAAGAAAGCAGTTGTCTGGTAGAGATCATTGGTTTTGGAATTAAAATTTTGGGATAATTACTGATCTTTTGCACCATTGTTTTCTTATTACTCAAATGGAATGGGTTGGACTATATCATCTTCTGAAGTCCCTTCCAGCTCAAATCCATTGAAGTAACTGTATAATTTGTGAAAATTTCAGTGAAATTTCTCGAACAGTAAAAAGATTAGTTTTTAAACAGCTCATTCAAGCTTCTTTGTGCTTTAGCTGAATATATATACCAGAAAAGTAATGATGTGGTTAGCATTGGCATTACTTGATTCTTCTTCTGGAGCCTGTTATCTTAACATAAATACTCACTCATGTTTGCTATAGTAGTTAGCATAAATGCTATCCCAAGGTAATGTCAGGATTATTGAGCAAAGTCAGTAGTTGACTTGTTTTAGTGATATCTGCAGTCCAGAACTAAGGTGCTAGGATGTTCAGTGCTGTTTGATATTATGCATAACTGGCTGTATATTTTATATGTATAACTTGGGAACCTTTTACCTTGCAAAGACTATTTCTTTGAATTCTAAAATCACCATATATGATCATATGCAACTCACTTTTGCAATTGTACTTTTTCCAGTGTGGCTACTTTTCAAACAAATTTATTCTTAAAAGTATGTAGACTGTAAACTCCGTAAGGTCCAGGGGTCTCACCCATTCACTCATCTCATTCATTGCTATAGCTCTAGCATCAAGAAAATAGTACCTTGACAAGTAAGATAATGCTTGACATTTTTTTTTTCAGTGAGTTGAGTCACTTTACAAAAAATTTGGGAAGGGGGTACATCACTTTTCTGTTACCCCAATGCCACTATAATTTTTGTATCTTGTAATTCATATTAAAAAGATATTCTTTTCCATTTATGATTGGATAATAAAGACACTCCATTATTGTTAACTAAAATACTTCATTGTGTGACTGGGAAAGTATGGTTGAATGACAAGTGTTGATACATCAAAGTTCATTTTCTGTTGTTGCACTCTAAAATAGGGTAACTGAAGAAGACAAAAGCAAGAAGAAGGGGCCAGAGGAAAAACAACCTAAAAAGCAGCTTAAAAAGGATGAAGAAGGCCAGAAGGAAGAAGATAAGCCAAGAAAAGAACCAGAAAAAAAAGAGGGGAAGAAAGAAGTTGAATCAAAAAGGAAAAACTTAGCTAAAACAGGGGTTACATCAACCTCTGATTCTGAAGACGAAGGAGATGATCAAGAAGGTGAAAAGGTAGAACATTCATGTAGCAAATAAAATATTCTATTTTTAGTTTAGTATGTTCTTAATCTTACTAAAAACTTTCAGTGTGTTTGTGAAAGTCCATAAATATGATTAAAAGTTAAGCTAAATTTTTTTATTTTCTGAATAAACTTGAATTAGTTATGTTAAAAGGTATACTTTAAACTTTAATGTCCATTCTAAATTTCTTCCCTTTCACAACTATGATATGAATATTAAATGTTATATAATAAACTCCCAACAACCCTACCTATGCAGAAGAGCTAGGAAAGTAGAGATTAACCCAGCTGGGCTGTGACCAGTGTAGACACGTAAAAGAGGCGCATTTATATACAGATTTTTATTATTTGCCCCAATGAAGTTTCTCACCACTCAAGCCTATTGAGTATACATTTTATCAGTGGTACTTTAATGCCACAGTACGCATCCTTAGAGAGCTATAACCCAGGTCATGTAGATCTTTTCTTTTTATGTGATTACTTAATACTTTAGGAACCAAAATTTTTAAATTGGGTGGGTTGAGTGTACTTCTTAGTAAACAGACAGGTATTGAAGTTAGAATCAAAGTGTAGAGGCTAATAGCTTGACATACATACTTCATTTTAGGCTAGGGAAATCAAATAGATTTTAATTCCCAATATCAAGAAAAAGTTAATTTAGATAGCAACATGTTCATTCTGAGATTTTAAAAAATTAGTAATTTCAATACTGGTTGCTTTTTTTCCCCTCCCAAGATTGTAATCATAGAACACTAGTCACTGACTTGACAGTTAACTCAATCCATTCTTACTCTCAAAGCAGAAGAGAAAAGGTGCAAGAAGCTTTCAGGCTGCTCACAGAAGGAATATGCTGAGAGGCCAACAGTATGAGAAAGAATTAGCAGAAAGAAAACGCAAGCAAGAAGAACAAATGGAAACTGAGCAGTAAGTATTTTTTTAATCTAAATTTTGGTTTCTCTTTTAAGCTAGCATGAAATTTTTGAACAACTGACTCTCATTTTCTAGGCCTTATGAAGTCTTTAAAGATGTCACTTTACCCATGTGTTAGGAACAAATCTTGAGTATATGTTTCAGGCTTCCTTCTTTTCTAAGGGGATGAAATTCACTGAGGGTAATCACCCTGTGAATTCTTTCTAATTTAAAGTAAAGTGCAGACAATATTTAACTGTAAGTGGCTTTATAGAAAATGGCCATATCCTCTTATTTAGTTATATAGAATTAAATACGGAAAGAGTGGTGATAAAATATTGATGGCGAAAAAGTGAAAGAAATATCCTTATTTGTTAGACCACCAGCAGGCCTTCCCCAAAAGACCATCAAAAAGAACTAAAAGCACAGCTGGAAACCCCAGAAGCCAGTAAAAGTAAATCTTTAAAAGCTAGCTGAGTTTGCATTAGTAAGATGTGTGCCATATAAATCAAGTTCAAAAGTGATTTAAGTTTTGCTACTTGGAGACAATTATATACTTACCATAATGGGGAATTTCTTTCCCCTTTAATTTTATTCTATAAAGTAATTTTAGTGGAAGGAAAACAGCAATGCAATGATGATTAGGTTTCCTGTGTTTATTACATTTGTTTTCCTAGTTATCTTTAGACTGTTACTTCAGAGTTCATTCCCTGTAAAATGTTTCTTTGTGACGCATTTTGAACTACTGACTAAACTTTTTTGTTTTAGTGAGGGTGTGATTTATAACATATGCTCTAGGCCACTAAGACAGATTTAATGATAAGTGGTGAAATTCTTGAGAGTAGTCTTAATTTTGTACTTTATATTTGTAAAAATCTTTTGTTAAAAGTATAGCCTTTGCCTATCTGCTTTCTTGGAGGATATATAAAGCAGTTTTAGCTGCTTTAGGGAGTAATTTAAAAACTGATCTCAATCTCAGAAATGTTACTCCCTTTAATCTGTTAGACTTTGACCATTTCTGTAAATATTAAAGTTATTTTTTCTTACTGTCCTTTTCGATCCTTTCACTGAAAAGCTGTTGGACTGTTTAATGTTTAACTTTATTGTGCTCTCCAAATTAAAATATAAAATTAGCCATTGCATAGTAAATCTAGCCCAACCCTTCTTTAGTAATCCAAAGTTATCTTTATGTGTTTCAATTTCTTTTTGAATGTCCTCCGAATGTAACTTTCTCAAATTCTAATATTTGTGTTTTCTTTCCTTCTCCTGTTATTACAAAACTTTGTACTTGGACAGTTTTGCTCTGTAAAGCATTTCAAATGCACTTGTGTGAAATGCATTATGCAAAATAAAGTTTATTGTATTGTATTCCCAGCCAAACAACATGTAATCTACAGTAATAAAAAATATATCTCATTTTGGGCTCAAAGCATTAATCCAGTTACTGAAAAGAACATACAAGTGGAGCAAACAAGAGATGAAGATCTTGAGACAGACTCATTGGACTGAATTTCCCCCTACCCCCTTTGATGGAAGAATGTTCCAGATTCTAAATTGAGGACTTCATTAATGGCATTATTACTGTGTTATGATTGTTTAAAAATTTTTCCTGTAAGGTACACACTACATACTAAGGTCGGCCATCATTTTTGTTAAAAGTTTTTTCCAAGCTTAAAATGAAGCTTTATGTTTGAAAATTAGAATAAGCTCAGATGAAGATGGTGGTTGTACATTATTTCATTAAGAAAATATAAAAGTTAATTTTGTTTTGAAGTTAGGTGTTAAACTGGAATAGCTATTATACCCCAGAGAATGGGGCAGTTGTGCCCTCCCGTTGACATTCCTTTGTTGTTTAAATCTTTAGAATCTTAACTGTTTTTTTTTTTTTTTTAATCCTGAGAGATTAAACATAGCCTTGTTAAAGCAAAACTGAAACTGTAATCAAAATTTTAAAATA
Source organism: Lyroderma lyra (assembly GCA_004026885.1). Taxonomy (NCBI): domain Eukaryota; kingdom Metazoa; phylum Chordata; class Mammalia; order Chiroptera; family Megadermatidae; genus Lyroderma; species Lyroderma lyra. The sequence goes on from PVJL010000177.1 coordinate 376,382, forward strand.
AAGTTTTTTTTAAAAAAGAAACCTGATTTTTAGGTATTTTTTTTGTTCTTGTCTATTTGAATTGGTTTATAATAAGACTCAAACTCCCAGCCAAGGTATTAGAAATTAATGAGAATTCATTTTTAAATGCTTATTTTTGTGATGTACAGTAACATGGTACCTTTTCATTTGTGAAATGGTATATAAATGTTAGCGAATAGCATTTTAAGTTTGATATATTGGCAAAAACATTTTTATATAATAACGTTATCTTTATACATCCTATTTAATGTGGAAATGAAGTTCACACCCTTCAAATTAGCTATCCTTTGGAGATGTGGGAGCAGTTACTTTTTAAAGTAGCTGTGATGTAGAATTTATGAAACATTTATAGGTATTCTTTTCTCACGATAGCCTGTTTGTCCACTGACCAGTATTGGTCTTGTGACAACACACTATTTATTCTTGGGAAAAAATTTCACTGTAAAATTTAAAATTACTTGTGATGTCACTAAAAAGTTAGGTTGTTAGACTCTTGGTTTTTTACAAATATTGAGGTTATAGTAATTAATACTAATGTGGCACTGCAGAGTTCTAAGTCATTTCCTTGTGATCTAAGCTATTGACTATTTAAAAAAAAAGATTTTAACTTTTACATAAGGGATTATGAGCATGTGGTAAACAGTCACAAAGTTCCAATGTTTTGAAATATCTGTGTTAACATTTGATAGGCAGAATAAAGATGAAGGAAAGAAGCCAGAAGTTAAGAAAGTGGAGAAGAAGCGAGGTTAGTTATTTCACTTTCTAAGATGTATAAAAATTACACACAGAAAATTATACAGACACTTAATGTACAGCTTTTGAAACTGGTCGTTCATGTTCTTAAATCCTACAGATTTTTCTCAAATCCCTAATGGATTCTGTGTACACTGTATCGTAATTATAATCAGGTGAACTTGCTAAGGAGTCATATTTAGTATTTTATCTGATTAAGTCAACGTTTTGTAACACAGCCAAAAAGCTAGATGTTTTTCCCATTTTTGACAAATCTGGTTTGAAATAAAGATTCTGTATTTTTGGTTAGATGTATAAAGTGAAACAAGTATTTAAAGACTGAAATAGAGGAGTAAAGGAGGGCTGTCCAGAAGTATTCAGCCATGTAATATGAAAAAGGGGCTTTTGTGGCTGTATGTTTCCTGAAGAGCCCTCATATTATTGGGTGCTGACTGCTTATTTTAGAAACATGGGGCAAAGATAACTTTTGCTTATATAATGAATGCTGCTTTCCTAAACCAAATAATAAAAATGGCTGATTGCTAAGAACATTTTTAAATATTTCCCACGTCTTTCCATTGTACTTATATTATATAGAAACAGTGGCTTTGGAAAAACTATTTACTATTTCACATTTTAATTTATAGAAACGTCAATGGATTCTCGACTTCAAAGGATACATGCTGAAATAAAAAACTCACTCAAAATTGATAATCTTGTAAGTGTTTTAATTCCTTGTTTAAAAATACTGCTTTTTATAGCTTCATATTTTCTCACGTGATTTTTTTTAAAGTGAATTTAAGATAAAATGGACTATTACGGGTTATTTCCTACTAACTTGTTATTTGAGATTTTAAAATAATCTTTAGAAACAGATTATGCAGGCTTGGTAATTAACAGTTACGACTTACTCTTTTATCATGAAGGATGTGAACAGATGTATTGAGGCCTTGGATGAACTTGCTTCACTTCAGGTCACAATGCAACAAGCTCAGAAACACACAGAGATGATTACAACACTGAAAAAAGTAAGTGATCTTCAGTCATGCAGAGTTTTCACATTTCCTCACAACCATTACATTAAAAACATTTTAGAAATTAGGAAAACAATTATGAATGTATATTTTGTTTTCTTAGATACGGCGATTCAAAGTGAGTCAGATTATCATGGAAAAGTCTACAATGTTGTATAACAAGTTTAAGAACATGTTTCTGGTTGGTGAAGGCGATTCTGTAATCACACAAGTGCTGAATAAATCTCTTGCTGAACAGAGACAGCATGAAGAAGCAAATAAAACCAAAGATCAAGGAAAGAAAGGGCCAAACAAAAAGCTAGAAAAGGAACAAACAGGTATGTGGTAATAAATTATCTGCTGGAACTGCTTTTAAGAAATGGCTTTGATATTACATTAATACCTTATGTACAGTAAATGATGAAAGGTCTCATAAAGCACTTAGCAGAATGTAGTAATGTATCTTTTCTTTTTCAAGTTTAAATTAGTAGTTAAATACTGCTAGTATTTACTATTATAGTTTACTGTCTTACTGTGTGTATATCATCCTCTTTTTGTTAAAAAACAGTGTGGTGGTTGGGAGTGCCAACCTCCTTAATGGTTGGAAATCCACATGTAACTTTGACTCCCCAAAACTTAACTCTGTTGACTGAAAGCCTTACAGAAAACTAAATAGTCAACACGTATTTCGTATATGCATGATGGTACTATATTCTTATAATAAAGTAAGATTTTTTATAAGAAAAAAGTTTCTAAAATCCTAAGGGCAGTATTTATTGAAAGATATTCACAAATAACTGGACCTGTGCAGTTCAAACCCATATTGTTCAAGGGTCAACCTTAATACTAGTAGTTACTCTTTTCATTTCAATTAGGAAAAAACTTTAACCTACACAAAAATAAATTTCCCTTTGTCATGTAGCTTTAGCAGTTATCAATACATGATCATTGTTCTTTAATACCCCCAACAAGTTTTTCCTGTGATCCCCCTGAAGATTATTTTGAAGCAAATTCTAGATATGTCATAAATATTTTAGGAAATCTGTGATGTATTCTTAAAACAGAATTAGTTTCCCCAATTCCATGTTATATTAATGTCTTAGCTGCATCTGCTTAATGTAGGAACCAACATTTCAAAGGAGTTGGATTTTTTTACTCATTTATTAGGGAATGATGTAGGTCTTACGAGATTTGCTAATGAAAAATGATTTATGTGGAAGCACTCGCTGTTTACTTAGTAATACAGCACAAAAATGAAGAAATGACTACTTTTGACATTTTTTGTTTGAAAATACCAGTAATGATAAATACAAAATTTGACTGATTCACATTATTTTTCTAAGAAGAAGGATAAATTATAATCCTTCTCTAATGTTACTACCCTGTTCCTGGTAACACATAACAAATGGAATAATGAGATGAATGGCCAGCCCACTTGTACCCATAACTGTATGTAGTAACCTTGCTTCTTATGGTGTGTCTCAGCTACCCTAAGGATTACAATGTAATTTTAAATAAAATACTTTTAAGTACTAGACACTTCAGGTTCATATTTTTGTTTCTGAGTTTAGATCTTAGAGGACATTGTTAAGTATTAGATGCTCTAACAGTTATTTCATTGGAATCCTTCCAAAGGTTCAAAGACTCTAAATGGAGGCTCTGATGCTCAAGACAGTAACCAACCACAGCACAATGGAGATAGCAGTGAAGAAAGCAAAGACGAGGCCAGCAGTAAGAAAAAGTGAGGATGTGTTTCAGTGGGTTGTAATGTCTATTTTTGTTTTAATTTTTTAAATCACATTGCTGTTTCAAGGTTATTTGTGTAAGGGATTGCATTTCAATCACGTAGTTCTTTAATTCAGGAAGCAAGATACAAATAAAGGAGAAAACATACAAACTATTGGACTTCTTTCACTGATATACCTTTAATAACTTATGTTCGTACTTTCTTGAATTTTGACAGGATAATAAAAAATTAGATCTAGAGTAAGAGGCTTTTGCATTATAATAGTCACTCTAACTAGCTATGGAACTGTAGTTATCCAGGTCTTGACTTGTTCCACTCTATATTAGAACTCGGAATCAAGCATCCCTTCTAATCTCTGAAATTCAGAGAACTCTTTCTGTAATCATCCCCTCACAGGTATAATATACTCATGTTCTTTAAAGAAAATTCATTTTACAGCTGGAAATAATGTACAGGGCCTGGGTCATGACACTTCCCTGAGTTATTTTGCTTGAGCTGCATATTAATTACTTTGGGAAGAAGTCACAACATAGTAAAATAAAATTTTCAAACAAAAATAATAAATTAAAAGAATTTTTAAATGTGTGGGTGATTTAAAAAACATAATGCACAGATTTAATGTCTCTCCCCCCCCCCCCGAGGAAAGAAAAATCCCCTAATCCCAGTTGTCACACCTTTTTCCCTCCACTTTTCTTTAGGCCATCCAGTGAAGAGAGAGAGACTGAAATATCTCTGAAGGACTCTACGCTAGATAACTAGGGTGACATACCTGGAATATAAAGGACATTTGAGAAGTTTGTAATGGTTCCATTTCAAATATTTTGACTGCTGAAAGTTTTAAATTTTTGTAAGCATAGGTTTTGATGTTTAAAACTTGCTTTGAGGGAGAAAAATCCCTTTATCTTTGTTTAAAAGTAATGAAACATTGCAATTGTACTTGTGCAGTATTAACAGCTACATCACACAGTAAATGTGAGGGAAGATCCATTTAGGAAATGTTGAATTACTTTTCCAGACATTGGTTGTAGCATAGTTTCAATTATTGTGTGTATGTTAATGTGTAATTGATAGTGGAAAAAGGTTAACACTTTTAAAACTGCTACTCCTATAAACCTTTCCTCCCCCCCCCCCCCCAAATATCGTGGGTTTTGTGCAGTTTTTACAAATCTTGGATTTACCAGACTGTCTTTTCACTGTGGATTTTGTAGAAATTATGCATTTTTATGGTAGATAAAATGTTACTTATATACCATGCCCTCCTAACTAAAGTCTCATAGTTGACATTTGTGCTACATTATCCTCCTGCTTTGTAACAGTGTGTGGTCTGTATGCCTTTTTGTATGACAACTAGATATCCAACTGACAATTCTACAAGGTACAAAACGTGTTAACTTTGAAGGTAATTTAATTTTGTGGCTAGGAATTCAGTGAAGTCACATCTTTCATGCAGAGAATAGAATGGGTGTATATAGGAACGATCTGTGTTTAGGGTTCAGCTATCTAAGATCCTTTACAGGCACTAGTAGCTGAAACTGAATGATAAAAAGTTTATTAAAAGTTTATTTTTGAGACATTTTTGAATTTTTAAAAAAGTCACTCATTAAGGATGTCACTAAGTAGTATTTTTTTAATCAGAAAACAATCCATGATGATTATGCAGTAAAAGTAAATACTATATAAGGAAACGTATTTGAAAACGTGGCTCTATCAGAAGGAAAATTTTATTTCTGTATTATACAGGTGACAAGATGGCAAAAAGTGGAAACAGCGTGTGGAGGCAGTAGACAAAGCAAGGGAGTACTTCTTAATAGTCTGTATATTCATGTAATGGACTAAATTAGGGTGAACCAAGGTTAACACAAAATTTAAGGGTAGCTTAACATAATATTTCTAAGGTTTTTGATTAGGTCACTTGGTGGTTTTTTAGTAGCTGAAAGACAATTCTTGTGTTTTGAAAACTGAATATGAGAAAAAGGCTTTTAATACTTGAGTGTTTGCATGTGATATATGCATTGTATGTTGTGACCTCTCAGATAATTATTTTCATCTGTAGATGAAGAGTTTGAATTGTTTCAATAATTGGAGCTTTGCTTTTGAGAGGTTTTAAAATGGAACCTAGGACCCACTGTTTTGAGGGAACTCTTGCTATCCTTAGTACAATTAAAGTTTGGACAGATTTATTCTAGTTAAGCCATAAGTGTCAACATGTAAACTTGTTTTGATTAAAGAATTTTTTTATAAAACTACTAGTAAATTACTTCTTTGCTATTTACAAAAGTGTCTTGGAATTCTGGACTTGCTTCCCTTTAACTTTGTCGTAGAGACTGTACTGTTTGGGGAAACAGGGAAACTAATAAGCTCAAAATGACAAAAATAAAGGAAATGTTATTTTTAATCACTTTACCTTTTTTTGTGGCCCAACAGATCCGTATGGTTTAACCAACAACCACAGAATACTTAACTTCTGGAGGTATATGTAGCAGCATTCTGATGATCTTGTCTGCTTGTATGGGTCGACTTTGCTCTAAGCAGTTGATTTACGTGGTAGTAAAACAAAGTTGCCTTTTCTATCTTAACCCTCCTTTCCAGAAATTTCTCTTTTTGGCAGTGATTCACAGATAACTACCATTCTCAGCACTCTTAAGGAAAAGTCTCATAATTATCAAGAACTTTCAGGAGCATTGGCTCAATTTAAATTGTGTAGTTGGTTCAAAACTCCACAGCTGAATATGTCACTAAGATGAGATCATTTAGATGAAGTAGCTAGCCCTCCCTCATCTCCCAAATCCCCCACTTTTTTTGGTATGTATAAAGAACACGTATGGATAATGTTTAAAAAGAGTGAATTATATATGATGCAACAGACTCGACTGTGGAAGGTTTTCTCAACTGCTTAGGAGAAAGTGCAAAGTACCATCTGAATCAGAAAACCCAAATTTGATTTCATAATGTATAAACAGCTTGACTGGAGTACCTTAAACCCCAGTAATTGCCACTGTATCCTGTGGTTTCAAATAGTAGGATGATACATTGGTTGTAGTGTACCTACACACACTTACCTGGTTGAACATGTCAGGCCAAGATGAGGTAGCCTGTACCAGAGCAAAAGCTTACAGGGCTCTGTGAGGGCTTCACTAACAACTTACTTTGTCCCATTGGCCAGAGAAAGGATGATCTATTGGAAACAGCAAACCCATAATTATACCTTAAGAAATGAAGAAGCTGCTATATAGGTAATGTGTTCAAATTTTTGCTGTGTAATTTTCCAACCTTGGAGATGATAAAGACATTATGTGATTGGGAGAAAGGCCAAATTGCCCTTGAAGAGTACTGAAGCCTGAAAAAGATGTTTAAGGAAATAGGTACTACTTTTCTAGAGTGATGATTTTTTTTTTTTTTTGCATTTCCATCCACTACTATATCAAAATCTAATTTGTTTTAAATACACAAGATGTTGATTAATAAGTTAATGACAGCATTTTCCTATATGCCTTTCATTAGATAAAATGTATAATTTAACAGTCTTGTGTTTAACACTGAGTTTTGCAGCTACAAAAATCCCTCCATGCTAGATACCTTTTATGCTTACTTGAAAACGTTAGGTGTTTCTTTTGGTGGGAGACTATGTAACTGATACACAATACATGGGCAAATTCTGGGAGTAACCAACCTGATTGACCTTTCCACTCCAGATTTCACCAGGAAATAATAGATATCTGAGCCTTTGTAAAAAAAAGTTGGTGAAAAAGTTAACCTTAAAAACCAGCAGGATAATACTCTCAATAAATGATAAAACAAGAATTTCAGTTGCAGTATTTTAACTGACAATCTTGTTTATCCACTAAAATGAACTGATTGACACCACACATAGATTAATACTTCCATTATAATTTACTTTCTGGAATTTTCTGTTTTGAGAATATGAAATGATGAAAATTAATAAAATTAAAAAGATCCTTGTATACTAAATGTAAAACCTATAAGCAATGCAGTTTAAAAATAAAGCAAAAATTCATTTTTACCTGTGGAAGTTTAATTGGATAAATCTATGGTTTTCCAAGAGAATTTTAAATAGATTTAATTTAGCATCACTGGAAACAAAAAAGTAAAAATGTAGGCTATAACATAAAGCAGTCAGAGAGGGACCTCGGGTGTGCCAAATGAATCAGTAAGAACACTGCTAGACATACCAGAAACAGGTGCTTGTCGCCTACACACCATTTGACTTGGATATGTTGTATTTAAGTCCATAAAACATTTCACTGTCAACCTTTCAATTAAACACAGAGGCCTATGAGGGAAAGTTAATAATTTGTCGAACAGAGGGAGGGGCGGTTATTGGAAAGGTGGGAGTTTGATTGTGTGACTTAGTACAATTGCGTCCGTGTTCTTTCAGATAGTGCCAAAGCAGCACATCAATTAAGAAAATCTTAAGTATGGTTAAAACTGAATTTTGTGCCAACAAGTTACTCAGACAACAAGGGAAAACACCTCAAACCATTTTGGAAGAGATGTTAGCAGTTTACAGGGACTGTTGCCCTGGGAAATCCATGGTTTCCAAGTGGCACAGCCTTTTCAAGCAAGGCAGAGTTGACTGAAGACAACCTCCCATCCAGGACGCCCTGTTGAAGCCACTTCCCTCAGACACTGTCAAAAAAGTTAGTGAATAAAGGCAGCCTGCAGAAATGGTTGGAGTATCACCTACAATCATTTTGAACATTCTCAGTCAACATCTAAGAATGTCAAAAGTCAGTATAAAATGGGTACTGAGAACACTCACGCCGCTTCACAAACGTGTTGCGTATTGACACTTTTCCGACCTCTGCAGAGACGACAAAGATGAAGTTTTAAACTGCATTGTTACTGGAGATGAAACTTGGGTTCACCATGATGATGAGCCTGAGTCAAAGCAGGAGTCCTTGCAATGGCATGAAAAGGGCACGACAACCCCTTAAGAAGTTCAAGGAGTCACAATTGGCTGGAAAAATCATAGCTACTGCTTTTTTGGGGAAAGGAGGATATTCTGATAGATTACAAGGATAAGGGTGTCACAATAACAGAAGAGTACTATTTCAGTCTGCTGAAACAGTTAAAGGAGTATGTGAAGGAGAAAAGAAGAGGAAAGTGGACCAAAGGGGTGCTGCTTTTGCACAACAATGCATCCCTGCACAAGACCCATGTCTTGTTGGCTACTCTTCACAACTGTGGCTTCCAAATGCTGTTAAACCACCCTCACTACAGTCCAGACCTGGCTCCGTCTGATTATTATTTGTTCCCAAATGCGCAAAACAGCTTTGAGGGAAGAAAATTTACAGATGACAAAAAGAGATGAAAACTGCAATTTCAGCATATTTTGAAAGCAAAAACAAAACATTTTTTTTCCAAGGACATAAATAAACTTAAAGATATGAAAAGTGTATTAGCGGTTAAGGGTGAATATATTGAAAGCAAAAATAATAAATAGTTTTGTTTTGTTTTGTTTTTTTACCCTTCTTTCTGCAAATTTCTTGACCACCCTTGTATATAGGCTTATATTGTAAATGTCTGTTCTCAGCCATCCAGGGAATGTGGAATTCAGGTGAACTTAAATACTACCTGTAAGAAAGTGAAAATTTAAATGATACACTTTAAAATGCACCATCTCAAAGCATTTCTGTCATAAACAAATTTTCCACCAAAAAAGTTTTCCAGAGAACATTTCAACATATAGAAGGTATTTTCCCTAATGATCTAGACCTCAGAATTTTCATAGTTGCACTTTGGCCTAGAAAGAGAGAAGTAGAACAGTCATAGTAAGGGGGCCAAAAGAATTAAGAGCTGGACCAGAAAAATTATTGTTTTACTTGTGCATGTAGAAGAATACTGGGTATTCTTCTACATACTGCTCAAGATTAAGGGAGCCAGGGCGCATAATTAATAGGATCTTAATTTTCCATGTCCCAGTGGTCATATTACATAAAATCTATTTAAATCATCAAAATACTGAAATTTAAAACTCAGCATCTATGATTCACAAAACGTGAAGAAAAGCTTCAATTTGTTACTTATGTGAAGTTAGAAATATACACTCTAAGATCTTTTTATATTTGTTACTCATGCAGTGAGTCATTAAAATGTTTAATGTGCCTAGTTACAAAAGAGCCCACTGAGAGATTAAATTACACAGTTACTTAATATTGTATTAAATAATTTACTTTTATTAACTTCTCCCTCATTTTTATTACAGATATTTGAAAGATCTTTTTACCTTGGAAGCCTCATGGTATATGGTGTAGCTCTCACATTCTTCAGAGAATTTTCAAAACACTTTCAGCACTTGATGTATCATTAATTGAAACTTGCTAATGATCAAAAAGCATTCTGGACACAATGAATAGGCAAGACACAGACTGGGAGAAAATCAGAATACATGTACCTGACAAAGGACTTGTATTCAGAATATATAAAAGAACTCCTACAACTCAGTACGATAAACAACATAGTTTAAAATGGACAAAAAGCACTGAATAAAAACTACAGAATATCTAATATATTTCTAAGCATTTATATATAATCAAGTTGTAAGAAAAGCTGTGATCTGAAAACACTTTTAAAGGGAGATGGGGGTAGCTTTAGCTGATAATTTCAGGTTGATCCTGTTCCTCTGGCCTTTCCTGAAAATAAAATAACCATCCAAGAAGACAGTTATTTCACAACAGTACACTTTTTGTTGTTGGTTATTAGTTAAAAGTTCCAGGATCAACATAAGGATAAGCGAGGAATTCTCCTAGTTTGTTGCCTTCTGAATCATAGTGGAGCATTCGGAAGCAAACATCACAAAAGAAACATGGGTCCACTGGTGCAAAACTGTCATTGTTTGTCACCCACCTGTAGTTTAAAAAAAAAAAAAAAAGGTTGTCATTACAATTAACTTAATCATGCTTTAAACTTGCTAGGCAGTAAGCTGTAAACAACTTTTCCATGATTGCCTTCTCATTCTGTCTTATTTGTACATTATAATCCATCATACAATTTTTTAAAACACAGACATTATCATCAATATAAGGCAAAAGGACAACTAACAGAAACATTGCAGAATGCTGTTTCTCTGAAGGACTTCTTAAAGGTAAGTAGAAAACACAAATCCATACTTGGCATGGCACACCTACCCTCCCAAGTAAGTCTATATGAACACAATCATTTCCTTCTAATAGGCCATCTTGAAAAACTAATAGATGCTACAGAACTGAGAAACTTTTGCTTAGTTTATGTAATTGGTAAATATGTACTGATTAATTTGAAAACTCCAGCTATTTTACTTAGAATTCGGGATAAAAATGTTACAGAGTATATATATGAATGGGAAACATGGGCAATATTATTCAACTGAGGTTTTATTTTCTGACCTGAGATGTTACTGGTCACAGATAAAGGTATTTTTCAGTTTCTCTGAATTCTACACCTCGTGGAATGTTTTAACATCCTGATTTCCACTTTGATCTGATAACTGTGACTTATGCTTTCCCATTGATCATTTAGAAAAGCATATTTGTGGGGAGCCCAAACCAAACTGATTAGACTAAATTCTTCTGACCCACAGTTAAGGAAACAATCTAAACATGCAGAATCACATAAAGCGAAAATGTTTTATAATACAAAACTGTATTATGAATCATTCTATAAGATGCTGCGTTACTTTTTCATTGAGAAACTGAATGAAATTGATTTTGTAAATTGTGGACAAAAGGCAGAACATCCAAATGATGATTTCATTTCCTTACTGTTTAAAAATGAGGTTGTAACTCACTAAAGTCATCTGTAGCACTTCCCTTACTAGATAAAGCCCTTTACCTTATACCTCGAAGTATAAGTCCTCAGATTCAAAACAGAAAGAACTAAAATACCCAAAATCAAGTATTTGACTATTGAAAACCAATGTGTACTTCTCAAAGGAAAATAGGTATCACTTACCTGGCTGTGTACATTTTACAAACAAAACATTTTCTGGTCCACAGCCAATGCTTCTTGGTAAGAAGGGGATAAACTGTCCTATCCAAGCAGTCATCATGATGCACAAGCCTTTTATACACAAGGAAATGAAGATAGTAAGTGCAAATTTTTGTGATGTGATTATGCAAAGAATCAAATACATAAACACCTCAGCATTAACCGAATAGGTATAGTTTTCAATTTCTTTGGCTTAAAAAACACTGAGGCATGAACTGACTTTTTATACCAGGTTGGGCCAAATTGTGGTCCACAAAACACTCCAAAAAGAGCATTTTGGATCAAACACTGTACTCTTTCCTATGAAACGTCCCAAGCCCCTTTCCTGGTAACGTGCACTGTGACCCTCAAGAGGGAGATACTGTATGCAAGGTTTTTCTAATGCATTCCGTCCGAGAAGCTTTGCTTTACTCACTTTACTCAACAGTTAGTACCTTTTTATGGTACTAAGTTGGTTCAAAGGAACTAATTTAAGTATTTTATGTAGCTGTTCTACCTAAATTAACTGGTTATGTGTTAGAAGATGGCTCTTGCTGTTTACTATCTCCTTTTTTTAAAATCCAAATCTGGCTCCTGATGTAATGTGCATTAGTAGGATTTTAGTTTTAGGTGTCAGAATTAAGAAATTGTAAGTGGAAATTAATCTCCACTATGCCACTAATTAGTGGAGTGGGTCTGGGCCAGTCCCTTAATCATGCTGGACCCAGATTTTTCACCTGGAAATGAAAGAAACTGCATAGGAGTACTCCAAAGGTCCCTGGTCCCTGACAATCATAATATTTGATACTTACTTTTTCCAGTAAGAAAGGGTAGCAATATACCAACTTCACCATTAGAAAGTGATTAATAAACTTTTAACTGTTTACCAACTACTGAACTATGAAATGGCACTGAATGATAAAATCCACCTGTAAGATAAAAATGACTTGTGGTCTAAATAAATTATATTCTACATGCCTGGAGTTTAAGGAACGACATTGTGTCCAGCAATATGTAAAGACAGATCAGAGAACAGTGTACTGTCTTCCATCTCATGCTTATTCTGAGGCAGGTTCCCCCTCATCTGAGTGGAAGAGCAGGCAGAATGGCTTGTATAAAATTTAAAGAACATAAAGGCATAACCATATGTAATTTTGAAAGTCATGTGAATCTCTGCGGTTTATGAGCTATCTTGACTCATGCTTCAGAAATTCTTCCCTAGGAGCAACTGTTTTACATTCTTAACTCTCTCTTAATGTAGCTCCTCAGCATTGCCTCTGCAGAACTACTGTAACTTTGGTTACACAGATATTTAATGTTTCAATAGGATGAATTACAATTACTACTACTACTACTACTACTACCAACACCACCACCACCACCACCACCACCACCACATAAGGTACATAACTGACTACAGGTTTCTCTTACAGTGTAACCCTTTGTTTTCTAGCCAGTAATTCCCGCATGTTTGCATTCAGCTTTCAGGGTAGCTGTCACTAATTCAGTTCCCTACTTTCTGACAGTGTGGTAAACGCACTGTTCAGATGGCACGCACCCAAAGGAGGACTGGCAGCTGTAGACACCCTTCCCGAGTCTTCTGTCCTACTCCAGTCTCTGGACTAAGTTCTGCAGGTCTGCTATCCAGCCATCACTTTGAGTTCCTTTCCTGTCATTCTGAGAGTTCGTTCCTTTTGTGTGTCATCTATTCTTTGTATTCCACATTTTTTTCTTTTTCAAGGTTTAGTCTGTGCAAAGTACTTCCTCTGGTAGCTTCATGAGAATCAGTGCATGGGAAGTAAATTTCTAGAGACTGGTCATTAAGACCCTAAAAAGGTAGAGGCAAGGACTTTCTGAAAACGTCAGTTCCTATTACTAGTACAGTAAATGCATAGGCAAAACATTGCTCCACAAAAACAAAGCAAAACAAAACAAAACTACTTAAATTGGTCTCAGAAGAAATCAAGCCAGGGACAGAGCAGGGCTTATCCCTATATATTGGTCCTTCATAAATTGACATTTCCTAAATAAGAAAATGAATAGCCTTATGCATGAGGAGGAGAGAAGATACCAGTTCTACGAAATGTATAATCTTGAAGTCTCATTTTAGAATATTTTAGTCCTTCCTACTTTAAATCTTTCTCCAAGCATTAAGACTTCACATTTGTCAAATAAGAGAATGATGGTTCTCTTCCCCCAGTTCCCCTTCAAATTTTGGTGAAAAGACAAGAAACCTAGAAATACAGCTGCAAATTTGCAAAGGGCCTACATGATCTACAAAATGCATGACTACCACCTGAATGATAGCTAATGCACAAATGGAGGTAACTTTTAAAAATGCTCCTTGTTACGGAATTGTACAAGACGACGAAGATAAGGGATGCAAAGCTGGTCACTGCATGGAAAGCAAACACTGCTGTTCCCAAGACAAGCTGCAGTGACAATTACTTTTATTCCTCTTATTAAAATAAAACAAACTACCTGTGCTTTTATCCTGTGAAATAAAAGGAAAAGAACAAATAAAAGGTTCTGAGTACTGCCACTTACCTTATGTCGGTAATGACAACGACATGTTCACAGTCTCCCTGGTGACAGTATAAGTAGGGAAACCCCAGTTTAATACACAAGTCATTGAAGGTGACATCCTCCATTTTAGCAGTCTGAAACTTTCCATAGCCTCTATCATGGGACTCTGACCACTCAATGATGGTTCTGAGGGAAAAAGCAAGAATGTGTCATTGCTCCACAAAAACCTAAAAATGACGGAAAACTGTGTGACCACAGTAATTTCACAAAACTTGGCTTTACTGGACAGTAGCCATCTCAATGGAAATCACAGTGGTTGATACATGTTGGAATTAAGAACTCTAAATTTTTCTTTATTCATCAGAGCAGCGGTTCTCAAAGTGTGGTTGTTGAGACCCCACAGGGGTTAGAGAGGTCAAAATTATCTTTAAAGTAATCCTAAAATGTCGTTTGCACTTTCAACTCTTACTCTCTCATAAATGGTCAGTTTTTAGGAGGTTATGTGACATGTGTTATCACTTTAGATTGAATAGAAAATATATATACAATGCCACTCTCCTCACTATTTTATTTTGTTTTGGAAAACATTTTTCACAAAAATTTTAATGTTAACAGGTAACAGGATTATTTAAATTAGTTAATATTTAAAGTACTTCTTTGTTTCAATTGGTAATATGGTAAATATTGGTAGCTATAACTTTGGAGTCTTCAATTATTTACAATAGAAGGGAGTGCTGAGACCAAGAAGTTTGAAAACTACCATGTTAAAATATAGATACAAATGGCTATAATAAAAGAATTTATATAACACTCAGAAAAAATATATACATACATATTCTATTGCTAGGACACTGATAATAAAAGTATGATCTAATATGATATTAGATTCAGATTTTTCATGTTAGAATAGACATTTGTAAAGTGTTTAAGTGGGATTTAGCATGTGTGTAAGATTTACTATAATCTCTAAAATAGTAGATAATATACTTAAACAATTATAGACACCTTGCAAAGATCTTCAAATGATCTACACATGTTTTTGGTCCAGACCAACAAGATGAAATAAATGAAAATGTTTCAAAATTGAAGAGATAATTTTTGAGCCCAAAACAAAAGAACAAAATAATTCCTAGGCAAAGAGCCTTAAAAGACCACTACTCGGGTTTGTGGCGAGAATGCCATTTTGAGAACTAGAAAGAGGAAAGACATGAGAATATTTTTGGAAACTATACCTGCTCAAATCTCTGCACTCAGGGTATCTTTTATCATTGTAAAATGTTCCTTCAAAATAAAAGAAGGCTGATTTGTATAGGTCCTACAAGAAAAGAGATGGTATTCAAAGTCCACTATTAACAATTATGAAATTGCTCTAAGTATTAATTCAAAATTTGTTATGTAATAAAATCATACCTGTTCAACAGTAACTTCACAGAATACACTGAGCTCAATTTGTTTAATATTTAATGGGAAGCTCCTATGTGACAACTATTATGTCATTTACCAGGGATAAAGGTATAAAGACATGATCCTTGCTGCTATTTTCAGATTTATCCTATTGCATTTTAATATCTAGGTTGGATTTAAATATAATATGTATATTCTCCTGACAGTTAATTTAGAGATTCGAACTAAAAACTAATAAGCAGTTGCATATTTTCTGTTTCCCTAGCGATAATAAAAATGATCATGCAGTTATATCTATCTGTCGTTTTAAAAACTATTTTCAATGTGCTTTTATAAAAAGTCTCCTTTTATCTTTTCACTAATTCTTAGGCAGACAGAATGTGAATTTCTATTCTTACTCAAGCAATCTCGCCCAAAGTAGCACTACTACTTCATTTTCAGACTACCAGGCTTTCCCTTAAAAAGATGTCTCAGTTGTGACTGCATGACAGAATCACAAAAACATCAAGCACCAAGTCTCACCTCAGACGCATTAAATGAGACTTTCTGAGGATGTGACCCAGGCATCTGTGTTTTCCCATGTTCCCTGGGGGGCTCCCATGGGCACCCCACACTGACAGCCACTCTGTGACACTTGTCTTTCACTGCAGGCTTAAGTGAGGGAAAGACCTGTGCTCTTTGCCTTAACCTACACTTCTTCCTCAGACCTGTGTCCTCACCTGTAAAATCAGTATCTGGCACGCTGTTTTACAGGATTGTGATGAGAATCAAAAGCAGATTATGAACTTTAGGTATTAAAGTTTAGCTTTAGGTATTAAAATAACTTTACGTTAAGGTAACCTAATTTCTCTGCCACCTCTTTAAAGCTTCTCTTGTTCTTTCCTAGTTGTCTTCATTCCTCCATGTACAGATCACCTGACACTGGTGTCAGACACCTTGTAAGACTGGCCTTGCTGGGTTTCCTTGCATCGCTCACTAACTCTGCTGGCCCTCTGTTTCTTCGTGTAAAATGTGAGCAAAGCATTACCTTCTTGCCAGGTGGCCTCAGAGATAAAAGGAAACGGTGTACTATAATGCCTGGCTGCTGTTAACACACTATCTGCCACTTAATATACTACTAAACCCTCAAAGCGTTAATGCTCGGGTCCAAAGTAAAGGTCCTGAAAGAATAAGTATTGCCTTACTTTGGAAACAAAAACAAAGAGAGTTTAGTGTATATACAATTTTGTTCATTATAGAATGTTTCTGTAGAATGCATTTAAAGTGATTTAGGCAACTTAATGCCTTTGGCATAATTATTAATTGGAAGGGGAACTCTAAAAGAACAAAAATGTTTTCTACGTAAATTCTAAATCATCCATTAATAACTTCCTCATCTCAGGATACAAATGGATAAAAACGGAAGATGAGTAATCTCAATACCAATTAACTTTCATTTTTTTAAACCAGAGATCCTCACCAACTAGTTTCCCTATTTTGTCAGCTAGTTTAGCTGAGCACATTCCAAGGAGGGGTGTGTGTGTAAGAAGTTACTTCTGTTATTAATCTAATGTAACTTCAGAGTCTACCTACTGTTACTATTTTATAAACAAAGTATCAATAACTAATAACTACGATCATTTGAACAAAGTCATTATTTACATATAATTTTTGGCATCAATTGGTCATTTATACTCCTGCTAACATTTAAATCAGCTACATTAAAACTACAGAAACATTCCTAGGATCTGCTGTGAGAAAAATGGTAACAGGAGAGAAATACTGGGACAGCCTGGTAAGGGAATTTTTATAACTTACATTTATGTTACCATTTTTCCTACACTAAGACTTTATTTATATATAAAAAGTGTGTAAGGCATTTTCTAAGGATTCCTCTAAGAAGACCCTTAAGAGATTACTGGCAAAAAAGATTAATCTGAGTAATGTAAAAAGGTCCATGGATCAGACATTAAAACATGAGGAACATTGGAAAAAAAATTGAGCAGAAAATACACTGATTTATACATGAATTTTTAAGATGCATTCCATTCTTGAACTACCTAACAAAATATATTACATTTTAGACATAAACTTTCAAAGAGATTTAAATATTGGCCTAAGTCTCCTAGTCCTCTCACATACCCAATTTATCAAAGAATTTGTTTTATTCAAAAGTCTTGCTTATTGGCTAGAAGAAGGATTCTCATTTCCTCAGCTACAAGAGCCACTACTCATTAACTGGCTCCATGATTACCAGTAGAACAGGTGTCAAAAAAAGTGTTATTACTTAAGGAATTATTCTCAGTTTTGTTAGGTGTGATAATGGCAGGAGGTAAACAAATAATTGCAGCAAAATGCTGAGACTTGTTGGAGGTGGGTAATGGGGACATACTATTCTTTTTTGTGTGTGTACGAGGGCCGTCCGGAAAAACACCCAGCCATACGTGCCTCTATTTTTCACATTACATGGCTGGGTACTTTCCGACAGCCCGTTATGTTTAAAATTTTCCCAGGCAAAACTTAGTGTTTGTTCATCAAGTAAACAAAAGGGTAGGGAAGGACATCTCAAGCCAGCCGTAACGCCAACACGACAAAGACAGAATGTGGGCTCTGAAGGCTAGTGGACCAAGGTCTGAACCCAGCCTCAACCAGTGCTTACTGAACTCGGGCACTCCTGACAATGCTGAGCATCCAACCTGTAAAATGGTGATAACTCTTCCCCAAAGGTAGCATATTGTATTCAGTACATGGTAAGTGCTCAATAATCAGAGGACATTATTTTAATAGATGGAAGAGGCAGAAACAACGTAACAGGCAGATGTGTAAACAGTTTAAAATAGGAGGCTGGGTCATCTAGGACCCTGCTTAGCATGTTTGTACACTGATGTACAAACTCAATAAACCAACCAAGCCTGGTGAAAAACATTCTCCAGGGTTCCTGGAACTAACTGATACCCAGATCTGACACAAACCACTTTAAGCAGCGATGACACAGTTGGAATGAAAAAAGTAAATTCAGATTTTTCTTATTAAATCAATCTTACACACTTTATAGTTATACTTTTTTTTTTTGGTAGGGTTGAGAAACTTTGAAGATTGCTTCGGCTTTAAAAGAAGACTTGTTTTCTAGGTCTGCATACCACCTTGAAATTCCACTTGTTTCTCTTTAATCTAATAATTATCTCTAAGAGCACCAACATGGCAAACTTGAAGAACCCAAACATCTTAAGACTATTTCAACATAACTCGGAAACTATGTACATGAAATCTGAGAGTCGTGATGGTAGTCTCCATGCCAGTCACCATAAAGACCAGAAGACAGGCAGCCTTGTGGGGCAGACAGACACCCCAAGTAGCATCAGCACTATTACAGACTAATGAAATGGTGCCAGAAGGGCAGAGAAGACAGAAAAAATGTTATGTTATCAGTGAGTTCTGAGATAGGTTTGGAAATGTAAGTGTGAACTCACCAGATGGATGGAGGGAGGTAAAAACACACTGTTTTATGACGGGAGGTATTACAGCACGTTCGTGTAACGATGGGAAAGCTGACTGAATGGGGAAAAAACTGATAATGGACAAGAAGAAATCATTTTAAGAACGGCGTCTTGGTTATGCAATCGGGGACGGGATCCAGAGGACACACAGGCGGCCTCAGACAGCAACCAGCTCAGTCCACCCCTTGCTGCCAGGTGGGCAGGAAGGGTGCATGCAGAGATGGGCAAAGGTGCGGGGGAGATGATGGAAAACTCTTTTCTGGTAACTTAATTTTCTTAGCAATGTTTTCAGCTGAAGGTAAGCCATGAGGAAAAGATGGTGGCAGTTTCAGAAGGAATAAAACGGTTGCCTTGAAAAGTGACAGAGAAATGCAGTAAAAATGCCAAGTAGTACTGAGACTAAGTGGAAATGTCCAGTAGGCACTTAAAATAATGGTTTGGAAATCAGGAGAAATGGGGCTGCAGAGACAGAGATTAACAAGGACTGGACTACACCTAAAACCATGAAAATTGGGGTGAAGATCAGGCAAAGAATTTAAGAACTAAAATGAAACCTAAATTAAAACATTTATGGGGCTGGTGGCACAGGAACCAGTAAAAATAGAGATTGTGATGGCTCTTGTCCAAACTCTACCTCCATTTTGGTTGAACCAAATACCTTTTTACTCATCTATAGACATGCTGCATCTCTTAAGAGGTCCAGTGAACCTGAGTTCCTCTGCTAAGCTGAACTAGGTAACAGTTAGTTCAAAGCTTGCCCTATGACAAAATTCAGAAGGATCACGGCCCTACTACTTTCCTGGGCCAGCGACTCCTTCTGAAACTTTGTGGGTGGCCTCTCTATTATTCTGCTCCTTTCTGTCCTTACACAGTGGGTACGTAGGGGTTTCTCTGTCCTTCCCAGAGCACTACCCTGGGAAACACCAGCAACTGCTAACATCAGATGCCATGTCCCTGACTGGTACTGGTCCCTGGGTCCTGCTACGAGCAGTGAGACTCTTGAGTGGACTCCAACCCTTTGCTGGGGGGCAGTTATGACAAGCAAACACACACAGTTTGAAAGAGGAGAGAGTGAACCGTAATCCAAAGGCTATAGAAAGGTCCAGTTGCACGAACATGGAAAAGAGACCATTTGGTTCAACAACTACGGCCCTAGAAGGAGGAGTACATAGAATGGTTGAGGCACGTGAGCTGGATTTCAGAACTGGGTATAGCCTCATCTTTGAAAAGGTCCTGATGATAAAGAACAGGGAAGACAGTCTTGAGAAAATGACTTAGAAGAAGAAAGCATTTCAGTGGCACCTCGGTACTCATCGTTAATTGGTTCCGAGAGGGTGAAGAGTAACAGGACAAAATTTTCATGGCAAGTACCAAATTCGACACGTTTCTGAGCAGTCGAGGACCAAGGTATAACTGGAATACTTATAATCCTGCTAGAGTAACCATTACTTCCGTAGCTTATTATTATTACTTCCTCTTGCTTTATGGCGGTAAAAAAAAATATCACCTTACTTTGCTGATGTATTCAGGGGCTTGGTCAGGAGTGTTGCTGAATTCCCCACCAATCTGGAGGTCACTGACACAGCAAATTGAATCCCTTAGTTCCGTGAGCTTTTGACTGCCCAATACCAGCATTGTCTGGTACGGTTTGTGTTCTTTGTGCTAAAAATCAAACAGTAAATAAGTAAGTGTCCATTCAAGAGACGCAATGAAACTATAAATCCTGTCATGGCCAGGTCTAAGTTAAGTTACTTGTTTTCTTAAGTTATCCTGTAACTTGCTGTTCTGTGTTTTCTTAAATTCCGTATTGTCTAATTGGCATGCATTAATTACAGGTCCAAACTAATGGCCAAAGTTGTTTACACCCCGCCTGTGATCCAGAGCCTGTCCTGTACTCTGAAACCCCTCCTTTATCTAATTCTCACACAGAAAGCCAAGATTTTCCCTAATCCTAGATCAAGGACCAGGTACCAGACACCTAGGGACAACCCCCATGCCCCAGAGCCCACCAGAATTATTCACACCAGCCGACCCTAAACTGTTTACTGTGCCGTCTTGCCTTTCCCCCAATAAAGGCAGTGGCCTTTGCCTTCCCCTCCCTCCTGTCTGCCTCCTGACTGACAGTGGTGCTTCCCCTGTGGCCCTATGTAGCGTGGTATACCCCGTTCCTCTCAGGAAAAGTAATCAAAATCTTCTTTCAATGGCATTGGCCTGTAGTGCTGTCACTCAGTCAACTCCACAAATTAAAAACCAAGGATGCCACTGAGACACTTGGTGCTATGGTGTGAATGTCTGTGTCCACCCAAAATTCACATGTTGGAATCCCAGCACCCAAAGTGACAGTGTTGGAAGGTGGGGCCTTTGGGAGGTATGATGAGGTCCACTCTCACGAATGGGATTAGTGCTCCTATAAGAGATCCCACAGAACTCCTGGGCCCCTTCTGCCACATGAGGCGTCTTCGGCCCAGAAAACCCCACCTGACCATGCTGGACCCTGATCTTGGACTTGCAGCCTCCAAAACTGTAAAAAATAAATTTCTGTTGTTTATAAGCCATCAAATTTGTTGTATGTTATTATAGCAGCTGGAATGGATGAAGACACTTGGCAATAGAACTTTTTTAGTATAAGCTGAAGTTTATAATCAAGATGCTATAAAAATGACATTAGCAATGAAGAGCCTTTGGACTATAACTTCATCTAGTACCACTGTCTTTTATAATTTCCTAGAAGTTACCTCACTGAAGTCAAGCAATCTCTATACTACCCTAATGTTATAAACCCAGAGGTGCAGTTGTATTGGCTTTGTTTTGTTTGGTAATTTGAGATCTTCATTAAACAAAGTAATTAGTATTAACGATAACCCAGATTCATAAAAGCCTATTTAGTCACAAGTGCAATTTACACATAATAATATTTCAATTAATCCTTATCAAAGTTTATGATATATCTATTTATGGAATCAAGAATACATACACTCTGGGCTGGGATAGTTCTTTTTATGAGACTACTAACAAATTCCTAGATAACCCCAACCTGTTACCTTTGCATTTTCATCAAAGAAGAGGTTTTTAGTTCCATAACTTTGCAAGTATTATAAACTGGTGAACTGGTGACAAACATTACCCTATCCCTTCACCAGCCACCTATTCTGGGGGGAAAAAACCCAAAACACCTGCAAGAATTCCTATCATTAGAATCGCTGTGGATTTCTCTGTATTTTCAGTGATTCCAACACTGTAACTGTAATCCTATTAATCAAGAGAGTATTGGAAATTTGACCTTATTTACAATACTCCTTATTTAAACAAAGAACCCAAGAATACAGACAGGATGCTAAAAGAGCATCTGCTTGCATTTATTTTGAACCATAAGGAATGTGACTCTTCAAATAATTAAGCCTTCTGACAAAAGTCACTCATAGTATCTGTGAAACCCAAAAGGTTTTACTATACTGACCTTATGAAATATAACAGGGTACAAGATATTCACAGATAGGATAAGCTCCCCTTCTTCAATCATGTCAGCTGGATTTTCAGGCTTTTTCCCTAAGGCATGTGACTCCTGGAAGAGGAAAACAAATTAATCAGAGACCTTAAAATCAGACACTGTGACTCAGAACTGAGGCAGTGTGGGACAACAGCCATAAGCAAGAACTTGAATCACTCCACCAAAGCAACCAATAAGACGGGAAGAGAGTTTGGAATCATCTATTTTGGAACTCTGGAACTTACATCAACCAGGGAAGTGCTTGATGAAGGCTCGAGCTGCTGAGTACAGAGAGTGTGCAAACCAACTACCATCCCCCCACTCCTCAGCCCCGCCTGCAGATGTGGAGACAGAAGCCCAGGTTACCAGGAAGGACAGCTGATACCGGGACAGATCGTGAGAATCCTGTTCTCCAGAAACGGGGGGTTGTGTGTTTTGGTTGGTCTGGCCTGGTGCAGACAGATACCTGCCTTGCTTTTGGCCCTCTTGCCAGCACTGGCTTCCCCCAGCAGCAGCGATTGGAAAGCTTAAGGAGATAGGGCCCATTTTTCTCATTTGTGGAGACAGATATTTAAGGAAATCTTGGTTAAGTCACTGTCTGACCACTGAGACAACGAAACAGAAATGTCAGTGACGATATACTAAAAGGAATATACACACTGGAAAAATAGTTCGCAAAGTCACAAACAGCTCAGCTCTCCAAAAGGAAAAATCATATTCAGAACGTCCAATTCACAACAAAAACATAAAACACATAGAGAAGCAGGAAAATATGACCCATTCACAAGAAAAAAAAGAATTTTACAGCAACAACCCTTGAGGAAACCCAGATGTTGAAATTATTAGCCAAAGATGCTAAATCAACAGTGTTAAATGTATTCACTGACCTAAGGAAAACTACAGGCAGAGAACTAATTATCAGCTCCTCAGTAAGACTGACAGCCAATTTCTCACACCAGAAACCATGGGGAAAAGACAAGGCAGCGGGACTACATTAAATCCGTAAGGTGGGGAAAAATGCTCAACCAAGAATTCCATATCTGCAAAACCATCTTTCAGGAACGCAGGAGAAATTTAGATATTTTCAGACAAACAAAAGCTGAGGGAATTCATCTGCCCTATAAGAAATACTGACGAGAATTCTTAGTTGAAATGAAATGAAACTACAGAGCAACCTGAATCCATAAGAAATAAAGGACATTGGTGAAGGTAACTATACAAGTAACTATGAAAGCCAACACTACAGTGCTTTTGATTTGTGATGTTTTTTTCTAAAAGCAACTGCATAAAACAAAATTTATAAATTTGTGTTAACAGACATAATATATAAAGATATAATGTATGACAGTAACAATATAAAGGGGGAAGGATAGAGATGTGTAGAAGCAGTGTATCCTTACGGATATTACTGAAACCAAATTAGTATTATTAAAAGTAGGTTGTTAAAATTTTAAGATGTTAATTGTAATCCTCAAAGTAACCACTAAGAAAGTAAACAGAACATATAAAGAAGGAAAGAAGAAGGGAAGCAAAATTACACACCACAATAATTCAACTGACTACAAAAAGGACACTATGGACTGAGGAACAAAAATATGTATGACATACAAATAGCTAACTGCCAAAAGTAAATCCCTATCAGTAATTACTCTAAAATGTAAACACTGTATAAGAAATAAATGTTCCTATTAAAAAAGTAAGACTGGCAGATTGGATAAAAAAAACTTGATCCATCTATACACTCTGAGACTCACTTTAGATATGAACACTCAAAGAGGATGAAAGTAAAAGAACAGAAAAATATATTCCATGCAGATAGTAACCCCTCCACACACAAAAATGCTGGGGTGGCTATATTATGGTCAGACAAAATAGACATTAGGGAGTTCCCTGATGGTGTAGTGGCTTAAGGCTTCCGTGCTGGCGTTATCAGCGCTGCAGCCTGGGTTCGATTCCCAGTCAGGGAGCTACCCACATATCAAAAAGCAAAAAAAAAAAAAAAAAAAAAAAAAAAAAAAAAAAAAAAAAAAAAAAAAAAAAAAAAAAAAAAAAAAAAAAAAAAAAAAAAAAAAAAAAAAAAAAAAAAAAAAAAAAAAAAAAAAAAAAAAAAAAAAAAAAAAAAAAAAAGACATTAAATCAAAAAAGTTTACATGAGACAAAGAAGGACATTACATGTTGGTAAAAGATGCAATCCAGCAAGAAGTAGAATAATTATAAACATATATGCAGCTAAAAACAGAACTCTAAATACATGAAGTGAAAATGGTAGAACTCAAAAGAGAAATAGATTGCTCTAAATAATAATTGGAAACTTAAATACCTTACTTTCATTGAGTAGAAACAGACAGAAAATTAACAAGGAAATACAAGATTTGAACAACACTATAAACCAATGAGGCCTAACAGACATACAGAACAATCTATCCAACAACAGAATATACATTCTTCTCAAGTGCACATGGACCATTCTTCACATAAGCCATCAAGTCTTCATAAATTAAAAAAAAAAGAAATCATAAAAAGTATCTTTTCTGATCACAACTGATGAAACTGGAAATCAATAACAGAAGAAAAACTGAAAACTTCAGGTATGTGAAAAGTAAACAACCAATGGTTCAAAAAGAAATCTCAAGGGAAATCAGAAAAGGCCTTGAGACAAATAAAAACAAAAACATAACATAACAAACATATGGAATGCAGCAAAAGCCGCACGAAGAGGAAAACTTAGAGCTATAAACACCTTAATTAAAAAAGAACAATCTGAAATTGACAACTATATACAATAAGGAACTAAAAAAAGAAGAGGAAACCAACCCAAAGCTTACAGAAGGAAGAAAACAATCAAAACTGACTGAGGAAGAAACAGAAAATCTAAACAGATCAAAATAAATAAGAAGACTGACTAAGCAATTAAAAACCTCCCTCCCAGACAAGAAAATGCTAAAGGTAAAGGAGTTCATCGCCACCAAACCAGTATTACAAGTAATGTTAAAGGACTTCTTTGAGATGAAGAAGGAAAAAAAAAAAAACAAAACATGATAAAAAATGCATAACAAAATGGTAATAACTACCCATTTATCAATAACTACTATTAATGTAAATGGATTAAATGCTCCAATCAAAAGACACAGGATAAGAATGGATAAGAAAACAAGACCCAGGGGTAGTCTGCCTTAGGAGAGATCCACTTCAGATCAAAAGACACACATAAACTGAAACTAAAGAGATGGAAAAAGATATTTCATGCAAATGGAAATGGAAAAAAAAAAAAAAAAGCTGGGACAGCAAGACAGAAAAGACTTTAAAACAAAGGCTATATAAAAAGGGATGAGGGAGTTCCCTCGTGGTGCAGTGGCTTAAGGCTTCAGCGCTGTCAATGCTGCGGCCTGGGTTCAATTCCCAGCCAGGGAACTACCCACATACCAAAAATAAATAAATAAATAAATAAATAAATAAACAAACCTTAGTTTAAAAAAAAAAAAAAGGGATGAGAACCCAGCAATTCCACTTCTGGGTATTTATCTGAAGAAATCTAAAAACTAATTTGAAAAGAGATAGGCACCCCTGTGTTCAGTGTAGCATTATTTACAACAGCCAAAATATGGATGCAACCTAAGTCTCCATTAACAAATGACCGGATAAAGAATATGTGGTACATACATACAAGGCAGTATTACTCAGCCATAAAAAAGAATGAAATCTTGCCATTTGCGACAATGTCAATGGACCTAGATGGCATTATGCAAAGTGAAATAAGTCAGAGAAAGACAAATACCATATGATTTCACTTACATGTGGAATCTAAAACATAAAATAAATGAACAAACAAAATAGAAACAAACTTGTTTTTTGGTTTTTTTTTTGGAGGGGCGGGGGTGGTTCCCTGGCTGGGAATCGAACCCAGGCCACAGCATTGAGAGCACTGAAGCCTTAGCCACTATACCACCAGGGAACTCCCCTAGAAACAAACTTATAGACAGAGAACATTTTGATGGTTGCCAGATAGGAGAGGGGGGTTGGGGGATGGGTGAAAAGGGAAAGAGGTAAGATATGCAAATTGTCAGTTCAAAAGGCAGTCATGGGGAGGTAAGGTGCAGCACAGGGAATACAGTCAGTAATACTGTGATAACTGCATGGTGTTAGATGGGAACTAGACTTACTGGGGTGATCGCTTCATAGGTTATACAGATGCCTAATCACTATGTTGTACACCCAAAACTAATATAATATTGTATGTCAACTGTAACTGAAAAATAAAAAAAATATTTAAAAAAACTAACAAAAACCCAGGACTAGATTGCCTCACTGGTAAATTCTACCAAAGAGCAATACCACTCTTCTCAAAGTCTTTTAAAAAATCTGAAGAGTTGAGGGAATACTTCCTAATTCTTTCTATGAGATCAGCATGCTCTTGATACCAGAGCCAAACAAAGACACTACAAGAAAACTATATCCTTATAAATATAAATGTCAAACTCCTCAACAAAATACTAGCAAACTGAATTTAACAGTATATTAAAAGAATTACATGCCACAACCAAGTGGCACTTAGCCTCAGGATACAAGAATCAATGCAAGTCAATGTAATATACCACACTAACAGAATGATGGAAAGAAAAACAAATCGTCATCTCAACCAATGAAGAAAAAGCATTTGACAAAAATCTAATACTTTTCTCATGATAAAAACACTAAATGAACTAGGAATAGAAGGGGATGTCTTCAACATGAAACAGGCCATATATGAAAAACCCACAGCTGAAGTCATATTCAATGGTCAAAGACTGACATCGATGTGCATTTTTGCCATTTGTATTCAATATAGTACTAGAAATTCTAACCAGAGCAATCAGGCAAGGAAAAAAAAAAGGAAGAAAGGAAAGAAAGAAAGAAGACAGAGCAAGTAAGCAACCAAATTGGAAAGGAAGAGGCAAAGTTATCTGTTTGAAATTATATGACATGCATGATCTTCTATGTACAAAATCCTAAAGAATCCACACACAAAAACCCCAAAACCCTATGAGAGCTAATAAACAAACTTAGCAAAGTTGCAGGACATAAAACCAACATGCAAAACTTGTATTTTTATACAATAGCTATGAACAATCTTCTAAAAGGATATTAGGAAAACAATTCCAACTAAAATAGCATCAAAAATAAAATACTAGTAATAAATTTAATGGAGATAAAAGACTTGTATACAAATAACTATAAAACACTGCTGAATGTAATTGAGGACAACCTATATGAACTGAAAGACATCTCTTGTTCATGAATTGGAAGACAATATTGTTAAGGTAACAATATTACCCAAATGATATACAGACTCTATGTAATCCCTATCAAAATATAAAAGGCTTTTTTGGGGGCAGAAACAGAAAAACCCATCCTAAAATTCAGATGGAATTTCAAGAGACCATGAACAGTCAAAACAATCCTGATAAAGAACAAAATTGGAAGACTAATATTTCCAAATTTCAAAAATGACCACCAAGTTACAGTAATCAAAACAATGTGGTATCTCAGTAAGGACAGACATGTAGACCAATGGAACAGAGAACTCAGAAATAAACCTTATGTGCAACTGACTTTCAACAAGGGTACCAACACCATTCAATAAGGAAAGGACTCTCTTCAATTACTGCTGGGAAAACTGAACATCCACATGCAAAAGAATGAAGTCAAACCTTTTCTTTATACCATATATCACATTAACTTAAAATGGGTCAAAAGTTTTAACTAAGAGATGCAACCATAAAACTCTTAAAAGAAAATATAGGGGAAAAAATCTTCATGACATTGGATACGGCGATGGTTTAAGTATGACACCAATTACACAGATAATAAAAGAAAAAGACAGATAAAGTGAACTTCATCAAATTGTAAAACTTTTGTACATCAAAGGACACTATCAAAAAGAGTCAAAAGAGAAGGCTTAGGAGAGAATATTTTAAAATTACACATATGGTAATGGTCTACTATCCAGAGTATACAAAGAACTCCTACAAATTAACAACAAAGACACAAATACCCTAATTTAAAAACTGACAAAGAATTTGAATAAATATTTCACCAAGGAAAATATACAAATAACCAATGAACACATGAAAAGATGTCCAACATCAGTGAGCATATTAGGGAAATGCAAACCAAAACCTTAGGCATGGCAAGACTAAACTAAATGCGAAAATAAAGGCAGAGATCTGTAAGATAGGCCATCACTTGAATTCTGAGAATCTTTTCTCCTACTAGTTCCCAGTTCCAGCTAAGTTTCTCTAGTTTGCTTTCAACTAAGCATATTCAGTATAAAGTCACCACCCAGTCATTACCAACACTCACCCAATGACAGAGTTCATTGTTTCATGAGAAAAGGTATAAAAGATGAGATTCTTACCATCTCATAAGCAAATGTTTCATGTCTGCAGACCCGATCTATTGTTATGGTTTCTTCTCGATGTTCCAAAAACTTCTTTCTAACCCTGTGAGAGACACAAGAAAACTGAATTTCAACATTCTTTACTGGGGCTTCAAAAACATCTTTAATATTTAAGTTTTTATTATGAACTAATTTTAGACTTAAAGAAAAGCTGCAAAATTATTGCAGTTTCGTATACGAGGAGGGACCTAAAAACCCCTGGAATTTATGTATAAAAAATTGTGTATTTATTCTTACATGTTTGAACTTCAGTCACTTTCAAAGTACTCTCCATTTGAAGCAATATACCTATTGAGACACTTTTTCCAGTATGCAAAACAGTTTTTGAACTCATCGATTTGCTACCTTTTAGTACTTCTACTGTATTTTATTTCACCTCTTCTATACTGGCTAAACATTTCCATCTGAGGACTTTCTCTCAAGCAGGGAAATAAGAAACTCACTCAGGGTGAGATCAGGTGAATATGGAGGGTGGGGCGTGGGGGTCATGCCAGTTTTGATAAAAAACTGAACACACAGCGCGGTGTGGACAGGTGCGTTGTCATGCTGCACACTGTTCATGTAAATCACCCATCATGAAATGAGAAAACACATGGACAGAGTCACCAAAAAACCTCACTGAAGCTGAATGCAGCCTCTCACAACAATGCCAGCTGGTACACAGATGCAGACGGGCTCCTAGAACACTCACCTAGTAGGGGAAGCCTATATGACAAGGGGCCCACCTTCCAGAAGATAATTCTAATTTTTGGGGGGTCCCCCCTCATAGTTCTCACCTGGTTTACCCTATGTTAACATCTTACATAATAACTATCAAGACCAGAGAATTAACATTAACACAGTATTGTTAACTATACACTTTTCTTGAACTTCACAAATTTTTAAATTAAATTCGTTTTTTTCTGACCCAGCATCCTATGCAGGATACCACATTCTATTTCTTCTTTCGCCCCTTTCCTCCAGTCTTTCACAGTTCTGTAGTCCCTCTTTGCCTTTCATGATCTTGACACTTTTTGAAGAGTTCTAAACAGTTATTTTGTACCATGTCCTTTTTCTATCTGCTTTATATTTGAAACCATGAGTTAGTACTGATACTTCCAACCCCAAACTAAAAGCATAAGATTCATGTCAGCCTTCCTTTCCTTGCTTATAACTTCTTTCTCCACAATTGAGAAACCCAACTCCCATAAATTACAATCCATTAACTTACTTGTTTAAATAAAGTTTCAGAATTGCTAACCTACACCTGTGAGAAACACTAATTCATGAACAGTTCTTTTTGTCTGTATCCTTACAACACTGAATCAAGATACGTTTTTGTACAAAAGCTCAGATTAGTTCCTTCTTTCCATTCTTAACTCATTGGTAACACAGGCTCACTTGTTGGTTTTATATTGTTTTGGGTTCCACACTCACATCCTGGTTCGTTTTTTCTGATTACTTTTGAGGTATATGAAAGACTTGTGAAACATTACTAGGGTTCTAAGAGTCCAAGTTTTATAAAAACAAAAACAAAAACATATACTCAGAAAAGTGTCATTCCTTTTCTGTCCCTACTAACCTGTTTCCATTCCCTTCTTACTTTCTACCCCTTTCCTACCCTCCACGCCATCGACAACCAAAGTTCTGGTTTATCCTTTCCATTTCTTTTGTTTAAATAAGCAGGTTCCTATGTAGTTTGTTGTATGTCCTCATGCTTCCATCTGAATTCAATTAGGAGAAAAAACTTGAACAGTAATTTGAACAGAGGAAGCTTAATCTAAAGAATTCATTTCATGGAGGATTGGAGTACTGAGGAATTGGCAAGCAAGAAGGAAAGAACTCTAGAGAATCCAGAAATAGTGATGAGGCCATATCCTACCCCTTGGTCTGAGAAAGCGTGCCCAAGAAGTCTCTTTTCTTCCTGTAGGCCCGAGATCCAGACCTTGGGAGAGGGCATGGCTGTCACTCATTGAATGGCAAAGGAGTTGCTATGGTACTCCATCGGTGGATTAGAAATCCACGCTCAAGGGTGCCAGAAAAAGCTGCCTCGGGGAATTGTTGAGAGTGGACTAGCAGGGTGATGGGGGCTCTCAACTGGTGGCTACTACAGAAGCTCAGAACCGCAGGACCCAAACAGAAATTCTCTACCAATTAAACAGTCACTCCCCATTCTCCCTTCCCCTAGCCCCTGGTAACCTCTGTTCTACCTTTTGTCTCCATGAATTTGCCTCTTATAGATACGTGATATAAGTGGAATCATGTAATATTTGTCCCTTTGTGTCTGGCTTATTTTACTTAACATAATATTTGAAAGGGTCATCTGTGCTCTAGCAAGTATCAGAACTTCATTCCTTTTTATACCTAAATAATATTCCATTGTAAGGATATACATTTTGTTTACGCATCCATCTGATTTTCCCCTTATATTCATTAATATGATATTAATAGATGTCATGAGATTGAACCAACCTTGCATTCCTAGGTTAAATCCCACATGGTCAAGGATATTGTTTTCTTAATATGGTATTGGACTGTATGAAAATATTTTTTGAGTATTGAGTGATACTGGTGTCAAGTTTTCTTTCTTTCTAATTTAAGTATCAGTGTTTGCTTCATTGAAAAAAAAAAAAAGGAACTTTTTCTTCCTTTTCAAGACCCTGGAGCATTGGAACTATACGGTCTTTGAATGTTTGGTAGAAGTCTCCTGTGAAACTATTTAGACCTGGAATTTTTGTGGGATGGTTGCTTAGA
The DNA here is from genome assembly GCA_004026885.1 of Lyroderma lyra. NCBI lineage: Eukaryota > Metazoa > Chordata > Mammalia > Chiroptera > Megadermatidae > Lyroderma > Lyroderma lyra. The sequence goes on from PVJL010000177.1 coordinate 407,922, forward strand.
TAACTTTTTTTCTATGAAAATTGGTCTACTTAAGGTTCTAACTTTAAAACAATTAATTTCAATAATTTGTATTTCCCTAGGAATTATCAATTTCATCTAGGTTTTTTAATTTATTTCTGTAGAGCAGGGATAACTAAACCTTTCCATAAAGGGCCAAATAGTAAATATTTTAGGTTGTGAGCCATATAGTGGTCTCTTTCACAACTACGAAACTTGTCATTGCAGTACGAAAGCAGCCCTAGCCAGTATGTCAAAAATGGGCATAGACGTCCCAATAAACCTTTACATAACAAAACAGGTGACCAGTCAGCGGGCTATAGTTTGCCAACCCCTGCAAATATGTATCTTATAATTTAAAAATTCATTCCAATGGTTATTTCTCCCTTGTTTTGTATGTTTGTGCTTTATTCCATTTATTAAGTTAGCTGACAATTTACCTAGTTTTTACTTATTTCAAAAAAACCAAGATTTTAATTAATTAGATCCATCCTTTTTCTATTGTTTTCCTAATTCCTGCTTTTATCACTATTACTTCATTCATTATAGTTCTTTTAGTTTACTTATTATTTTTTTTTTTTTTAGTTTTCTAAGCTGGAAATTTAATTCATTATTTATTTTTTCACCTTTAAAGGATGGTTAGGGCAATACATTTTCCTCTAATCATTGTTTTAAATATATTCCTTACACAAGGGCTGTCCAGAAAGTATCCAGCCATGTAATATGAAAAATAGAGGCATTTATGGCTGTTTTTTCGAGACAGCCCTTCCTTGTATTCTGATGTCATTAATGTCATTATTTCTTTAAAATGCTGTAATTTCAGTGTGCATTTCCCATTTTGTCCATATATTTCAATTTAATAAGTTTTAAAATTTCCAGATGGAATGGCCTGATTTATTTTTGTTAGTGAATTCTATCTAGTTTTATAATGTTGTGATCAAAGACTGTTGTTTGTAGTAGTTCTACTTTATGGAACCTATTGATGTTTCACTTGTGACCCAATACATAATCAATTGTTGTGAATGTGCCACAACGTCTCTATTATCAGGATGTAAATTTTATGTATATATACAAGAGCTGTTTGGAAAGTATCCAGGCATGTACTATGAAAAATAGAGGCATTTATGGCTGGATTTTTTCTGAACAGCCTATCTATATATATATATATATATATATATATATATATATATATATATAAATATATTAATATATCTTCACAGGACAGATCCTATGGGTTATCTTATTTATGCTTGTGTCTCTGTGGTTGTAGCTGTTTCCTGCTTTTCCCATAGTTCTGTTTTATAAAGTTGCGCGCTATTTTACTTATTTTCTAACAAAGACAAGTATATTTAGAGGTCTGTCTTTTTTTTTTAATTATTTGTTTTGGTAGTAGGATAAGAGTCCTCCAATTCTGTGGTTCTCTTTTTCTTTTTTTTAATGTAGGTTTTGTTTTTTTTTTTGAGGTGGTTCCCTGACCAGGAACTGAACCCAGGCCACAGCAGTGAGAGTGCCGAAACCTAGCCACTAGACCACCAGGGAACCCCCTCTCTTTTTCTTACAAGATTCTATAGTTTCCCCTTTTCATCCTCTATGGTGCAGTGAATGGTGCTTTCGTGACCAGAGAAATGAAAGGAATGGGCAGACAAATCTAATTGAAATTGCTATTAAAAGCTTTTGGGATAACAGATATGTTTCAGCAGCACCCGTGTAGTAACAATTATCTCTCCTACTCCTAGGAATTAAAACCTTCTCTTTAGTAAAAAAATTTCCTAAGTGTGAAGATAAGTTATTTAGCTTGCTATGGATTAAGAGGATACAGCATGTCCGAGATCTGACAATTAAGTTCGCTAACTGCCACCAAGCACTTACACTGGCAGCACTGTACAAATAACTCGGTAAGGTGTCATAACCTTGGTATATTTGTGTCTCACAGCTGTGTCTGTGTCGACATGTGGCAGTGTCTTGCTGAGTGGTGTTCACTGTCATTGTGGCATGTTTTTGTGCCCCATTGCGAGAATGTGGGAGCTTGAATTAGAGCAATGAACAAATATTAAATTTCTTGTTAAACTTGACAAGAGTGGAAGTGAAATCAGAGACATGTTAGCCCAAGTTTATGGAGAAAATACTATGAAGTACAAATGGATTAAACGTTTTTCTGAGAGGAAAGTGTCACTGATGAAGAGAGGTCAGGGTGGCCAGTAACGAGCAGAGCTGATGAAAACATTGTAAAAATTCATGGATTGTGCATCAAAATTCAAAATTGTCAGCTGACTGTGAGAAGCATACCAGACCGAGTAAACATTGATTCAGAAACAGGAAAATATTAACTGAAAATCTTGGCATGAGAAAGATGTGTGCAAAAATGGTCCCAAAGGAGCTCACTGATGAACAAAAGCAAATGAGAATCAAAGTTTGTCAAGACCTTTTGGAGAGGCAAGATGATGTTTTGGGCTGTGTTACCACTGGTGATGAAACATGGGTGTACCAATACGACCCTGAAACACAATGTCAAAGTGCACAATGGAAGTCAGCCAGTTCTCCATGACCAAAAAAGTTTCGTCAGTCCAAATCAAGAGTCAAAACGATGTTGCTAACCTTTTTTGATATAGAGGGATTGTTCATTATGAATTTGTACCAATTGGACAAACAGTCAACCAAGTTTACTATTTGAAAGGGCTAAAAAAGTTAAATGAAAACGACCTGAACTTTTCACCAACAACTCATAGCTCTTGCATCACGACAAGGCACCAGCTCACGCAGCACTGTCTGTGAGGGAGTTTCCAGCCAGTAGGCAAATAACTGTATTGGAACACCCTCCCTACACAGCTGACCTGGCCCCCAGTGACTTTTTTCTTTACCTAGAGATAAAGGAAATACTGCAATGAAGACATTTTTGATGACATTCAGGACATCAAGGGTAATACAGCAACAGCTCTGATGGCCATTCCAGAAAAATGTGTTCCAAAATTACTTTGAAGGGTGGACTAGGCGCTGGCATTGATGCATAGCTTCCCAAGGGGAATACTTCGAAGGTGATCATAGTGATATGCAGCAGTGAGGTATGTAGCACTTTTCCTAGGATGAATTCATGAACTTAATTGTTGAAGAAGAATCAGTCTCTACCAACTGCATTTCCCCCCCTTACATGCATAAAATGAGTTCAGTAGGCCCTCTGCTAGAGAAGGAAAAGAGTAAGTTCTAGGAATTTATTTATTTCATGCCATATAAAATAGGTCATGTACTCAGGTTTTGTTTTTATTTTTAGGTTTTTAAGTTAATGGTGGGAATTAGGTAGAGACAAAGAAAGTGTGGCAATATAAACTCTGGCTTTGGGCAGAAGTCTAATTTATTTGCGGTACTGTTAAGATTACTTTAGTTATATTTTAAATATCGTTTCAAAGTACATCAAAATAATATCAGCTGAGGAATGCTGTACTAACTCCTTTTACATAAAAAAATACATATATTAATCATTCTACTCAGATTTCCTATGGAAGGAATGAGAAGACAACCAAGGATATCCAGTTGATCTAATAAGAGAAAACAGGCAGGGGAAGCAATGTGTAAAGTATTATCATTATTATTTAATATGGCTTAATAAAATCATTAAAAGCCAATTAGTATGTTATTAAATCTAACAAACGTCTGCTTTGTTTAAAATTACCATCAACCAATCTCTAAAAATCATTTCCCTAGGTTTATGAAAATTTCGTTTATTCCACTTATTCTACAAATATGTACTGACTCTGTAATTGTGTGCCAAAGTTCTAGGAACTGGGGATATAGCAGTATGTGTGAAAGATATAACTTATGGAACTTTGAAGTCTTACCTAGGAAGATAGAAAATTAAACAGGTATAAGTGCGATGAGTATTTCAAAAGAGAAATATGGGGAGGCTACATAAGCATAAAAGGGGATCTAGAGTCTTAAATCCTTCAGCTAACACAAAGGATGAGTAGGAGCCAGCAAGACCAGATGGATAAGGAAGAGTAAGTATTCTAGGCAAAGGCCTGGAGGGAGAGACCACATTCCAGGAACTGAAAAACACTGCAGTGTGGCTAGAGCACTGCAGAAAACAGCTGAAAAGATCAGCAACATCCATTCTACAGAGGCCCTTGTGAGCTATTTAAGAACTCAGGACTTCTGCCTATGAGCCACTGAAAGGTTTTAAGTGAGAGTGACACAATCAAATGTACAGTATAGAAAAACCCAACTATTCAATCACCAATAGTTAAAAAGCACCAATGAGCAAAGCAATACGATAAACTCAAGAACAATACACAGATGAAAGAGTGTGGCTTCCCAATGATTCCTCAAAGACTTCAGAAATGTTAGAAAAGTTCTAGACATTACAAGTGCATCTATGCCCTAAAGGAGAGAAATGGGTTGCAGTAATGTGGAAAGGAATATTAGGGTCTCAAAGACAGGGTAAGTTTCAGGATGGGAGAGGAATCAGGCGCATCCTAAGCCATATGAAAGAGGAAGTGGTTGAAAATAAATCTAGAAAGGCAAATTTGGGCTATATGTAGAAGGCTTCAAATGTCTAAGGAGCATTCAATTTGTCCATAAAAGAGAGGTAGAGCCACTGAGAATTTCTTAGCAAATGAGCATGCTCAGGTGCTAGCGTGATGGATAAAGCAGGAGAAAGCACTGGACCTATAAAAGACAGGAGGGAGTTCCCTGATGGTGTAGTGGCTTAAGGCTTCAGCGCTGGCGCTCTCAGCGCTGCGGCCTGGGTTCGCTTCCCAGCCAGGGAACTATCCACATAGAAAAAAAAAAAAAAAGGAAAAAAAAAAGACAGGAGCCTTTCATAGTGATTCTAACGCTGCTAGTATTATATAAATATTAGCAGTAGGGAAGGGAGAAATAGATTTGGCAGTTACCTCAAAAGAAACCAAGGCAGAGTTGAAATGCCTGCCTGAATTTTTGGGCCTTTATGTTTGTATTCCAATTCCATTTTTCTAGTAATTCATTTTTATCCTATTTTACAAATGTATGGCTACGTCAAAAATTAAAAACAAAACAAAAAACTGGTCCTTCACATAGTTTATTGAGCACTATCCGAGTATTTAGCTTGCAAGTAAAATCTAAGTAGATTAACTGTACCTGTGTAAACACACATTTAAAAATAAACACAAATTTGAATATGAACTAAACATTAGAGGTTACGTATTTACTGTTAATTTTCTTAGGTGTAATAAAATACTACTACTCTGATTACATAGGAGAATGATACTTTTAGGACCTATATCAATCTTGTCCAACGTGCAGCCCCGCAGGCTAAACGTGGCCCAGGACAGCTGTGATGAGGCCCAAATTCATAAACTTTCTTAAAAACATTATGAAAATTATGCACGGGCCTTTTTTTTTTTTTTTAGCTCATCAGCTATCATTAGTGTTAGTATATTTTATGTGTGGTCCAAGACAATTCTTCTTCCAATGTGGCTCAGGGAAGTAAAAAAAATTGGACACCCCTCACCTATATGCTGATGTATTTAGGAGTACATTATGATGTCTGCAACTTACTGAATCGTTCAGCAATAAAAAAAGACACACAACAGGTATCTCAAACATGAACGGCAGAAGCAAATATGGCTAAATGTTAACAATGGTTTCATTCAGGGGTGGGATGACAATACAACTTTTGAATAATCTGACCTTAAAAAATATTTAAATAAGTAGCAAATAATAAAAGCAATGTCCTCCATACCCCAAAGTCACTAGGTCCGTATCCTCTGGGATGACTTCTAGGTCCTCACCTTCCTCAAGGCACTTCAGTTTATCAAGACTAAAACAAAAACATAAAGGAAAACAATCATGCATCCTGTCCTTCCCGAATCAGGGTTCCGTCCTAAATTTATACATCATCGAATAATTAAGAAATCAAATAAAATCCAGCAGGCGGCTCAGAGGAGGTTAGAATTCAAGGCAATTATTTCTGAGGATATTCTATAAAGAACAGGATATCCGGCCGACTGAAGGAGGCCAATACTATGTTGAATGGAGACAGAAAAATATTTTTTAAAGGTTATTTTTCGTATTTCACCCCAGATAAGGCACTTTTGGAGAAAATTTCAGTAACAAATTACCTGGTAGGTGCCCCAAATCAAAGGTTTTAACACTCCTTAATCTCCTTCCATCCTCACCGTTACTAAGGTTCCTCTATTGTCAAAGCGTCTGTCAATGGCAGGTACGTGTCGCTGTTGCTGATGGCTTTTCTACATTAACAAGCACTTCAAAAATGAGCGAACAGAAATACTGATCTTTTATGCAGCTCTCTCGTCTCCTTCCTCCAACTCGTAAAAATTGTGCAATCCGATCACGGGTCTTTTCCCGGTGTTCCGGGAAAGCTCCAGCAGGATCAAAGCTCTGAAAGGGCGGTCCTCCTATCCCCAGAAGTAAACTACAAGCCCTCCCGAGGATGGGTCTCCGGGGAGCGCAGGAGCAAGGCTGCACCCGGGTGGGTCCCAAGCGACAAGAGTCAGCCCCACGCTCACCCGCAAACTGCCCTCAGCTCGGCCGCCGCCTCGAGGCTGCAACCCAGATCCTGTGCCACCGCGGCATCTTCCCGGCCGCAGTCGGTGACCCCTCCGCACTCAAGCAGCGCGGATGCCGGCGGCTCCTTCAGCGACAAGTCCCCTTGTGCGCGCAGCCTGCCACGCCACAGCTCCCCGAAGGCACCCACGTGGAACGGGCGCGTGTTTAGCTCGGGAAACTCGTACTCTGGAAAGCTGCAGCCGCCACTGCTGGGAACCGTGTCCTGCTGGCCACCAACCCCGCTGCACGTTGGGACACTCCGGCTGCTTTCAGCCATATTCGCCCCACTCCCTTCCCTGCTAAAGCCTGACGATCAAGGCCTCGCGGAGCGTGACGGGACTTGTAGTTGCAAGTGGCCTCAGCCAGCGAGTAGCCGGGCTGCGAACGTGGCGATTCAGACACTACATTTCCCGGCAGGCCACGCTGCAGGCCCGTCCCGGGGCGCGGCATCGCGAGCCTCCGCGCACAGGTCTGAGTGCATTGTTCTCTTCTCGGGGCGGTGCGAAGACCGGTTGCGACTTTCTGTCCACCGTAGCCGTGCGTTTTGGTTTTCCGCCTCCACAGTTACGTAGCTTCGCTCTCTGTTGAGTGGGGAGGTCTTGCCACCCGCTTGGGTCCGAGCCTTTGCTTTTCTTCAGTCCCGGAGTGCGGAGCTTTTCTCCAGAATTCGTGGGCTGCTGCCTCATTGCTCCAGAGCCTGAAAGACATGGGCGAAGGCCGGGATCCGGACACAACCGGCCCTCCAGATCCGGTTCCTTGAGAACCTCGCCAAAGGCCCCATGTTCGCGTGCATATGTACGTACGTGTGCATTGCTGTACAACACAATAGAGTTTATTGTCTGTTGTGTACCAGACACTGTACATTATTAACTGTATTTTTAAAAATCACAGCGTTTCCAGGCTCCCTTTGTTGCTGTTGAAGACTGGGTTAACTGCTATTATGTAAAAGCAGGATTGGAACTCTGTCTAGCTTCAGGCTGAGCTTTCTCCATCTGTCAGAGGCCCCAAAGGAAGTAGCAGGACGTGCATAAAGAGCCCTGGTTATTTATTTATTGGTGTATAATTCATATATCACATAATTTCTCCCATTTAAAGTGTTCATTCCATGGTTCTTATATATTTACAGAGTCCTGCAACCATCACCACAATCAATTTGAGAAATTTTCACCACTCCCAAAAGAAACAACCAAATTTTAGCTATCACTCCCAATCCTCCCAACTCCTCCAGCCCTAGCCAACCACTCACTAATCATTCTGTCTCTATAGATTGAGGTATTCTGGGCATTTAATGCACATGGAATCATATGTGTGGCCTTTTTGTGACTAGCTTCTTTTACTTAGCATAATATTTTCAGTGTTTATTAATACTGTAGCATGTATCAGTACTTCATTCCTTTTTATGGCTAAATAATATTGCATTATTATGGATATTTTGTTTTACCATTTATCAAAAGGTGGTTTCTACCTTTTGGTTGTCATGAATAATGCTGGTATGAATGTGTACAATTTTTGTGTAGACATTTCCATTTCTCTTGGCTATATCTATATATCTATACATCTATTTCTATATATCTAGCTAGGAATGAAATTGCTGGGTCACATCCTAACTCTGTTAAATAATTTGAAGAACTGCCAGACTGTTTTCTGTGGTAACTGCCCTATTTTATACTACCAGCATTGTATGAGGATTCTGATTTCTCCACATCCTTGTCAGCACTTGTTATTATCTGACTTTTTCATTATAGCCATCCTAGTGGGAGCGAAATGGTATCTTGTGGTTTTGGTTTGCATTTCCATGATGACTAATGATATTGAGCAAAGGATATGTGTCTTTTTATAGGAACCTCGGTATTTATCAGAAACATCTGTTGTTTTTGTTTGCCTAATATTCTGTTTCTTAGAACTTAACCTTTACTCCTTTGATCCTCCTGGGGCTGCCAATCATAGAACCCTTCCTACTCTGACCACAGTAATTGGCTCAAGGGTGAGGAAGTGACCCAACTAGAACCAATCAGAATCCTTCTCTGGGAATTTTATGTATAAGCTAAGAAACTCCCTCCCTTCCGAGGACCTAAGGAGGTGCCCTAGACCCAGCTTAGTGTTGGCCAGTGGAAGAGTTAGAAAGAAGAAAGTCAAGAGTTAAATAAGAAAAGGCAAGGGCTGGAGAAAGAAAGAAGTTTCTTGACTTGGAACTATTGTGGATGAGTCCATCTTCTCCTATAGACTTGCCATTTTGTAAGCCAGTAATTTTTTTAAAGCTAATTTGAGTTGGAATCTTACAACCTAAAGATTGTCTTCCTGGGGCCTGTTAGACTTGGTCCAAATCTGTCAACAGGGGGAGCTCTCACCTCAGAGAATGAAGCCACACTTCCGGTGGGAAGAACTCAACGTGTATCCTGAACAGCAGTGGGTAGAGGCAGGATCAGAATGAGCACAGTAGAGGTGGTTTGATGTCACTGTGAGGTGTAGCATTGGGTAGCAGCATCTTGAGAGGTCAGGATTATAGGCATTAGAAAGGGAAGGATTTATGTTGAGAACCAGCAGTAATTAAAACATAGTATTCAGTAGTCTTAGCAGCAGCCGCCACACCTTGAAATAAGGCTGAAGCGGTCCAGAATAGCCACTGCAGCGTACAAATTATTTTAAAAGAATAGGCTTCTTTTTCCCCTAAACTCCCTTATCTTTCTAAATGCTGAGGCTCCCAAAAGAACTCAGTATTCATAAATCCCTTCCCTGAAACCAGGAAGATTGACTACAAGTGGGCACCACACACAAAATTCCCATCGAGTCTCTGAAGGTCCCATTTATCTTTCCCCAAAGTTGTTTACCCATAAGTGGCCTTTCTCCCCCTCCCCTATAGAAGTCATTCATTTTCTTCTAACTCCCCTTCCTCGTGTCCTTTTAAGATGGTATATAAGCCCAAATTCTAAATGCTTCCTCTAGTCACATTTTTCTGTGAACTCTCCCATATATCATATATATGTGAATAAAAATCTGTCTTTTCTCTTGTTAATCTATCTTTTGTCAGTTTAATTCACATTCCCCTAGTGACTGAACCTAAGAGGGTAGAGGAAAAGTTCTTCCTCAACAAGGCAGCTTCAGCCCTGTGGCAAACTTGGCAGAAGTCATGAGAATATTGCTGGACCTGGCAATAGGACCAAACAATAGCAGAAAGGAGGTAGAAAGATTCCAAGGTCCCATTATGGGACTAGGCCCTATAATTCTGGATGAACTTTGTACGATTCTTGAAGGAGAAAAAACCCCAAGACTTCCAAATTGTGGATATTGGAACCAACCAATAGGGATTCTGAGTAGTGACACAAACTAAGATTATGAAGTGTTATCTGGCTGCTGGTTTTCCAAACTCTGCTTATCAAAGAAAAGACTATGAACTGGGGAGTAGGAACAGAGAAACATGAGCTCTTTTCTCACCTGGGAGACTTGCATGGGCTCAGCAGGTGATCTAATTGCCTTGCTGGTGGAACTGTGGCCAACAGGAGAACCAGCCTCCGCCTGCAAAGCCATACTGGCTGCTATGCAGAAATACAGTCTTTGTCGACCAGAGAAGTCAGGCATTTCGTGTTTTTTGTTTTTTTGTTTTTATCTTTAACATGAAATCCCTGATCTTAAATGTCAGCAATTAATTTTGTTAAATTACGTACACAAGGAGGCCATTAGGCCAACATGGTTCTAATGCCGTGGCAGCCTATGTAAGCATAATAAAAACCTAAGCTTGTAAAAATGCCTTGAAGTTATGAAATGAAAGTACTAAGGATTACCAGTCACAAACAGCCAACTAGGCTTTAAGCTGTAGCCAATCAGTAATTTTCTTGCTTCCACCTTTACTGTATGAAAAGTTTCTCCCCAGCTCCTGTGAGTGGAATGCTCCAACACTTCTGTTTTGTCACCACCCGATCAGAATTAATTTTTGCTCAAATAAACAATTTTTTAAATATGCCTCTGTTTATCTTTCAACAATTCACATAAAATTTAAAAACAGTATTCAGACCAACACAACACATAGACAACTGGCCCACCAGTTTGTGATCTCTAATCTTTTGTATCTAAAATCCATTCAGCTCCCAATTTATGTAACTCCACATGTGAACCTCTTTCACTTTGCTTTGTTTTCTAAATTCTACCTCTTCCCCAAGGGCTCCTTTCTTAGTATTAGATGACAGGAGAACACAAAAGTAGCAGAAAAGAGAGCATGGAGGATGCAACACCCAGAGAGGTTCTCTGTGGAGCGATGACCTCGGGCTTGCAGCACAGCACATAGTGATACATCTTAGAAAGAGAAGAGTTTGCTGGGATAGTGGCAAGAATTGTGTGATGATAATGATGCATGAAGATTTGTATGCTTGAATAGCAGTGTTGCCAAAAATGACTGGTTCAGTGTGCCCATAAAAAATCACCTTTCAGCTATGAGTTTGGTCAGATGGGCTCTTCATATTCATTGGCATCTTTGTTCTTCTGATCATCTTTTTTCGACTCTCTGTTGGCCCCATGTTGTTGAGTAGCAGTTCCAATTGGGAGACGTCATTTGGGTCCATTCTTGCCTTGAGGTTTTGCCAGCTTATTTGGGGAAAAACCTGGATAATCAAAGAGAGACATGGGGGAGCAGACAGATTTATCTTTTTTTTTTGTCCACTGCTTCCTTTTCACCTTTGTGAAGCACAACATGTACACACACTCTGTATATCTGTGTCTAATCTATCATCCCTCCATCCATCAAGGATTATTTTGGTTGAGAGTTGTTTATGTTTCAAAACACTCGTGAACTTTATCTGAAAAAAATTTATGTCTCTAAGTTAAAAAGATAAATACTCTGCAGTCCAACAGTCACCTCAATGGAGACTAAATCTCTATTATGAATTGCCAAAACTACACTCCTTGTGACCATATTCTAAGGTAATTGATATTTCAGTTGTTTACATTTGACCCATAATTAGCAGGGGAGCATACCTCAACTCTAAATTTAAGTGGCAGTCACATGTGCTTGACTTTCTTTTCTTGGTCTCTGTGGGTCAGACGTTCCATCAGGTTCAAAGAACGGCCCTGCTGGCTTTTGAAACAGCTGTTGGCACAGCTAGCTCTCTTTGGCATTTCTAATCCTTTCCCATCCCTTAGACATTGTGAGGCTTTAGGGAACTAAGAACTAGGCATCTCAGCAAATAGCTTTAGGACTCTTCCTTGAAGATAAAAGAAGGAGAAAATCTTTTGCTTGGTATTGTTCCTGGATTCACTGCTCGTTGGGATGGAGAATTGTTTTCCTGAAGCCAGGGACCGCGTCGGGTTTCTCTCTGCCAAAGTAAGGTGTAGAGAAGGATGGAAAGGGAATGGTGTGAGCAGGACACACAGCTGGACTGCTCTTATAAAGGCAGTTGGCAGAATAATAATAACCATTTAGTGAGGTCCGACATTAATTCTAAGTAATTTTAAGAACGGAGGTGGAAAACCTGAATCTGGTGTCCTCTTCCATTCTAAGCAGTGATTCTTCTCAAGGTTGAATAATTGTTAGATCTATATTTGCATAGTGACTTCCTTATTATTCTCTAAATTGCCCCTCCAACTGATTGCTTTAGGAAACCTCCCTGTTCCTTATTCTCCCACCTTCACCCTCTCAGTTCCAAGGACAAGGCCAAATTTTGTGTAAGGTGTTTCAAATCTTGGATTAGCAAAAGAGTGAGAAATTCAACTGGCAGGAACAGAGAAAAATATATTAGAAATGTTCTGGCCCCTTTTGGTTACATGGACTGTGGATGTAGAGATGTGGGAGAACTGTCATTTTGGGGAGGGAGGCTTGGACCAGGACACTGTCATGAGTCCCATGAGATGAAGCTGGCAATATCGTAAGATTCTGCAATGAAACACTGTTTTATCTGCTTAAGTTATCCTAGTGTATCTATGAGACACATTAGCTGCTGCAAGTGGAATAGATGCTTGAAATGGTATAAAGTGATGGAAGGCCAGAAGCTTTGGGATCAGAAAATGAAATGCTCTCTGATACAAGATTCTACCCTCATCTTCGAAGGAAAGCATCTGCCCACAGTGAAGTTACTTTTACCCCTCTTTCCAGACTCTGTGGAAGTAAGTCACCAAGCACAGCTCATCCTTAAGTGGAGAGACTCCATCTCCTGGAATGGGGAGTAGCCTTCCAAACTTTTTAATATGCACATATAGTTTATATGGCTGCGAGCTGTCTCATATTCTTCTTTCCAGCTTTTGTGAGCTGAGAGGCAAGGCCCCTTTTCATCTAGCTCCAAATAGCAACAACCCAAGAGGATGACTTATCCAGCTTGGCTCACATGTCCCTTATATAGTGTCCCATTCCTTTGAACCAGTGAACAGGACTGGAGGAATGAGCTACTGCATTTGGCCAGATCTAGGTCACCCTGCGGCCACATGGTTAGTTACTGTGATTGACAACTCTATCAGAATCAAAATCAGAGTTGACAAGTGAATGAGAGAAAAAGAGTTCTCCAACGGAAGGAAGGGAGTAACGGGCAGACGGAAACAATGGCTGTCTACAAGATTCTTCTGAGTTTTGGTAGAACCTGGCCATCCTTTTGTGAATTAAAAAGTTTCTATTAAATCGAGGATGGAACTCTCAGGTAATGATAAATGTCTGAGGACACGCATGTGAATGATACTGATTTTCTTTTATTTGAGTGTCTGGATTTTATCATAATCAGATGGTATGGAGTGTCTAAAAGAGGACAATTGTCCTTTAAAGAAGAGTACACTGAACCTTTGAAAGATGGAAACAAAAATTCTGTTTAATGACATTCACTGGCTCATTTCCCAGGGCAAGTCCAGACTTTTTAGCATTGTATCACTAACATCACTTCAGAGTATTCCCTTTTATTTTCCTAGTGTTTTATATGAAAAACCTTTGCATCCTTTCAGAAATAAGGCTGAAGGAATATTGTTTAAATTGAATGAATACACCCACATGTGAAGGAATAAAAATTCTGCTTTCAAATCTGTATTAGGTTTCCTCACTGAAAATGTTTTGTTTTTGCACTAACCATGAATCTCCATTCATGTCTGTGTGGTTTTTTTTTTAATTGGTCAGCTAAGCAGTTTTGTTTTGTTTTTTGTTTGCTTTTTTTTTTTTTTTAATGTATGTAGTTCCCTGGATGGGAATCGAACCCGAGCCACAGCATTGACAGCGCTGAAGCCTTAAGCCACTACACCACCAGGGAACCCCCCTGTCTGTGTTTTTATAGGTGCCTGGTCGCATATTTTGAAATTGCTGTGAGCAGTTAGCTATTACAGTATTGACATCCACATAAGTGGGAGGTGAAGCAAAACATCCTCTCCTTATTTTCTTTTGCCTGTAAATTTCTGACTCATAGAGCAGTTAAAAAAAAAAGTGTTGTCTTCTGAGTCCCGTATCTTACTGGCGGTTTCCTTCCAATGTATTCTTTGAAAACTTATTTATATTTTTGAATAGATAATATTTTAATTAAAAATACTGTCGTTTCAATTTTCACTATGCCTTACCCAACATTAACAACTTTTATCTCATATGTAACTATATATAACTAGCTTTTGGATATATATGTGAACATATATGAATATATATTCTCATTTTACCCCATTTAAAACAAAAGACAGTATTGTTCTAAAGTTACTTTTTTAAAACTTAGTATCTTAAAGATCTTCAAAAAAAAAACCCAAAATTGTCCTGGCAGGTGAGCCCCTTGTAATACAGGCTTCCCCGCTAGGTGAGTGTTCTAGGAAACCATCTGCATCGGTGTACCAGCTGGTGGTGTTGTGAGAGGCTGCATTCAGCTTCCGTGAACTTTGTTTGGAGACTCTTTCAATGCATTTACCCATTTTACGATGGGTGATTTACACAATGTGTGGCATGACAACGTACTTGCCCACACTGCACTTAATATTCAGCAGTTTTTTCCAAAAAGGGCATGACCCCCCTGCCCCACCCTCCCTATTCACCCGATCTTGCTTGATTGACATTTTTTCCCCACATGAAAAAGGTCCTCAAAGGGAAATGTTTTCGCATCATGGAAGAAGTGAAACAAAAAAATGGCAAAAGCATTAAAAGGCATCAAAATCAATAAGTTCAAAAACTTTTGAGCAGTGGCAAAAGCATCTCAATAGGTGTATTGCATCAAACAGAATACTTTGAAGGTGACTGAAGTTTAAATATGTACGAATAAATATACAGGGAGTTCCCTGGTGGTGTAGTGGCTTAAGGCTTTGGCGCTGGCGCTGTCAACGCTGTGGCCTGGGTTCGACTCCCAGCCAGGGAACTACCCACACACCAAAAAATAATAATAATAAATAAATAAATATACAATTTTTTATAAATAAATTTTGGTTTGTTTGTTTGGTTTTTTTGTTTTGTTTTGGGTTTTTTGTTTGTTTGTTTGTTTGTTTTTGAGATTCATCCCTCATACATATATAGCTATAGGATAAATCCCAAAAATGGGATTACAAAGTTGTTAAGAAATTTGCCATTCTTGCAGAGTTTTTTTTTAAAGCAGTTCTACCCTTTTCTCTTGGAGAACTCATCCTTATCTTCAGTACTCATTTTAAACATTAGCCACTCAGTGAAGACTTCCTGGTCCCCTTTCTGAAGTTAGTCATTTGCTCCCACCTCTGTGCTCTCAGTGACCCATATTTGTGCCTCCATTATAGCTCTTAGCCCTTTGTACAGATTATTTGTTGGTATAGCAGTTATCTTCACTAGTCTATGAAGTTGAAAAGCAGGGATGCTGTCAGGGATGGTTTGTAACCCTAGTTTGTAACCCTAGGACCATGGACAGTGCCAAGTGCGCAGTGAATGCTAAATACCGAAGGATGGGTGGATGAATAAATAAATATGACCAAATAAATTACTGTTTCTGGAATAAGTTCCAAAATTATGATCCTGTGGAGAACCTGGGACAAATATCAATGTTAAATACCAGTGTGCATTGTTACACTTTAAAATTTGGACTGGCTGGGTGAGTTGACTGAACAAGAGGTCCTGGACGTGGAGAGCAAGACACATTGGGATCAGATAAGTAGTCAGTACTGGTGACTGTACTGAATAACATTCATATGGGTGCAAGCACAGAAACAGATACATCACCTAAGCAGAAATGAGATTTATTGTGGAAGCTCACTGTAGAAGGCAGAACTGAACTGCCACATCTCAGAAAGGGTGGTAGCAGAAACAGGAAGAGCTTCTGGGCTTCTCTTCTGAACATTGTCAGAGGTGACTTAGGTCTTACCACTTTCTGTCTCTTTTTACATCATCAAAATTCCAAGGAAAGGACCTGATAGGTCAGCAGTTTCTTCCCTGGGATCATTTGAGCATAGCTAAATGACAGGATGGGTAACATAGGTCTGGCTTTTTGAGAAACCATTATGTGCTAGAAAGACAGGGAAAAGTAGAAAGTTGGTCAGTGGGGCAGGGAATCAGGTAGGAGAGCAAGCAGGAGCCCAGCCATCAAGACTTGGGCAGTAGGTCAGGATTAGACTGGCAGCCAGATACGGAGTTGGAGTCATCTGAGCTCATCTGGCCCCAGATCAAGATTGACTCTGGAACTAGAAGAGGACTTACCCTGCCCTTGGGAAATGAGTGGGAAGCCAGTGGGAAGGGTGTATAGGCTGAAAACCAGGCTGGTGGAGTTCCCTTGTGGTGTAGTGACTAGGCTTTGGCGCTGTCAATACTGCGGCCTGGGTTTGCTTCCCAGCCAGGGAATTACCCACATAGAAAAAAACAAACAACAACAACAAAAAAAACAAACCAGGCTGACCTGGAATGTACCATTCCTTGAAGCAGAACTTGGACAGGTTTCTCTTCACTCATAGCATTTCTCTCTACTCATTGGCCAGCTGACAACTCGAAGGACAGGCCCCGTCTACCTTAATCCCAACAAAGTGTACCGACAAAAATTCTCACGTATTTCATGGTCTCTCAGATATTGGTGCTTGTTTTGTTTGTTTTTTTCTAGTTGATGTTTTTTGGCCTTGACTCCAACTTGTATGCTGGTGTGACTGAGAAAGGGAGGATGCTGTCTTTCAGACATGTGATAGAGATTTCATGTATATTACTACATTTAAAAAAAAATCTTCCAAATAGCCCTTTGAGGGAAGGATTGGGCCCCTTTATATAGGTTGGTTAATTTAGGCCAAGGAAGGTACCTTAGTCCATTTGGGCTGCTGTAATAAAATACCACAGAGGGAGTGGGTTATCAACTGCAGACATTTATTTCTCACAGTTCTAGGGGCTGGGAAGTCTTCATGGTGCTGGCAGGTTGGTGTTGGTCAGAGGCCCACTTTCTAGACAGCTTTCTTTTTGCTGTGACGTCACATGGCGGAAGGGGCAAGGGAGCTTTCTCTCCGAGGCCTCTTCTATAGGGGCTCTAGTCCCATTCATCAGGGCTCTGCTCTCATGACTTAATCACCTCCCATAGGTCCCACCTCCTAATACCATCACCGTGGGGGTTAGGTTCCAACATAGGAATTTTAGCGGGGGTTACAAATGTTCAGACCACAGTAGAAGGCACAGTAGCTTGAACAAATTCCTCTGCAGCCCCAGTGCTGGAGTATTTCCCTTCACAGCACTCTGCAGATTTCCCTGGGTCTTGTCCCATGCTCCCCGGGGCCTGTCTTGATATTGACTATATGACAGCCAAGATGTCATGTGCAGTGGAATGCACTGGAGTCAGGAAACCTCAACGCTGGGTTCAGCTGTGTTATTAACTAGATGGTGGCTTAGTTTCTCATGCGAAGTGAGGGTGTTGAATTAGCTGACAGCAGGACTCTTTTATTGCTTTAAAAATGTCATGGCTCCGGTCTCACAGCTTTGAGGCCATTAGAGATGAGTTCTGCTTTAGAGAACTTGGTTTTGGTCTGTAGATACTCGTATAGTGTGTACTGGTGCCACATTTTGTTAGCCTCCACAAAAAGAAGCCACATACCTGGTGTTCTTTCTTATTGCTTTGCTAATTTTTTCACATAATACGAGTATATGATTCAACACGACGAAATTGAGTACCACGTCAGCATGGTCTGGCATTCTCAAGGCAGCTTTGAACTTACCTATACAGTTTCCCCGGCACAATGTACCTTACCATCTTTACTTTTAGAATTGGTCCATGAAAGTTATTTTAAAACTTTCTCCCCCAGTTTTAGTAGTGAAAATCTTTTTTCAAGTGAAATTCTTATTTAGAATTCCAAAAACATAAATCAAATGTAACTAACCATGTGAAAAAAGTTATTATGTCCACAGCTGAGGAAAAAACAATCCTGTGGGGACAAAAGTGGCTTTTGTATTGGAAAGACTTTTGTGGATAGTAAGTGAGGCTTAACCTTTTGCACACTAGAAATGAACAGATGTTTGAGGTGGGAGGATTGTGTAAAAGAGGCCAGAGAAAGGGCTCAGCAGTGGAGTGGGAGGCTGGAACTCAAGGTCCCTGAAACCGATGGAAGGATTTTTGAAAGAATGGGGTGTGTCTAACACTCAGTTTGAAAGTGTTGGGTTTCTGTGTTGGAAACTGGTAGTGTGAAGTGCCTGCCATTAAGCTTTCTACCGCCGAGGCATCCATTTCAAAGACGTCCGTCTGGAATAAACAGATTGCCAACTGCATGATTCGCAAAACAGCTAGATAAAAACCAGGCCACCCCCACCCACAGAGGTCCCCTTCCGGAAAGCCCATGGTAACCTTGATAACCGACCCCTGGAATGACCCTACTTTTTTCTTCCCACACCCTAATCCCCACTTTTATGTTTTAAATTCACTAGTAAACAGTGAACACATGAAACTCTAGGCACCGTACCCTTGATCCTAGTAAAGGCAGAGCCCCAGGTCTGGACTCCTTCTCTCTCTCCCCACAACCTTGCCATGTGACCCTCTGGTGTGCTGTGTACCTTCTGGTGCCTGTGACTAATAAATCTCATTCTTCAAGTTTCCTGTTGATTTTTTACTTAACTGTATGCTGGGATCATAGTAAGAACCACAAGGGGATGTGCAGCCATAACATCGGCTCTGGTGGGAAAACGTCTGTGGGGGGCTCACCACCAGTATGTGGGCCCAGGTGAGTGCTTCGGGCATTCCTGGCTGATAGCATCACTGTCACCAGGGTGAGAGGACTGAACAAAATTCTGTTCATCTCTCCAACTTTGCAACACACATACACACCATCATGTGAGTGGGGATTTTGTTTGTGTAGCATAGGTGGGCGGGGGTAAAAATAAATAAAGAGAAAATCTGGGTTCTACATCAAGTAAGTTAATTCACTGAAAGCAGAAATGATCACTTACTGAGCGCTTCTAGGTCTCACACAACATACTGGTACATTTAATCTATTTAATCTTCTAAACAATCCTAGGAAGTAGGCACTATTATTAATCTCTATTTCAGAGATGACAAAACTAAATTCTAGAGAAAATCTACAACTTGTACAAAGTTACCCAAAGAGCAAGTGGTGAGGGCAGGACTGGAATTCAGATTTGCCTGATTCCCAAACCCATTTCTTACCAGTCAGTAGCCTGCACGGCTGCTCGTGTTGGACGGGGGTCTGATTGTTGGGACACAACAAATACGTGGAACCAATGACGTGCTGTGCTTGCTGCTGTCCTTTCCTTTCCTCCTCCTGAGTTTGTTATGTTTTGCAATCGCAAGATTTTATATTTCATAAGCAAAAGGAATTTGCTAAATATAAACATTGCATCGACTTCTATTAGTAATAATACAGAGCATTTTTGTGTTACCACGTAATTTACAGTTGGCTTGGCATTATGCTTTATAGGTTAGACAGATAGTCCCATCATAGAAGGCAATAGAACATAGTGGTTAAGAGGGCAGGTCTGAAATCCTTAGTCCAGACACTTCCTTGCTGTGTAAAACCTGACCAATGACTTAACCTATCTGTGCCTTCATTGTCTCCCCTATAAAATGGACTTTCTCAGGGTATTGGTTTTTTTAGCTTCAGACTTGGATCTTAATGATTTTCAGCTTATTCCACATACATAAAAATCTTCATAAAATACAAAGGGTAATTACAGATAAAATGACAACAAACAACCTTTGAAGGCAGTTCTATTGTAGAATTTCAAACTACTTCAGCAGTAATATTATCTAATGAAGTATATAGTCTCCCATGGAGGTAATTTTGAATGGGACAATATCATTCTATCAAATACTATAAAACAGAAGAAATTATACATACCTTTCCCTTGTGGGCATCTAGATCTAGACAGCCAGGAGCCCAGTGTGATCCCACAGAAAGACGGCCAGACATGTATCCCCTAGTAATTAGCGTGGACACACTAGGAATAAAGCCACAAAAGATTAGGGTTGACTAAGTTTGGGGGTATGGTTCTCCTTTTCCCTACTAACTGAATCTTTACAGATAACCAATGTTCCCAGAGGCTGGATGTCCTTTACCTGTCGTCACCCACCCTGTCTACTGTCTGTTTAACTCTACCTGTGAGGTTTCCTACTTCTTTAGGGATCTTGCAATAGGCTGCCTCTTCCCAGCTTAGGTAGATGCGCTGGCCCTTCAGGGTGGTAGAGTCTGAGAGGGTTTCTAGTCTCAGTCACTTGTGTCTGGAACTGGCTCTTCCTCCAACCCTCCATATGGGAATGTGGGGTGTGGAGGAGGAAGACTGTTCTCTTACTACAAAATCTTACCCATATCCTGGCTCAAGATGAATGTTTTTTCTTTTAGAGGGAGATCTCCCTTTGTTTAAAATGAATAATCAGAGAATTTATGTCTTACTAAGCTTAGCTTAAGCTCAACATTTTAATATTTTCTTCTGATAGGATTTGTATTGAATATTTATGGATTAAGCAAGAAAGAATAAAAGAACACTTTTCTTAAAAACAAGCTGAGTGCTGCTCTCTCACTGCCACTCCTCCTCCTCTCGCTGTTCCTCTGTCGGCTCCTGTGACTGTCTGACTGCCCCTCCGCTCTCGGTGATTGCTGCTTCCCCCAATCACAAGGGAAGAAAAAATAATCTCTGCTCATCATCGACAATGGCTCTGGCATGTGCAAAGCTAGCTTTGCTGGGGATGATGGCCCTCGGCCATGTTCCCATTCATTATCTGGTGTCCCCAACAGCAGGGCGTTACGGTGGACATGGGGCAGAAGGACAGCTACCTGGGTGACCAGGCCCAGAGCAATTCCTGCATTCCGACCCTCAAGTACTCCATCGAGCATGCATTGTCACCAACTAGGATGATGTGGAAAAGGTCTGGCACCACACTTTCTACAATAAGATGTGTGTGCTTCCTGAGGAGCACCCCGTGCTGCTGATTGAGGTCCCCCTGAACCCCCCAAGGCCAACCATGAGAAGATGACTCAGATCATGTTGGAGACCTTCAGCACTCCAGCCCTGTATGTGGCCATTCAGGTCATGCTATCCCCATATTGCCTCTGGCTGCACCACTGTCATGGACTCTGGGGATGGGGTCACCCACACTATATCCATCTAGGAGGAGTGTGCCCTCTCCTGCACCATCCTAGGTCTGAACCTGGCTGGCCAGGACCTGACCGACTACCTCATGAAGATTCTCACAGAGTGTGGCTACAGCTTGGCCACCATGGCCAAGTGGGAAATTGTGTGTGACATCTGCTATGTTGCTCTGGACTTTGAGCAGAAAGTGGCCACTGCTGTATCTTCCTCCTTGTAGGAGAAAAGCTGCAAGCTGCTGGCTGGGTAGGTGTCACCACTGGCAACAAGTGGTTCCGGTTTCCAGAGACGCCCTTCCAGCCTTCTTCCTTCCTGGGTATGGAGTCCTGCAGCATCCACGAGACCACATTCAATTCCATCATGAACTGTCACGTTGACATCCAGAAGACCTGTGTGCCCTCATGATGCTGTTGGGTGGGACCACCATGTATCCAGCCATAGCCAACAGGATGCAGAAGGCAATCGTGGCCCTGGCCCCCAGGATAGTGAAGATCAAGATCATCACCCAGTCGGAGCACAAGTACTTGGTGTGGATGGGGACCTTCCTGGCCTTACTGTCCACCTTCCAGCAGATGTGGATCAGCAAGCAGAAGAACCACGAGTCAGGCTCCTTCATCGTCCACTGCAAATACTTCTAAATGGACTACGAGCAGATGTGTAGCATTGACTGCACGTGTTCATCAGAAGTACGAATCTGCCCTGGCAATTACATTCACCATTGCAGTTTCATGCTAGCCTCGTGAAACTGCAATGAGCCTTTGAGAAGAAATTTGTCTTTGAAGTCTGTGTCTGATGTCAGCACTGGATTGTAGAATTGGTTACTGATTTTGACCTTGCTTGTATTCAGGTTAACTCAGGGGTGTCCAATCTTTTGGATTCCCAGGGCCACATTGGAAAAAGAAGAATTGTCTTGGGCCACACATAAATACACTAACAATAGCTGATGAGCTAAAAAAAAGTCACAAAAAAGTCACGTAATGTTTTAAGAAAGTTTACAAATTTGTGTTGGGCTGCATTCAAAGCTGTCCTGGGCCCACAGGCCATGGGTTGGACATGTTAACTCTTCCCTTGGTACATGTTTAATACCCTGTACATATCTTTGTCACTTGGCTACTGTGGGAACATGGTTATGCAAAAGCAATCCAGTGGCTTGATGGGATTCCACAAGACCATGCATTTCTTGATTTGTGCAGAGTATTAATTTGCCAAGAGCCACCTATTCCAGATTTCTCTAGAGGCTGGCAAGAGTCCTGAACCAGTTTACATTTCTGTCTTACTGGTCTGACGGGGTTGGGAAGGTCTGAGTAGTAGGACCCATTCTTTTTTTTCTTAGCTGGGTTGTTAACTTGCCTTGAGTTGGAAAATGATTTGCTTTTATACCTGTAAATTTATTCATCCTTTTAATTTATATAAAGTTTTTTTGTACACAATCTCAATTCTTTAAGAGATGACAACAAATCTTGGTTTTCTACTGTCATGTGAGAACATCAGGTCCTAGCACCACATCATTATGTAGAAAATAAAGTGCTGCAGTAAAAAAAAATAATAATAAAAATGTGGGTGCTTTGAACTTCCACCTTTGGCCATGAAAGAGTAACTGGTTCTATACTTTCCCTTCTACTCTAAACATTTATAAAGCTGAGTAAAATATACGCAACAACTGTTTGCAGGCATTGGACAACAGATAGCATGGGTTATAATTTTTGAGAGAAGAAAAGTAAGTGAGGTGAGCTCCAAGTTTATCTCTGATTTCTGTCTGTGGGCATTGTCTAGACTGCAAAGCACAGAGCCCAAGTAGAGAGCAAGGGCCTTCTAAGCCACTGAGAATATTAGAATTTGTGGGGCAAGGAACCTCGAAGAGACACTATACTGGGGGACAGGGGAGGAGAGAGGAGCCAGAATTATTTACGTGGTAGTTCCCCTTGGTTTGTCTGAGGTTGGGAGGCATATACACAGCCAAGGCTCTGTAACACACAGCAAAAGGAAAAACTGAAAGAACTGAAAGGAGTAGATAACTCCAAAATTATCCTTGGTGATATTAACCCTCCTTTCAGTAAATGATAGAACAAAAAGACAAAAGTCATCATTGATACAGAAGATTTGACCAAAACTATCAGCCAACCTGTCAATTAGTCAATGACCTCATTGACATTTAGAGAACAATAACCTAATAACTGCAAAATACACATTCTTTACAATGTACATGCAAGTTCACCAAAATGACTATATGCTGAGCCATAAAACATGTCTCAAATTTCAAAAGATTGAAATCATATGGAGTATGTTCTTTGATCACAGCAGAATCAAATTAGAAATGAATAACAATAGCTATCTTTAAAAAACAAAACCCTAATATTTTGAATATGAAGTAATGTATCTCTAAATAAGAAGAATCCCAAGAGAAATGTTGAAATATTTCAAACAGAATGGTAATGAATATGTATAAAAATTTGTAGAATGTAGCTAAAGTAGTGCTTAGGGGGAAATTTATAGCCTCAAATGATTATATTAGAAAAGAAGTGAAGTTTAAAGTCAATGATCTGAGTTTCACCTTAAAAAGCTAGAAAAAAGAAGCAAAATGAATAAAAGAGCTGACAACAGAAATAAGAAAAGATAAACCACAGAAATAATAAATGAAATGATTAAAACAAAAAGTTGATTCTTTGAAAAGATTAATGAAATTGAGGTCTGATATCTCAGATGAAAGGAGGAGGTAACACTTCCAGCTTTATTCGCTATAGCCAAAACCTGGAAATAATCCAAATGGTCACCAACTGATGAATGAATAAACAAATGGTGATCCTAAAAATTACAAAAAACAATTCCATTCCATAAAATGGAATACTATTCATCAATAAGATGGAACATCCTGCTGATCCACACAAAGACATTGATGAATCTTAAACATATTATGTTAATGAAAGAAGAATTTCTATTTCTAAAATCATCATGATAGACAACGGATCACTCGTTGGGTTGCGTGGGCCTAGGGGCCAGGAGAAGGGAATAACTGCCAACTTGCATAAGGAAACAATTTAGGGTGATGGAATATTCTATATATGGGTCTTGATTATGGAGCTGTCTACATTTATGAAAACAAACTATACACTTAAAATACACTTAAAATTTTATTGTATGTAAATTGTATCTCAGTAATACTAATTTTAAGAAAAAATATTGCCTTTATAGACAGAAGGAATTTTATTTATTTATTAAATGAAATTAAGCACCAATAGCTGTTCTCAAAAAAAAAATTTTGTTTTTAATGTGGGTATTTCCCTGGCTGCGAATCGAACCCAGGCCACAGTGTTGACAGCGCTGAAGCCTAGCCACTACACCACCAGGGAACTCCTCAAAAAAATGTTAAAAAGCTTCAATATGTGTTTGAAAATACTCCAAGTGAAATTTTGTAATAATTACTAGAAAGAAAAAAGATTTACTAGGAGGTTCTTCGATAAAGGCACCTAGGAACTCATCAACTAAGTTGAACTGCACAGCAAAATAGGCCTGTTAGGAGACTTGTTTTTTAATCCATTCCGCCACCCTGTCTTTTGATTGGAGCACTTAGTCCATTTACATTTAAAGTAATTATTGATAGGTAGATAGTTATTGCCACTTTATTGATTGTTTTTTGGTTGTTTTTGTGTTTCGTCTCTGTTCCTTATGTAGGGTTACAGCAAAGGGAATATAGTGAGTAATATTCTAACAACTACGTATGGTGCCAGATAGGTACTAGAATTCTCATGATGATCACTTCGTAAGATATGTAAATGTCTAATCACAATGTTGTACAACTGAAATTAACATTGTGTGTCAGCTGTAATTGAAATAAACTTTTTAAAAAGTTAACATTAAAAAAAAAATAGACCTGTCACTTATTCAGTCAAGGTGAGCTTGCCTTGCTCCTGCAGTGTGCATCTTAGTTAAATGAAGACATTAGAAGAGGGATGCTAGGTATCTTCAGGCTTGGAATAACCTCAAGAGAGCATACTTGTTGAAAGTGGAAACACAGGTCGTGTTCAGGCCCAGATTTAGCTTCTCTGAAGGTCTGATCAGGAATGAAGACAGCTAGTAAAAAAACAGGTCTCTTGGCAAAAGCAGAACGTTACCATTTCAGAATTTCCCAGAAGATAATCTCACCATATGTTTTCCACACTCCTTGGTAGATGCCCTTTAAGTTGTGTCTTAATGCATGAAAGCACTCTCACTCAGGGGAGAGTGAGAAAGGTAGGTAGTTGTCCCTTCAAGGACTCCAAGTACAACAGCCAGTGAGCTGAAAGCATGAGCCAGCAATTAAGAGGGCAAATGAGATTGGGTTTCTCTCCCAGCATGATGCTTGCAAAGCATTTCCCACCGGAAACCTCAGATTTCAGAGCCAAGCTCAGTTGTTTGCAATATCCAGGCTAAACATACTGCTACCAAGTTCAGGGCTGAGGTAGAGTGGTAAAAAGCAAAATGAATGATGATAAATCAAGAAGCATTGCTTTTGCTGTTCCTAGGGGCAACTTGGAACAACAGTAAGACAGTTCAGTGGCATAAGTCACCTGGCTGAACACTCTGGGCTGGCCTCCCTCTCCCCCAACCATTGTCTTTAGTCAAAGATAATACATGATTCAATGAGCTACTTCAAAGTTTAAAGAGAACACACATAGGGCACCTTAGCACAACGCCTGGCTCTAAGCAGCTCAGTAAATGTCGTAAATATTATATGTAAGGATGCTAAATATCATATAGTGAATATAAAACAGTAAATATCATGTGTAAAGGATGTTTGAGTGCTTTCTGTGACCCTGCACGCTGGGAAGAGACAACATGGCAGGATTAGTTCCCAGAGGGCTAGGAAAGAGTAAGCAACTTGTCATAACAGAGACGCACTTGCCTATGAGGGGACGTGGAAGTGAGAGATCCCCAGTGACAGAGGGTGTACTGGTTACTCTGTATGTCCTCCAGACCCGTTAACCTTCCCAGGAGGCTATTTCCCGAGAATGCTATTACTTGAGCTCCCTTGCTGGCCAGCTACCGGTTGGGTTTGGCCAAGGGAGGTGCCGGCAGATCGCTAAGCAAGAGGACGGCATTGGAGCTCCGCGTGTTGCTCCCTGCTCGCTCCCTGCATTGGCATTGTGACTTTGGCATCTTTCCAGGATTACACTACGACCAGGCAGCTCCTCTTTCACAATCTCGGCCCTCACTGGGCTTTAGTGCTAGTGTTCCCTTCCCTCGCCCTTCTCACACCTGGGTGGTAATGGCGTTCCACTGCTACAAATCTGTACGTGACATCATCCCTCCTGTATTCCACTAACCCCGAGCACACCTGTATAAGCAGGTCCTTTGTTAGAGTCTGCTTGAACCATCTGGGGCACATGCTCTTTTCTGCTAGGAGCTTCATGGCTGAGGGGTCTCCAAGGATCTCACAAGTGTACCCCTCAGAGAAAGATAAAACTTTAATTGATCTGGCAGTTCTAAAAAGTGCTAACTCGTTCATCACAGCAGTGCGGGTCATAATTGCCCTGGGAGCATTAGAAACACAGGTGGCAGGATACAGGTGGAATAATAAAAGCCCAAAGTGGGAGAAAGAGAAAAGCTGGTAACATCTGGCAATAAGCCAGAGTTGGGGCAATGGGAGGGGAGGCCCCAGCGCAGCAAGAAGTTCAAAGTTTGAAATGTTACATAAAACTGATATATTAGGGGGTTCCCTGGTGGTGTAGCGGCTAGGCTTTGGCGCTCCCACCAGGCGGCCTCGGCTTCATTCCCAGCCAGGGACCACCCCCACCCCCCAAAAAAAAACAACAACAGCAACTGATATATTACAAATTGACCTGAGAATAATTAGGAAAGCCATGGGGACTGTTTCAGTTTTTAACTAGGGGAGGAGGAAGAACAAGCCCCAACAAGTACGTGTAAAAGGAGCGTGGGAGATGAATTTGCTTTATCCTTATAGACCAGGGACCTACTGTTCAAATAGCGCTTACACAGTTTCAGTGGGATGAGTAACAGCTACAGCTATAGAAGAGACTTATTTATACAGCATAGGTCGTGGAGGTGGGGCCCATGGCACTAGCCTTGCTACCAAATCAACGTTGTCGTACTCGGATGACAATGAACTTGTTCATTTCCTTATTTTACAACCAGAGGATGATTCCCTCCTCTTTCTTTGTCCCAGTATACTCTTTTACAAATTCCATACTGACTGCTGATGTATATAATTTGTATATTCCTACGATGGCACCACGTAACAAATCACCACAGCTTTATTAGTTTAACTATTGGTCTGGATGTTATCAGTTTAACTATTGTTTAGATATACTTATACTCGTAGAAAGAGAAGATGAGTGTCTTTCCTCTTCGATTGCCCGCAGAAGTCGGGGGTGTATCTGTAGGAGGGCAGTGAGTCAGAGAAGCACGATCTGGAAAAAACCTGTTGTCACTCCAACCCAACTCTATACAGTGGCAGTATTTTGTGCCACTTTCCAGGGGGTGATACATGGCTTTTTAGGCTCTGACATTCAACTGTTAGGACATCTAGAGGTGTGTAGACTTTAATGGCTAACGTCACCTGGGCATGAGAAATAGCAGGAATCTGGCTGTGTCGGTGCTCACTGTCCTGGCCCAGTGTCTGTGTCTCTGCCTCCCTCTCATTCCTGCTCTGCTTACCAACCCTCCCACAAGCTGATAGACACGCTCTCTCTTTAGATGTGTTCACACAAGTACTTCAAGTTACAGTTACCTTTTATTGGCCTGGGAATCTTGCCATCTGTCTCTTGACCATAACTTTGCCTACCTCTGATACAATTCTTTCTTTGCTTATTTTATAATCCAGCTTCCAAAGGGGAGTTTTGCCCTTTTATCTCCAACTTCTTAGGGAATCCTCTTTTGGGGCCATGTCTGCCACCTATGGCTACCAGATGGGAATGCATGATCTCAAGGAACTTTTTTTTTCGGATAGCATTAAAATTTTGTTTATGTTTCAATTACGGTTGACAGTCAATATTATGTTAGTTTCAGGTGTACAGCATAGTGTTTACATATTTATATAACTTATGAAGTGATCCCCCAATAAGTCTAGTACCCACCTGGCACTATACATAGTTATTACAATATTATCGACTCTATTCCCTGTGCTGTGCTTTACATCCTCATGACTATTCTGTAACTGTCAATTTGTACTTCTTAATCCTTTCACCATTTTCACCTAGGCCCTCAACACTCCTCCCACCTGGAAACCATCAATTTGTTCTTTTTTTTTTTTTTTTTTGCTTTTTGGTATATGGATAGTTCCCTGGCTGGGAATCAAACCCAGGCCGCAGCGCTGAGAGTGCCAGAGCCGAAGCCTTAAGCCACTACACCACCAGGGAACTCCCATCAATTTGTTCTTTCTGTCTATGAATTTGTTTCTGTTTTGGTTGTCCCTTTATTTTGTGTGTTAGATTCCACATATAAGTGAAATCGTATTGTATTCGTCTTCCTCTTGTCTGTCTTATTTCACTTGGCATAATGCCCTCTAGGTCCATCCATGTTATCTAGGACCAGTTCTTGCTGAGTGCAACACTTCCTCTTAATTTCAGGTTTCCAAGCAGAGGGACAGGTGGTTATTTCTCTGTAGATGTTTCTCCAAATTGCTTTTATCCTTTGGACCTCTTTATTGCTTTTTAACACTCATGAATTGGACCTGACTAGCTCCTCCTCTAAAATCTAAAACTCTGAAAGCAAACTCCCCTCCTTCCAGCTCTCACTCTCACTTCTACAACCCCTAACCCTCGACCTCAGAGGAACTGTGAAATACTTCAATCTCTCTACCTGCTGCTGGCCACCATCCTTCCTCATTTAATCCATAGCCTGATGGACTCCCACTTTAACCACTCTCTTACCAGGCAGCTCAAGGCTGCCATCATACTGCTCTTCTGCACCCACCCTGCATTTCATGAGCCAAATCAGCATTGACCTTTGCTTCCACAGATGTGCAGCAGAGTTTTGCTGAAGAAAAAGAACAATCATTAAACAGATTGGAACCACTTCAAATTTATAATCTGCAATTTTAACTGTATCCATCTCTCAACAATTGCTTTACCTGTTGCTGGTTAGCTCCCCTCCTAATTATCACTTAGAATTTTTCACTATTTTTCTCCAGCCCTCTCACTCAACCTCAGCTCTGCTTCCCTCCGTTGTTCTTATTTATGTCATAGATACAATAAAGGTTGTCCAGTACACACTTACCACCAGTACTTCCTACCATAAACATTTATACACAGCCACAACAACGTACATCCTTAACGTTTTCCTCCTCGCTCAGAGGGGCAGCTCCCTTTCCCTACCTACCGCATGTTAAGGCTAATCCTTCCATCTGGGCTCTGATTAGGTTGTGCTTTTTACAAGTCATTCCTTCTCTTTACAACCATGGCAACCTTTCTCTCTGAGTTAGCTCCTTCTCAGCCTAAAACAATGCTCAAAAATAGAACCACAGCCCTTCATTAATTCTACACTTGCCTCTACACATGAGCCTCTCTATCCCTCCATTCACCGTTAAGCTCCTTGGTTGTCTACACTAATCTCTGTCATCTTCCATTTGTTCTCCAACTTACTATCTCCCATCTGTCTCCTGCACCCCGTGTACCATCGAAACTGTTCTGGAAAATGTTATCAGTGTTCTTCTTGGAAAATTCATGAACTCTTATCTGATCTCAATGTAGGAGTTACCACAACTGACCACACGTGCATTAGTAGGATTTTGCCATAATTTTGGCTGCCCAATATAGAACCCTCTTCTGCTGCTGAATGATTTCTCTATTCTGTGAATTTTGGAGGAGGCAGAGACTCCATCTCCCAATGGAAACTAAAAATGGAGTCATTGCAAGCCTCCTTTGCAGACTGGGCACTGTCCATGACCTGGCTTGGTCACTCTGATACATCTACTCCAAACATTGAATCCGTAGCTGGTTATGCAAAAAATCAGACACAACAGACTTCTCTCTGTGAGTGGAGAACGTGGCCATAGCATTCAGCTTCTTCTCATGCAGGCAGTACATGTAGTCCAGTCTTTAGAGACTACAACCCTGGTGGCCTTGCTCAACCACTTCTGTGATGTGATTTGTGGTTGTGATATGATTGCCTAACATCTGGGCCTTCCAGGTAATTCAGTGTGCTACCCAATAGCCTTACATTTTCTCCCCTCTAACATTTAAATCAACTGGAGTTTGTCTGCTGTTTGCAACTAAGAACTCTGACCACAGCAACTTCATTTTTGAAAGACCACCTTTGATTGATCAATAATCCACTCCCATTTCCTTCTTCCTCCAATAGGCAATTGTTCTAATGTATTAACATGTATCTTTGAATATTGTTTTTATATGATATGTGGTATTTTGTATGCATGTTTTTTAATTCATATAAATGGTATTTTGCCAGGGACATTTTTATTTTCTAACTTTTAAAAACTCTGTACTATGTTTTTAAAAATCTCTATTATTGTATATTTAGCATGTTGCATTTAACTGCTGCATAGAGTTGTTTTCACTTTAGGTGTAGGGTTTAAAATCCCCCTCTACCACATAAACATTACAATGAATATTTTTGTATACATGGCCTCATGCTCACTTGTGTGAGAATGTCTCTGGTATATGTAGGGGGCACTAAAAACAACCTGGAATTACCTTCTGGCAGGTGGGTCCCTTGTAGGACAGGCTCACCACACTAGGTGAGTGTTCTAGGAGCCCATCTGCATCCATGTATCAGCTGGTGGTGTTGTGAGAGGCTGTGTTCGACTTCAGTGAATTTTGTTTGGAGACTCTTGCAGTGCGTTTGCCCATTTCATGACGGGTGATTTACATGAACAACGTGCTGCATGACAACACATCTACCCACACTGTGCTGAATGTTCAGCAGTTTTTTACCAAAAACGACATGATCTCTGTGCCCCATCCTCCCTACTCACCCCATCTCACCCAGGTGACTTCTTTTATTGTTTCCCAGGATGAAACGAGTCCTCAAAGGGAAATATTTTGCTGATGTGAATGAGGTCAAACAAACAAACAAAAACAAAACAAAACAAAAAAACAAAAAACACAACAGGAGCACTAAGAACCATCAAAATCTGAGTTTTAAAAACTGTTTTTTTTTTTTGCTTTTTGGTACGTGGGTAGCTCCCTGACTGGGAATCGAACCCAGGCCACAGTGCTGACAGCGCCAATGCTGAAGCCTTAAGCCACTACACCATCAGGGAACTCCCTAAAAACTGTTTTGAGCAGTGGAAAAAGTGTCTTGATAGGTATATTGCATCCAACGCAGAGTACTTTGAAGGCAACTAGAGTTTAAACATGTAAGAATAAACACAAAATACACAATTTTTTATAAATATATTTTTGGTTTCTTTGGGGTCCCTCCTCATAGTTTACCAGAACTATGATTGCTGGACATAGGGAATACACTTATTAAATTTAATTAATTACTGCCATGTTGCCTCCTCCTTTCCCCCTGGAATGGTCAGAAGAGTCACCTACTGTAGGGGAGGAAAAAGTTTTCCTCAACCCTCTTAGGATCCCCTGGCTAGGTAAAAGGAAAGTAGTAAAGACAAACAAACAGGAAAAAAAAAAAGCACACAAATTTTATTGACTTTTTACACATACATGGGAGCCTTCACAAGACAATGAAGGCCTGAAGAAGTGACCAGAGCAGAAGCTTTTATACCTTTTAGACAAAGAAATAATAAGTTTTGAAGAATTGAGAAGATGAACAGGTTTGGTCTAGGAGTGGTAAATGGTGAAGAAGTAACTAGGAAGGAAGGGTTGGTTTAACACAGTTTACGGGTTTCCCATTCCCCAATTCCATGTCTCTGGTGATGAGAATGTTTTCCTTCCTCCTGGTATAGGGAGGATACCTTTCACATGGGAGTTCTGTGACTAGTTTCAGGGAAGAAAGGCAAAGGTCGGCGGCCAGGGTGATCTTCCTGCTTTTGCCCGTTTCTCACATTCCTTCAGCTTAAGCTACTGAATATGCCGAGGTACCATGTCTTGGAGTAGCATGTCCTCAACCCTGTCATAACGAGTACTATTCCCATTTCTCATATCCTTGCCAATGCTTATTATCCATTATTTTATAGTAATTCTTAATCATCTAATGTGTGTGGTAATCTTTTTGTTTTTTTCCTAAGTTTATTGGGGTAGCATTAGTTAATAACATTATATAATTTTCAGATGTGCAGCATTATAATTCAACATCTGTGCACTCTATTGCATGCTTCCCACCCTAGCTCTAATTTCCTTCTATTCATGGTCATTTTTTTTTTATAGCTACCCTAAAAAACTTTTACAAACAGCTTGATGATGTTTTAAAAAATTAAGTATACATCTGTGAAACCACCATCTGGCACATGGAGGTTGGAGGTATGTACCTTGAAGAGGTGGGGTGGGAGCAGTGGAAGTGGCCTGTGGCAGAGTCCCTGGCAGGAGGGACCTCAACAGTGGACATGTCTGCAGGGAGCCAGAACAGGACAGGAGGGTAATGATAGGTGCCGTGGGTTCCTGGAAATTACTGGGAGACTTTGCAAGGAGGTGGCTGACATTGTAAATGTGATGCCACTTGATTAAGTTCTAGGTTAGGGTGTGCTGGGAACATGTAATTGCTTTCTGCCTCCTCCCAGGTTATACAGCCTGAGGACTATATCTTATGCATGGTTGTAGTTCTAGCTCCTAGAACATTGCGCCTGGCCTAGGGTTAAGTACTCACTAAATCTTGTTGAATGAAGAGCTACATTGTCTTAGTTATTCTCTTCTATCTACAAAATGAAGTTTTCTCTTATGTTGGAATGCTTATTTTGCTTTTTGTCTCCAAAGTTTCAGCTAGCATTGCATTATAAGCTTCACTACCAAACTTGGCTAAGAAGTGTTAAACGTTTGACAGACATCTCAGTTTCAGTTCCACCACTTGGTCTCAATCTTCTCCACCCTGGTCTCACAGCACTTCATAATGTGTACCTGCAATATCTGGGTGTCAGGATACGATTTGGGGTTACAAGTATCCTGGGCTTGGCGAGTGGTTCCTATAATCCCTTTCCCTGAATAACACCTCCTCCACTCCTAACAACCCTGAGAATGCTACTCACAATTTGAGACCAGATCAAATATCACCTCTGCAAGGATAACTTCTTCAATCCCCCAGATAGAATTAGCTACCTTCTTTTTTATTTATATAGTGCCTTATTCTCACTCTAATGACCTTTACCTTATTTTCTCTCTTAAAATGTTTCCTCTGCGTTGATGGGAGGCCATCTCAGCAATGGGTTTATCTGGGTCTTCTTTGGTTAGCACAGTGCCTAGCACATAGTTGGTGCTTGTATAATCAGGGTTTTCTGGAGAAACAGAATCAATGGGATAGATAGATAGATAGATGCATAGATAGATAGATAGATGATATAGAGTTTGAAGAATTGGCTCACATAATTGTTGGGGCTGGGAAGTCTGAAATTGGTAGGCTAGAAATTCAGGTAACAGCTTCTAGGGCAGTGTTGTGTTCAGTAGCCACAGGACATGCCAGCAGTCTGGTAACTCGGGAGTTTTTATGTTGCAATCTTGAGGCAGAATTGCTTCTTTGGGGAATCTCAATCTTCGCTCTTAAGGCCCTCAGCTTATTGGATAAGGCTTTATCAAGGCAATCAGCTTTACCTAAAGTCAACTGATTATAAATGTAAATCACTTCCACACCTACACTAGCCTTTGACTAAACAAGGAGGCACCCTGGCCTCACCAAGTTGAAACATGAAGTTAACCTTCACAGTCCTCAATAAATGTTTGTTGCATAAATAAACACATCGACGTCTAATAGGTATTACAAAAGTTCAGAGAGGAGAACAATGGGCTATGGTACAGCTTTCCAAACTTAAACTTGTCTTGACAAGTAATAAAACAATCATACTTTGTTCATTGAGCAAGTAGCCATGAGAACCCCTCAAAAGATACATAGATAGAGAAGATAACATACATTTGTGGATCAGACAACTCTAGCTGTATGAACACATGCACTATATCCATCCAATTCTTTTTTCTTTTTTCTTTTTTAGATAAGGGCACTATGACATTAATAAACTTGATCAAAACTATTTTTTTATTTTACCAATAATTGCTGTGGCACCAACAAAAACACGTTCAGAGGCCAACAAGAAGGGTTTGAAGTAGTTCTTTGTGCAGATTGAAATGGTTAACTCAAGAGTGTCATATCCAGGTTTGGACGAACTGTGAAGCCAGCAGGATGCACGAAGGAGAAGGACTAACGGCCAGTGGTTGGGGGTCGAGAGGTGAGAACGGGCACTTAGTGCACAGAGCCTCTCCTTACAGAGTAGTGTCTCCCAGGCTGGCCTCTTTGCTAGGAAATAAGTTTCCTCACCTATAAAATGGCCTCAGTAATCACATAACATATGAGGGTGAGCCATATGAAATTACCGCTGTTCAACCATGTTTGGTTTACAGAACTGGCAATTTCATATGATTCAGCCAAATTTAATAGTTTAGATATTCAGTGAGAAGTCAGTAGGATGTAGGTACATTATAGGTGGTCAGTGACTGCTGCCTGTCATCTTTATCATTAGACTTAAACTAGGGCTGGAAGCTGAGGGGGAACCCTGGCCTAAAGGAGCCAAAGGCAGACATGAGGCTTTTAATTCAGCCCCTGGGGTGGGCAGGTGGCAGCGAGATCAGCTCTATCTCTGGGCTCCAGTTAGTGGAGCTGCCTCATTAGCAAGACTGTGTGGTCTTCCCCAACAAATATCCCAGTTCAGTGCACTGAATAAAAGGAATCTCAGGGGGCAAAGACTAGGAGAGCATGGATAAATGAAGCCAGAGCTAGTTGATAAAGGTCCTTATTTGTACAAGAGCCCTTCCTAACATGAAGGTGCTGAAGTAGAAGCAAAAGTGACAGATTTCCCTGCTATTATACCCCTGTCTGCACACATAGATGGAGGAATGAAGGGACTCAAGTTCACAGAATCAGACAGTAGGAGGTAAAAATGAGAAGCAAAGGGGCGGGGACACATTTAAACTAATCAACTCCTCAGTTATTCACATCAGAATTAATGAATGAACATCTCATTTAATTCTCCCAACACCGCTGTTGATATTTCCATCCTCGCTTTACAGAGGAGGAATCTGAAAGGAGGAGATGAGACAGCTTTCCTAAAGTGGTCCCAAATGACGTCAAATGCTGTCTCCCACCAATTGTTGAGAATATTGTGCCATGAGCAGAGGACTGGCTTTCAGCACATTTCTTCTTTTGATTTCAGAAATTCTCTTGTAATAAAAGAATGACTTCGGGGTTCCCTGGTGGAGTAGTGGCTAGGCTTCGGCGCCCTGGGTTTGAGCCCCGCTCAGGGATCCAACAACCACAACAAAGGACCGCCTCAGCTGTCTTACAAAAGCGCTATGTCCTGTGGTTCAGCTTCTCCAGGGTACTGTGTAAGGGCTGCTGTGCCGGTTCACTTTCTTACTGTAGTTCCCAGCTGTTTCTTCTGGTCTTGAGAGGTTTATTTTTAATTATATGATTTAGATTATTTAGGTTATATTCACATTCTCTAAAAAATCCAATTTAACAGGGGCACCAAATGGGGGAAAATACCTTTTCTGCACTAAGGAGGTTAGAATCTAAGAATCATAGCTGCGGTGTTAAAAAAAAATATGCAAGCTGCTGGCACATCCATTTTTCCATCCAGGAAGGAAATAATAGAAATGTCTGATAGTCTGAATTGGGTTTTTATAAAGATGGATCTGAAAGGAAAATAGATTTTGCTCTTCTTTTGGATACCAACATCTCTTTCTATTTATATATGCTGTCCCATTGTGGAAACTTGGGGAATACAGGAAACTATAAAGAAGAAATAACAATTCAAACTCCGTCCTTTGTGAAAGAGCCACTGTGAACCTTACAGTGTACATTTCCCCTGAGCCTGGAAAAGAGGGGGTTTTTTTGCAGATGAAAAGAATCCTGCAAAATAATTAGATCAGTGAGGTGACTGTCCAAAATTAAAGGAAGAAAGGTGAACTGGCTGGGAAATCTTTTAATGCTTTCTACCCTTGCTCTGATATAATCACTTCTGAGTTACAGAGGACACTATAAACGTGAGATTGCTCCAAAACCTTTGCAGGCTGTCATAGATACAGCCTTTCCACTAGAGTTACTACATTAGTTAGCAGTACCAGCCCAATGTCAGCTTCATCTGATCTTTTCACAATTGGGCATTCCTCTGACTATAAAGTAGAGGTGCTGGAATTGGGAATTTAAGGGGTCACCTCAGCTGAAATAAATGAAAAACTCAGGCCTCGGCTGGGAAGGTGAACGCTTATGGCGGCATTCCACGGACCGCCGTTTGTTCTCAGGATCAAAACGATGGACCCAAGTTTCATCACCTGTAATGGTTTTCTTTAAGAAGTTCTCATCTTCTTTTTTGAAAATTTCAAAAAAATTGGAGGAACGTTTTTTGTTGTTAAGAATTCAACAACAGGAAAAAAAAAAAAAGAATTCAACAATAGCATGGTGTTTGAACCAAACGTCTGAACACTGTTCCATTTCTGAGTGCCCTCAGTGAGAAATGTCAGCCTGTGTGTGTGCAAGGTAAGGCATGGTGGGGGGAGACACCATGTGACTACACGGAACTGGTTATATCCAGATATAGCTTATATAACAAAAAAAATCACAGTAGTGAGGAGTTCCCTGGTGGTGTAGTGACTAGGCTTCGGCGCTGTCAGCGCTGCGGCCTGGGTTCGATTCCCAGTCAGGGAGCTACCCACATACCAACAACAAAAAAAGAATTACAGTGGAGGCAAAGCTTACCAGCCCGCCCTTGTATTTGACCAATGCACTGTAGAGCTGAAATTAATATAAAATAATATTGAATGTTAACTATAATTTACAAAATAGTCACATGGATATAAAGTACAACGTAGGGAATATATTGTCAATAATATTGTAATAACTATGTACACTGTCAGATGGGTAATAGACTTACTGGAGTTATCACTTTGTGAGGTATGTAAGTGTCTAATCACTGTTGTTTTGTACACCTGAAACTAAATTTAAAACAATCATGTTCTTAAAAAAAAAAGTACATGCCGAGCAGTGATAATCTAAGAAATGTTATAGTCTCTCCTAAAACACTTTGATACTTGCTGAGCATTTATTGGGTATCTACCATACGCCACAAATTGCAAAGTTCTGGAAGCAACGCATGCTCATGTGGATGTCTCTTGTGGCAAAACTAGTCTTGGGACTCAGAGCTGCCCTGACATGTGAACCAGGACTAGATTTCTAGCGTGTTTCAGGTACACACTCACTGCTGGATCTTTATCCTCAGTGTTCCTGGTAAACGTTCCTTGTCTGTGGGAGCTAGCAACGCTTCTCTGTCCCTGTCTCAGCAGTCTGTGGTCCCCATGAGCAGGAGCACTACCCCAGATCACATTTACAAGTTCATCAGAGCAATGCCTGTCAATGCACACGCTTTAAAGAGGCTCACGTCCTTTAAAAACGCATGCTAAAATGTGAATCTTTAGAAATAATTAAGAATGCACACACAAATTTAACTATTTACAAGGATGTCAGTCATAGCGTTGATTAAAAATAGGAAAAAACTGGGAACAAATGGCATATCTAATACCTGGGGATGGGTTAAATAAATATAATACATCAAAACAATGGGATACTACTTGTTCGCAGATGTTTAAAATAATGCTATGGAAGGAAATATCTTGATGTGGAAAATCTATTCATGATTTATAGTATTGTGAAATGAAAATAGATGATAAAAATGCATTTTTATGCTTTTTGTGAACTGATGCATATAAATACTAATTTTTATCATTTTATCAGGGAAAAGGTCATGGATTTGAAACTTTGCCCTGAAGAACTCTAAGGTGCCAAGAGGTGCTTCAGGTCAATTTTGGGGTTGTTAGAGCGCCAAACCCTTGGGCTTTCGGGCCACCACTACGTATGTTTTATCTGTTTTACATACCAATATCCTACAAGAGATCAATTTCCAAAAAAGGTTCTGCAAATCTGAAAATTTTGCTCATCACTGATATATACTGTGAGATTAAAAGTAGTTATTGCTAGACGTTTTTCTCTGTTTTATTTTTAATCACTCAAGTCCCAACTGACCTATTAGCAGGAAGTCCA
The DNA here is from genome assembly GCA_004026885.1 of Lyroderma lyra. Lineage (NCBI taxonomy): Eukaryota > Metazoa > Chordata > Mammalia > Chiroptera > Megadermatidae > Lyroderma > Lyroderma lyra. Next base: position 446,038 of record PVJL010000177.1, read on the forward strand.
ATTACCTCAGGGGTTGATTTTTCTTTTCTTCTTTTTATTTATCTGTATTTTCAGATTTTCCTATAATGCAAAATATTGCTTTTGTACTAAGAAAAAGAAAGTCATTTTCATTTTTAAAAACCTAATGACAGAAGAGCCATGTTGAATCCACTTGACAGTGACATTTAAAGATATTTAAATAGCAAAGTGCCCAGTGAAAGGAGTTGTGTGGGGAGTTGTTGTCACTGAGCAGAACACAGTGGTTTGTTTGTACCTGTGGGTTTACTTGTTTCCATAGTAGCAACCTGGGGCAACTGAGAATAGGTGGGATGACTTGTCTATTGAATATGCACCCTTAATTGTCTTGCAAATTAAGTTCTTGCCCTATTTGGCCGTATGGGAGCACTGAGAGGGAGAATTTGAACCGAAGTCGAGAGTATCCAAAGAAGAACATAATCAAAGGAAAAATATAAAGAAGTTTGTTTAAAAATCCCTCTGCAAATGATTACATATTACATTCCCGAATCTGTCTAATTGAAAAAAGTAGTGAACTGTTATCATGGTTCTTTCTCAAGTTCCCAGAATAGATGGTCCCATTGCATGTTGTTCTTTATTTGTTTATATAAACAAGAAATGATCTACTAGCGTCTAAAGAATTTTATCCTGTTAAAATTTAAATGGGAATTCCCTGGTGGTGTAGTGACTAGGCTTCCGTGCTGTCAACGCTGCGGCCTGGGTTCGATTCCCAGCCAGGGAACTATCCACATTAAAAAAAAAAAAAGTTTAAATGACTCCTCAAGCTTTTAGTAAGTTAATAAAACACTGGTTCACAATCAGCTTTTAGGTGTGATAATGAGAGAAGTAAATATGTGGAATTGCTTAAAGTCAATCGATTTAACTTGAAAATGTTTATTTTTAACATCCTGCCATCAGTTCCTACATGCCCAGGGCAACCTAAAAGATTTTCTTCTTCATTCATTCAGCAATTATTAATTGAGAACTTCCTTTATTTTTTTATTTTATTTATTTATTTATTTTTGCTTTTTAGTATGTGGGTAGCTCCCTGTCTGGGAATCGAACCCAGGCCGCAACGCTGACTGCTCCAGCGCCGAAGCCTTAAGCCACTGAACTTCCTAATTGCAGGATTAAGTGTCTATTGACTCCTAACAACAGAGTAAGCATTGTTTGTACTCATCCTGCAGGTCAGAAGAAATTTTATTCTGACTCAGCTTCTCAAATGAATGCTGAGCCAATTTGGGATTTCCCTAATGAAAGTGACTCATGACCCCTTCATTTGGAAAAAGGTGTCAAATAATGTCGGTTTTGGGGACAACTTCTCTGTAATTTACCATTCCTTTCTTCCTTATATGGAAAAATGTGTTCTTTTTCCTCATTATCCAAACCTAATCCCTGCTCTTCTCATTTCTTAATGGTAATCAGTTCAATCAGTTTTCATTTACACCCATCACATTTTATTTAATATGTGCTATGTGTTACATACCATGGCTGGCAGTGGGGTTCGAAGATAAAGATAAAGCACCGGCCTTCAAACAGCTCACACGCAGGTTTGATTAGTTCAGTGACAAGGGTAAATTGGAAATAACTAGGCAGGATAGTCAATGTGGAAGAAGGGATGGCAGGGAAGGCTTCCTAGAGAAAGACTGGGCTGCTGTACATCAGGTTTTTGTACCTGATTCTTTTAGGGGGAGGATACAAAAGACTTCCAAAGTAACACATCTAAAGCTGAACTCATGATCTTCCTCCTCAAATCTGTCCTACGTTTCCTCTCTGGGGAGCCACGATCTATTATTGCCTCCATCAACCCAATCATCTGAGACAGAAACCTAGATTTCCATCCTAGATTTCCTTTCTCCCTTCTCTCTGACCTTGGTCAGAAGCTGACGTCAGTTTGTTGAGATCACCACACACGGAGGGCAGCAATGGGATAGGTGGACCTCAAGTCTATTCAAAGCAGGAGGGGTGTTTTCCCATCACAGCATAGCTAGGTAGAGAAATAGACTCCGTCAAGTGAAGGTAAGGTTGTAGCTAGAAAAACAAGATTAAGCCACGAGGTCGAAGCTTAAAACAATGACAAAAACCGGAAACAAAGATTAAGGTTGGTAGCTGGGAGTTGAAATCAAGATAGTCTAAAGAGTGAACACCAGGCTGAGAAGAGTAGATGAGTGAGAGATGTTTAGTGGTGAGTAGGGGATCTCAGCTTTCTTTTAAATAAACTGTATTACTGGGTAGGTGCAGTGGCATAAACAGTATCTTCACATCCTTACTTGGGGTATTTAAAAGACACTCTCGATTGGTGATTGGTCTATGCACACAAAATGCTTGCTAAAATTGAGAATCATTAACCACCCCCCCACCCACACAAGCAGAATTCAAACATTTTATTTAAATTAAAACATATAAACATACATTGCTTTCTTAAACTTTTGATATAGGTTCAAGACCTTTCCTTTGAATTTGAGTCTGCTCTTGGAATTCCCATCCACTTTCTTGCTTGAACTACCCCTTAATTTCCACCATCACAAAGTTCTATTGGACATTACTGGCTGTCATCCAAACACCAAAACTCCCCCTACCCACCTTTATGATCTATCACAGTTGACAACTCTCCTGGTCTTTCCTGATGCTCCCAGGCAAAGACAGTCGCTTTGTTCTGACAACACTGTGTACATATTCTACAAAACACCTTCTGCATTTTCTCTTCTCTGGTAGACTGAGTTCATGAGGGCAGGAACCACCTATTATCCACCTTCAGAGTGCTAGTAGTGAGCCCAACTCTTTTACGAAGGTCTTTTGAATAAATGCTGTCTGTAGAGGAGCTTTTTATGAGTGTGTAGACCTTATTCAGGACCAAGCTACATCTCATGTGACAACCAGGAAGCTTCCTTGGGAAGGGATGCAAGAACTTGACTGAGTGGGGGACAGTGCTGTGATGGAGGGTACAATATTTGCTGATTCTAGTCTATATTGTATTTTTTCAGTTTCCCTCTATGGTTACTACACATTGCAAAAATATTTGGTTCTAGCCTAAATGCTATCACATGTAGGGAGACAGATTTTACACTATCAATAATTTGAGTAATATGAATTTCCCATCATATATATAGGTAAATCAGTTATTTGAAGCCCTGTCTACACATTAAAACATTTTTAATGCCTGGGCCCCACACAGATCAGACTCTCTGGAGTAGAGCCAGGCATCTATATTTTTAAAGAGCTTCCCAGTGATTCCTTATGTGGCCAGGATGGCAAAGCACTGAGTTACATCCTGTTTGAATCTTGTCATTACCCAGCTCAGATGTGAGGTTTCTTTCATGAATTACCTCCAGAACATGATGGTGGAACATATCAAGTGTCTGTTATAAGCAAAGTTTAGTTCCTTCATCAGCTATGTTTGTTATGTGACTAGCAGCAGACACAATTACAAAGAATGAAAGACTTAGGGGCTAGGACTTAAGAAACGTGGGTTCTAATGTTGGTTCTGCCATGACCAACATTGGGCAAATCTCCTCACATCCTTACTTTCAGATCTCTTTTGTTAAATAAGGCAGGTAAGCAGGTAGCTGCTTGGTAGATATTCAGTTAAAGTTAGCACCACCTTTCTCCTTCTAATTTCTTACAAAACAAGATAATTAGATTGGGTTACTGGTTCACAGTCCTGTCTGGGTATCAGAATCATTGGCAGAGCTTACAACGACAAACTGCTAAATCAGAACGTGTTTGTTGAGAGCCATGGATTAGGTGACCTATGAGATTGCTTCATAGTCTAATGATTGGTTGTTTTTAACCTCATGAAGAAAATATGGCTTGTGTTTAATTTTAAATTATTTGTTTATTCTCCTTTTTCTACAAATTATTTGAGTCTGTTTATAATATTATGCAATATTTATAAAAAGGAAAACATATGAGGATCAGGGAACCTGGAAGGGTTATTGTGAGGATGAAATCCTCACCTGCCACTACATCAGCTGCTACACCTGGACCAGACCCTGTGTTTAAAACTGATACCTGCTTCCACTGAGGCTTTAGCAGGAGACTGGGGTTACTCAGTACAGACAAAAATGTTAATACCTTGCTATTTAGAGTGAGCACTGAGCTCTTTAAGAAGGGTGACTTAATCTGAATCAACAAACTCCTACTCCTAGGTGATGACTGTACTTTTTTTTTCAAGAGATTGTCCAGCACAATGCATTTTAAACAACCATTCTGAATCCCACTCATAAAGCTGTGCAGAAATCAGAACAGTGCAATGAATGAATGAGTGTGTAAATCTGTGGGGTCAAATTAGTATGTGTACGGGTCATATGTGCACGTGTATGGCATTTTATGTTTCCTGGCTAAGATTTTGCAAATATGTCGATATTTTGTGAGTGTGTGGGTTGGAGGAATGATCAAACATATGACTGAAACTACTGTTCTAGTCATACTGTGTTCATTCAAAACTTGACTTGGAAATATAAATTGGGGTGGCAGTATATATTGTTAATAATATTGAGGGATTTATTTTTTTATTCTAAAGCCAGGTTGATTTATTTCTGAGGTATTCAGGGTTGATACTTCTTCATGAACAAACACAGTGTGTCCCTTATTATGTTACCCTTGGTTAATTTTTATCATTTCTGGTACGGTCTGTCTAACCTTTGTACATAACATGTTCTTAGGAGTGTGTTTCTAAGTTGAGTAACTGAAAGTAAAGTAACAGATTTTTAGGCCTCTGGGAATGTATTGCTCCAGAGGCCTGAGAATCACCAAGTTGATGTAGGGCTCCTTTATTTAGAAGCAGGCAACTGGGCATGAGGTAGTCAGAGGCTTCAGGGTCACCTGTGAGGGTAGGGAAAGCAGGAAGGTAGAAGGGAGACCTTGGGCTCAGTCAAGTGAAGCTAGATGGAATCCCCGGAGCATGGCAGGTCTGTGGAGGCGGGTAGGGAGTGTAAGCTCAGGGCTACAGGTATTAGGCACTGTGGGGTGTGTGGTCCCTTCAGGCGAAATGTAGGGACAGGAATGTGATCAGGCTAAGACCTGGAGGAGGGGTTTTTGTGCTGACCTGAATGGTGACACTCTAAGTGAAGGCAAGAAACTTTTCCTGACACCTTGCCTAAGGCTGACAGTCCACATTGACAGTAACTCCAGATGATGTCATCATGTGATAGCTTGTAATCAGCAGCAGCCAAATGAAGTGGGAAGACTAAGTCCAGGCAGGTGCGTTAGTCAGACTCAAAGGCTGCTGCTGTCTAATTAGTCTGCTCAGGCTGCTGTAACAAAGTACCAGGGACAGGTGGCTTGTAAACAACAGAAATCTATTTCTCACAGTCTGGAGGCTGGAAGTCTGAGATCAGGGTGCCAGCTTGGTGGGATGAGGGCCCTCTCCTGGGCTGTAGAGATCTGACATGGCAGAAAGGGCAAGGGTGCTGTATGAGATATCTTTAATAAGAGCATTAATCCCATTGTCAGGGCTCCAGCACCTTCCAAAAGGTCCACTTCCAAAGACCATCTCATTGGGCAACAGGATTTTAATATAGGAATATTGAGGAGACACTAACATTCAGACCATTGCAGCTGTCTGTGGTAGAGTGCTTCACACAATCAATGTTTTATATTTTAATTAATTTATTTTTTTTTCTTTGTACGTGGGTAGTTCCCTGACTGGGAATCGAACCCAGGCCGCAGCACTGACAGCGCCAGCTCTGAAGCCTTAAGCCACTACACCACCAGGGAACTCCCACAATCAATGTTTTAATGCCCTTGCCTATTAATCCTATCATATGTGTCATTTCTGGATCTGTTTCTAGTGATTGATTTTTTGTTTGTTTGTTTGTTTGTTTTAAAATTCATTTTTATTGTGATTTTTTTCTTCTCATGATGGATTCTTTTTTCCTACTTCTTTGCATGCCTGATAATTTTTGATTGAATGCCAGATGTTGTGTATTTAATCGTGTTGAGTGGGGTTTATTTTAGTATTTCTGTAAATATTGTTGAACTTGGTTCTGGCACACAATTATGTTATTTGGGAACACTGGCACACTTCTGGGTCTTGCTTTTAAGCTTTGTTAAGCAGTACGAGGGCAGCTTTTGGTCAAGGGCTAATTTTGACCCAGTACCGAGGCAATTTCCTCCTGAGTACTTTATGTAATGTCCTTTAAAGTATGAGATTTTCTGTTATGTCCGCTGAAACATGCAGTGTTACTGGCACTGGGTGATCTCCCAGAATGCTCGTTCTAATCACTAATGTGCTGGTGATTAATTAACCGAGGACTCAAGGCGGCTGTTCTGCAGATTTCTAGATTTCTCTCTGGAACTCTCTCCTCTCTAGTATTCTGTCCTGTTAACTGTGGCCTCCCTGTGCTTTTGCCTGTCTCCTCAATTCAGGGCAACCATTGGGCTGCAGGTAGTTTCCCTCATCCTAAGCTGCAGCTTGGAAACCTGCTTGGCTCCTATCCCTCCAGGACCACTATCTCGCACTGCCTGATGTGTGATGTCTGAAAACCACTGTTCTCCCCACACAATTGTTACATGCACTGTTTCTCAGTAATTTCAGGCAGATGGGTAAATCCTGAGCCTTATTTACTCTATCCTGTCGAGAAGCAGAAGTCACTTTCTTATTATTTTGAAGTTGGCATATATATTTTTGTGTTTGTTGAGTGTGTGTGACAAGGAGAAGGGAAGGGGATGGTCACAGGGATTAAGGTCATTTTTTTTTTTTTTTAATTTCAAATTTATTTATTTATTTTCTTTTAGATTTCAATTTATTTATTTATTTTTTTTCGGTATGTGAGTAGTTCTTTGGCTGGGAATCGAACCCAGGCCACAGCGCTGACAGCGCCAATGCTGAAGCCTTAAGCCACTACACCATCAGGGAACTCCCCCATTTGTTTTTGTTAACCTTTAAATGCACTTTTGAAAAGTAATTTTTAAAAAAGATATAAAAATAATACATGTTTAAGTAAATAGTACAAATGTAGCACAAATAATATAAAGTGAAAGTTAAGTCTCTTGACTGACTCACAACTCCATCATCCAATCCCATCTTAATCCTCAGAATGAACTGCAGCTAATGTTTTTTTTTTAGTGTGTTCTTACAAATGTGTTTCTGAATGAAAATGTAGTTTTTTTTAATGAAATAAAATAATTAGCATAGTATAGTATTTTTTGACACAAATGATCATTAGAGATATGATTTAAATTCTTGATATTCTATCATTTCCTCAAGAACTAGTGTTTTAAAATACAACTTTTACCTATATCTTTTAAAATTTGTTTTGATTACATATTTTGAAGAAAGGTGAATAAAGCTATGACATTTTTCAAGAGTACTCTATTCATTAACATATTAAAATAGTAATATGTACTTATTTTATAAATTTTGGAAAAGAACAGAGAAATATAAAGAGGAAAATAAAAATTAATTTGAATTTTACCCCTCAGACATGGCTTGACCTCTATAGACAGCTATTTAATAAACCTTTTTATTAATTAAATTAACAGAGGACATCCTCACTTTTGATAAAATTACACTGACAGCACATAGGATTATTTTTTGGTTGTTATGTATTAATAATATGTATGTAATAAGCATTTGCTATCTCTCTCTCTCATTCTATTAAGTTAATTATTATTCTCCTGATAAGGTAAATGGGATGTTCAGTAAATATATGTTGATAAACTAATTAAGTAGGATGGTCGATTTCATTGACTAATTCAAAATATATTTGTTGAGCAAAAGAGTTACAGTCTCTGCCCTCAAGAAGCTTTTACAGTCTCAGGAGATACTAATGTTAATCACATAGTTATACAAATAAATATATCCCCATGAACTGTGATAAATGCTATGAAGAAAAAGGAAGCTATGAAAGAATATAATAGGGACCTGACCAAGCCAGAGGAGCTGGGGAAGGTTTCCTGGAAAAGCAATTAGTCAGTTGAAAGAGCCATCCTGACAAAGGATGGGGAAAGAGTGTGTGGGCCTAACATGTGCAAAGTCTCCAAGGTGGTGGCCTACTAATCTGGGGGAATAGAGAAAGCTTGTGTGCACAGAGAGTGGTTTGTAGTAGGTTTAAGAGTTAGACAGACACCACATCACAGTGGGCTGCACAGGCCACATTAAGGATGTGGGCATTAACCCGAGTGATGTGAAACCATGGAAGGATTTTAAAGGGAGAAGCATCAGAATTAGATTTATGTTATGAAAATACCCTTGATACTGTGTGGAAAATAGTTGGAGGGGAGCAATAAGTAATGCAGGGAAATCAGTTAGGAGGCTGCTGAAATAGAACAAGTGAGAAAGAACTTTGACTAAAAGGTAGTGGTAGAAATATTGGTAAAAATCATGGGACACTGAGTGGGAGAAAGAAAGTGAAGTATTAAGGATGATGCCTAGGTTTCTGGATTTCCAAAGTGTGTGGACCAACAATGTATAAAAAGAATTATACACCATGACCAAGTGGGATTTGTTTCAGGCAAGCAAAGCTGGCTCAACATTTGAAGTCAATCAATGTAATCTACTGTATCAATAAGCTACAGAGGAAAAATCATATGATCATAACTGATATAGGAAAAGCATTTGATAAAATTGAAACGCTATTCATGATGAAAAGTCTCAGCAAGTTAGAAATGAAGAGGAATTACCTCTACTTAACGAAGAGTATTTGTGAAAAGCCCACAGCTAAACTCCTATTTTATGGTGAAAGATTAAATGCCTTCTGTGTAAGATTAGGAACAAAGCAAGGTATCAGCTCTCATTACTCTTCTTCAACAGAGTCCTGGAAGTTCTAGCCACTGCAAAAGGCAAGAAAATGAAATAAAATGCATAGTTTAGAAAAGAAGACAGAGACAGGTTTAGTTTCTACCTGCAGATGACATAATTGCCTATGCAGAACATTTCAAGGATTCTACAAAAAATAAAATCCTCCTAGATTTCGTGAGTTCAGCAAGGGCACAGGAAACAAGATCAACATACAAAAATCATTTGTTTGTCCATATACTAACAATAAACATGCAGAAACCAAAATTAAAAATGCAAAACCATTTATAATTGCTCCCAAGGAAATGAAATATTTAGGTATACACCTACCAACACATATATACTTAACAAAACAAAATCTTTATGCAGAAAACTACAAAATACTGACCAAAAAATATTAAAGACCTAAATAAATGGAGAGACATACTGTGTTATGGATTGGAAGAATCAACATAGTAAAGATGTCAATTTTCCCCAAATTGATCTATAGGTATAATGTAATTCCTATCAAAACCCTAGAAAGTTTTTTGGAAACAGAGATGAGGTTATTCCACAATTTATAGGGATAGGCACAAGCTCTAAAATAGCTAAAACATTCTGAACAAAGAAGAATAAAACAGGAGGAATCGGTCTATCTAATATTAAGTCTTACTATATGTGAGTATATACGCATAAATACAGTAATCAAGACAATATGGTATTGGTGGAGGGATAGACAGTGGAACAAAGCAGAGAACCCAGAAATGGACCCATCAAAGTGATCTTTGATGAAAGTGCGAAAGCAGTACAATGGGGCAAGCATAACCTTTTCAATGAATGGGTTGAAAACAAAATTCAATCTAATATACAAATGGACTCAAAATGGTTCATGACTTAAATGCAAAATGTAAAACTCTGAGAAAAAGAAAAGGAAAAAAGTCTTCAGGATCTAAGGCTAGGCAAAGTTTTCTTAGACAATCCATGATAGAAAAAATTCATCAGTCTGAATTCATCAAAATTAAAATTTTTGTTCTATGAAAGCTCATAAGAAGAGAATAGAGAGACAAACCACAGAATGGGAAAAAATATATGCAAATCACACATCCAGCAAAGAACAAGCATCTAGAATACTTTCAGAACCCAAAAAGTGAAGATACAAAGGCATGAGCAGATGTTTCGCCAAATAGGATATACGAGAGGGCAAATAGGTCCAAGAAAAGATGTCTGGGAGTCCCCTGGTGGTGTAGTGGCTTAAGGCTTCAGTGTTGGCACTGTCAATGCTGTGGCCTGGGTTCAATTCCCCACCAGGGAACTACCCACATACAAAAAAAAAAAGAAAAAAGAAAAAAAAAGATGTCTGACATCATTAGCCATCAGAGGAATGCAAAAACACTACCATGATTTATGGCCACGTGTCTGTCAGAATGGCTAAAATAAAAGTGTCACTCAAATGCTGGTGAGGGTGTGGAGAAGCTGGATCCCTTATCTATTGCTAGTGGAAATGTAAAGTGACATAGCTATTGTTTTTTAAAAACTAAACATACAATTACCATATGAGTCAGAAATGGCACTTTGGGGCCTTTACCAGAGAAATGATAACTTACGTTCACAAAAACCCTGTCCACAAATGGTCAGAGTTGCTTTAATTGTAATGGCCAGCTGGAAACAACCCATTCATCTGATGACGTATTCTTCAACAGATAAATTAAACAAAGGGTAGAACAGTAAAATAATTGATTCATATGTACAAGAACCTGGATGAATCATGAGGAAATTATGCTGAGAGAAAACAAATCAATGCTCCCAAGATGACATACTGTATAATCTCACTTATATAACATTTTTTGAAATGATGAAATTTAGAAACGGTGGATTGATTATTGGTTGTCAGGGGTTAGGGATGACGGTCGTCAGGGAGGTGGGTGTATGTATAAAAGGGCAACGTGAGGTAGCCCCGTGGGGCTGGAACTGTTCAATGTCTTGACTGTGCTATGGACCCACAGACCTACACGTGTGATAACGTTGCAGAGAACAAAATACGCACAGACGCACAAGTACAAATAAGACTAGGAACACCTGAGTAAGATCATTGAATTGTACCAATGCCAACATCCTAGATGTGATTTTATACTATAGTTTAGCAAAATGTTACTGTTGAGGCTACTGTGAAGTGTACTAAGATCTATCTTTAAAAAAATCGAAAGATTGGCAAACAGCCATGGCCTGAGGCTGTTGGTATCAGCGTAAACTCCAAACGCCATATTACGGGATTTTGAACTTAATGATATGGCTCCAACTTACATTTTTGGGTTGTCTTGCATTACGTACTTAAGCAATTCCAGCACTGCAGCCCCTTTGAACCCAGTGCCATTTCTCAAAATGCTTTGTGCATTCCAGTGTCATATGGGAGGGTGTACGGCTTCAGGCCACAGGTCCTCCCACCTGACTTTGTGTCAGAGTCCCTCCATGTCTCTCCTGGTACAGTGTAGGGATTATAGTATTAATACTTGCATGGGCCATGCTGTCACCCATGAACTTAAAGTTGTCACTCTTAATTTTAACAGCTTATCAAGAATTGTTCCAAACAAAGGATGTTCTCTCCTATACTGGTATCACTGATTAATTGTATTCTTCATTTCTGACTAGTTCTTTTTTCTTTTCTATCTCCATTTTTATGTTTTCTATCTCTTGGTTGAAATTCTCACTGAGATTATTGAGCACCCTTATAACTAGCATTTAGGACTCTGCATTTGGTAGATTGCTTGTCTCCATTTCGTATAGTGTTTTTTTGTTTGTTTTTTGGAGCTTTGTTCTCTTCTTTCATTTGGGACACGTCTCCTTATTTTCACCACCTCCTTGGTTTCTTTCTATGTATTAGGTAGAAGTGTTATGTCTTCCAGTCTTAGTAGAGTGGCCTTATGTAGTAGATTTGCTGTGGGGCCTAGTGGTGCAGTCTCCCTGGTCACCTGAGATGGATGCTCCAGGTGTGTCCCCTGTGTGGGTTATGTGTGCCTCTTGTTGAAACTGAGCCTTGTTTGCTGCTTGCATGTCAATGAAAGGAATTGTGCCTCAGGCTGATTAGTTGTGAGGACTGGCTCTGTCTACAGTAGAGGAGGTATTATGTAGGTGGTGACCTTACAGACCAAGATTTGCTTTAGCAGGGCTCTTCCATTTGGGTGTGCCATCTGTGGAGGCAGCTGGGTGGTGCTCCTGTTGGTCTGAAGTTGGCCACCAGCCATGCTGGCCCTGGGGCTTCCTGGGTGGTGGCTACTATAGTCAAAGTTCAGCCACAGCCTGTGACCTGCCCCAAACCACCTGGCATGAGCCACAAAACAATCCCCAAAAACACCACCAGTGCTGGGCTTGGAGATTCCTGGGAGAGGGCAAAGGGCTAAGTTCTTGATACTTGGCTTAAGCCTCTGTATCTAGCATGCTCAGTGCTTGCTTTACCCTTAGATTTTTAATTTATGTAGGTTAATAAACTTCCTATTTTGCTGAAGCCGACCTCATTTGTTGTTGTTGTTTTTAAAATCACTTTCAAGTGAATATATACCGAGGTAATAACTCTGAAAAAAAAAAAAAAAAAGAAAACTATAGGAATTTCTGTATTCTCCTATTACTAGAACTTTTGGTGTCTACGGGTCTATCTTAGGAAATCTTAGTTGTGTTAGGGCAAATTACCAGGTTTGAGCTGTGGGAAATGAGGTGTTCTGTAATCATCAGGGAAGAGCAGGGGAGTCTCTGCTGTGATAATAACAACCCCCAAATCCCCCAAATCTGAGTTGCTTACCTCTGTGTCCATTGCAAAGTGACGTGGGGCTCCACTGTCAGATGGACACAGGTCGAGGGAACTTCCACCGTCTTGTAGAAGCACCATCTGGAACATCTGGATTCCTTTGTCATCAAACAGGAGGAGAAAATATATAGAATCTCACAGCTAACCTTCCATATTTTGGCTCATTTGCAAGAACTAGTCGTAGGGCCCCCGCTCACTGAAAGGAGGCTAGGAAGCAGTCTTCTGTATACCCCAAAGGAGAAAAGACCTGAATACAGTATGTACTAGGAAAGTCTAGCACATGGCCAAACTTGCTATTTTAGATGATAACTCTGATAAGAACTGTGTAGGTAAAATGTATTAATCAGAGGATCAGACCTCTGTCTCCATTACAATGAAGATCTCTGTCTCCATTTGCTATTGGACTTCACCAATAACATTCCCTTTTATGAGAGAGCGTTTATCTCTGTTGGTTAGTGTATATCCTAATTAGGATTTTACCATTAGACATACATTTTTTTTTCAACCTGAGTATTAATGAGTTCCAGCATTCAGTTTTCGTCTTTTGGCCTGTAAGAACGGGCATTCAATTGAAAAGATTAAAAACTAGCTGGAAACAGTGAATCTAAAACATAAAGATTTATGTCAGAGATATTGTGGGTTCAGTTCCACACCACGGCAATAAAGTGAATATTGCAATAAAGTGAGTCACATGAATTTTTTAGTTTCCCAGTGCATACAGAAGTTATGTTCATGCTATAGTGTAGTTACATGTACAAGAGCATTATGTCTAAAAAAACAATGTATATTCCTTAATTAAAAATATCTTATTGCTAAAAAATGCAAGACTTCAGTGAGTTGTAATCTTTTTGATGGTGTAAAGTCTTACCTTCAATTTGTAAAACTGATTTGTATAGATCCCTTGTGCATAAACAATGCCAGAAAAATATATTTTGAGACCACCAAGGGTCTATGTCTCCAAAGGCCTTGGAATTGCCTGATAATGACAGAATAAACAGCCAATGAGGTGGGGGCGGGGAGTGGTAGGGAGCTTACAAGGTCCTGGAGTATATTTATTATATGGAGGCAGATTTGGGGTACTTTTCAGATAACAGTCTCCAGTCCACAGTTATACCCTTTATAAAATACCTTTCAGGAAAGGTATTTTCTGAACCTTAACATGTGGTTTATTTCCACTCAGTAATGACTTTGGGCAAGTGACTTGACATCTTGGAGTCTCATTTTTGTCATTTGTAAGACGTAAGCACTGCCTAACTCACAGGGTTGTGCATGTGCTTAGGGGACAGTAAAACAGTTCAGACGCACAGAAATCACAATGTGCTCCCTCTGACCAGAGCCATCCTGCCCAGTCAGATCAGAGGTTCCCACACTGCACTGGAGGGCTATCACCCCTGGAGCCTACATTTCAGTATTTAAATACGAGTTCAGATAAGGCTTTCTGCTGGGAAATCAATGGGGGATTCCAAGTCAGCTGGACACATCAAAAAGAGGTGACAGTATATAGAGAGTATAAAGTAGGTAGAATATCATGAATTATTTCACTTTAAAAGTATTTTTGCCCCCTAACACATTAGATAGTCTGACCTTTTGAGGGCAAATTACTTCAGGGACCTGGTAATTTGGGAAAATATAAAGTCATCTACTTGGCTACTTCCAGTCCCCACATCCTACTGTCCATTATAACTGTAAGTCAAGAAGAGCTTCCTTCAGTTTAACTATTAGAATCCCAGGATTGGAGACTTATAGATATGAAAAATTATGTACTTTAAGCCCCCATTCTATATTGGACATGTATGTAAAAAAAATCAGCTGAAAGAACTGAATAGGATAGTTCAAGGTCACAAATCCAGGTTTCAAGGAGTGAGGAGATGAGTCTTTATGACTGGTGGTTCAGTATCTGTGCCGGAGTTGGGCTCACATGGAGCAGTGAGGATCTACCTTTCCTTTTTTTATTTTACATTGGTCAATTGGACAAAAATAAGAATTATTGGAAATGAAATGTAAGTTACTTTGTTGAGTCACGTGAAAAATAAACATGTATTTTTACCACTTAGATTCTTTCCTTGTTGGAAAAATGCCAGGGAGAAAAACTGTCATAACTTTTCAGTTAGATGGAATGTTAATGTTAGACCTTGTATGCTAAGTGGCAACTCAAAAACACTTTTCTGTTTTTCTTATCTCGGACTTAGGTGGCGGGCTACACCTGGCAGCCTAGCCTGCTTGTGTCTGAGTGACTCAGAGTGCATGCCATGCTTTAGGGCAGTGGTTCTCAAAGCATGGTTCTTGAATTAGTAGCACTTGCAATAAGTAGGCCCCACAGCAGACCTATAACATGTAATCAGAAACTCTAGGGGTTGGGGCCAGCCATCTGTGGTTTTAACAAAGCCTCCAGGTCATTGGTTCCCAAGCTGTGATATGCGTACCGCCAGAAGTACGTGCTGGGCCGTTCAGGGGTATGCGAAAAATAATCAGTAATGGCGAAATGTAATCTTTTAGGTGGGCACCATGCTGTCCTACGTAAAATCAGGTTCTCTTACTAGTAGAGCAAAGGGAGGATGAACAGCAGAGGGCAACAAGCTGCCTCTGACACAGGTTACTTATTTAGTCTCATTTTTAAATCCTCAACAACAACAACAACAAAAATCCTCAGCACTCCACTCGGAGGTCTCACATTGCAAAAGTTAGTCTTTGTTTTGCTTTTCTCTTCTATGATCTCACTTTCCTTATTTGAAAAAAAAATGAGGTTAAAGTGATATAATTTAAAGTGATATATAATAGTAAGAATAAGTAGGAAGGTGATTGAAAAGATTATATATTAATACATATCAAAAAAGTGAACCAAGAACTGATAAACATGGCAAAATAAATGTTTACTCAGCTCCAAATGCCTTGAATAGGAATATTGTTAAGGGAGGATTTCTGCCTTCCCTAAATGATGAGGTTTTTTTTCTCCCCCTAGGTTTTAAGCTTGTCCCAGGGACATGAATTAATCCCCTTTAGGTCACTGACAGACCTCTAAGTGCTTAGCTCTTTGTATAATTTTGAGAAAATAAGTAAGCATTAAAGATAGTTATCATGCCTTCCACATTTCAGACACTAAGAAAAACAGTAGTATTTACTTTTTAGACTTCATGTAATTTGTGTTCTTTAATCTCCCTCATTATTACTGGTTTTCCCTGTTTTCAAAAAAATCATTATGCTAAAGCATTGGCATTCTAAGGTCTAAACAAAATGCTCTGTATACTATGAACTTTTTATATTTTTATTTACTCAATATCCACGTATTTATTAAGTATCCATTACGTGTCAGGCAATGAGGTTTTGTTGTAAACACAAAACACAAGGTTCCTTCCCTCATGGAGCTTAGGATATAGGGTGTGTGAGAATGTTGTTATTGAGGGAGACAGACTATTAACAAGTATACAAACAATGAACAAGATAGTTTCAGATTGTAATAAGAGCTATGAAGGCAGCAGTGGGACAGGATACTGTGGGATTGAGAGGGAGGGGCTATTTTAGAGGAGGAAGTTCTCATCCAGGAGCTGAGACAAGAATGTGAGTCAAAACCATAGACAAATGCATGGAGTACTTACTTCATGGATAGGAAATCTATTTCTAAATGCAAAACCATTCTCTCAAAACTACTACACAAATGATGAAAATGCAATTTTTATTTGAATCAAGTAGCATTAAAAAAACTTACATCTACTAAGAGTAATAGGTTCAGGAATACTAAAGATTAGATTTCTGCAATATTAGATTTATTTTGAAACTCAAACAGCTCCCTAGGTGTGCCTTCAAGAAGAAAAATTCAGACACTGCTCTTGCATAATCCCTATGCTAGTTACTTTGGGGAAATGGAATATCTGAGTAATCTCACATGACTGTTAGAGTACATTTGTTATCAACAAACTGGCAAGGGAAATTCTGTTATAAAACTGAACCATTCTAATTGTTCTTTGAAAAAAAGCTTTTATATTTGTGATTTATGAAGTTGAAAAATCACACATGTTGGGGAAAA
Organism: Lyroderma lyra; assembly: GCA_004026885.1. Classification (NCBI taxonomy): domain Eukaryota; kingdom Metazoa; phylum Chordata; class Mammalia; order Chiroptera; family Megadermatidae; genus Lyroderma; species Lyroderma lyra. Next base: position 462,568 of record PVJL010000177.1, read on the forward strand.
GAAAGTTGGCATCAGCCAAGAGCAAAGCAAATTTGATTAGATGTTCCAGAGGCTAGAACACATTTATTCATTCGGTGTTTATAATTGGCTTCCTCAGAAATATGAGTGTTGTTCATGTAGTGACGTGAATTTAAAACATACAGGGCTTCAGATTTGACCCCTGGTATTAAAAAAAACAACACACCAAAAACTTAGTAAGAATAGATCTTTGAAATGTTAGACTTGATTCTCATTATAACACAATCATGTCCCTAATTAGAGCCAAGTTCTTTTGTATCTCTTCAAAATTTGAGGGGTTGAAATTCATTAAATGATAATAATAAAGTATATGGGGGAGGAAGAAGGCACCAATGAGATGGTTTCACATAAAAAATGTGATATTAATTTAGGAACCAATGACCTTTATAAAACAGAATCATGCATGAGTAATACAGAGTAGAATCTGGACTCAGACAGGAAATCTAGCTTCAGAAAGTCCAGCAGAAACAGGAGTTTGGAGGGGAGGAATGGAAACTTACATGGGTATTAGAATTAAAGGACCTCTAGGTTGCTTCTAGTCTCATATATCTGATTCTAGAACATCCAAAGGGTGGGTTAATCAGTTTTTTAAAAAGCTTTATTGAGATAAACATAAAATTCACCTGTTGTTAAGTGTATACTTCATGATTTACAGTGAATTCATAGTTGTGCAACCATCACGATCTAACCTATTTTTTATGTTGTACATGGGGTAGAAACCATTTTACTTTTCTAGTTTAAATGTACATGATGGCTCATTAAAATTGCACAACAAGTTTCAAGGATGCAAAGGTAACTCACTTGAAATGTGTGTGACAGACATGTGCAGGCAGCTGATCTACTGAAACAAAGAGTCAGAAAGGGAGGAAGGGTGGCTGGAAGAAGTGCAGAGCAATGGTTACCAGCCATGCCTCTGAGTCAGACTCTAGCATCCTTACTTTCTTAATAGCTGTCTAACCTCCACCAAGTTCCTTAAACTCACTGAGCCGCAGTTTACTAATCTGTAAATTAACAATGCCTACTTCATGGGGTTATGAAGGATAAATGAGAAAATATACATGAGGACCTTAGCATACTCCTGGCACATAGAAAGTGCTCAATACACGTTCGCTATTTTTATAATTATCACTGGAAGACCATTAAATCGTCTTTCATGAGTCAGACACAAAAGACCACTCTAGATCTATGATTCAATTTACATGAAATTCTAGAAAAGGCAAAAAGGTTATAGAAAGCAGATTAGTGGTTGCCAGAGGTCAGGGACTGGGGTTAGGAGATTGATACAGGGGCACAGGAAAGTTTTTTGGGTGTTCTATGTTATGATTGAAATAGCGTTTTGTAAACATTTGTCATTGAATCATACGCTTAAACCTGGTGAATTTTATCATTATGTAAAATAAATCTGACTAAACCCCTAAAAATATAGCTTTTAATTTACCAGCTGGATGGTTTGATTATATCATATATTAGAAGCAAGAATCAACTTCTAAACTCAGCCAACAAATATTTGTTGATCACCTACTTCGTGCAAGGTACTGTTCTAGGTGCTGGGGATACAGCCTTGAAGGACAGTATTCATACACTCGTGGAGCTCATAGTCCAACTCCGAAATATACATTATATATTTGGGGTGACAAAAAAGTTAGTGCTGGATGCTATGGGGGCATAAAGGTGACAAGGTAGAAGGAGGAGGGGTAGAGGAGCTCTAGTAGTATAAATAACTGCTCTGTGGTTTTTCTTTTAGCTTTGTGTGTGTGTGTGTGTGTGTGTGTGTGTGTGTGCGCGCGCGCGCGCGGGGGTGGGTGGGGTGGGTGGGTAGTTCCCTGGCTGGGAATCGAATCCAGGCCGCAGCGTTGAGCGCGCCAAAACCTAGCCACGACACCACCAGGGAACTCCCTAGCTTTCAAACATACACAGAAGATGATGCCCGTGACTTAAGGCCTCTGGATATGACCAGTGACAGTGACCCAAAGCACTCTGCCTACACCTCCTGTGAGACACCATGTTCACCTGCGAGGTAAGTGGACTGGCATCAGGCAGACTCTTCATGAGTCTCGGGGCGGCGCGGCTTTGACCTTGGCCTCTTCAACCCAGCACTCCGCAAAGCTCAGGAAGCGGAGGCCCCTCAGGTACCTTTCCCTGAAGGTGGGCCAGACTCGCGAAGTCCACTTCTACGCGATGACTCTGCCACAGCATGACCCCGTTCTCGTGGGTCCAAGGCGGGTGCGGCCTGGGGTGCGTGGGAGGGAGGGGCGCGGCCTGCGTGGGGCGGAGCTAGTGGCGAGGAGGGCTGCCTCGCGCCCTCTCGGGAAATGGATGCTCCGCAGGTCTGCGGGCGCTGGGGGCGGGGACAGCATTGGCTCAGCAAGCTCTGGCCACGCCCAGGACCCGGCGGGAAGGCGGGGCCGCCCCCTTCCTCCCTCACTGGTTCTAGGCTGAGCCCGGAGTGGAGAAACCGAGTGGCTCTAAGCGCTGTGCTTGGGTTTTTGGTGGCGGCGGGCGGCAGCTGAGGAACATGGCGCTCGTAGGCATCGGAGCAGAGTTGGAAGCGGAGGAGGTACTGGCGGGTGGGGAGTGAGGGCACTGTCTCTGGAGCCCGGGAAGGGTGAGCAAGCCGGGCGGGGTCGGCCAGGGTCCCGCCCCTTTGGTCCCAGTTTGGGACAAGTAGCAGCCTCCCGCCTAGAGGAAGGGGTAGGGGCTGCGGGAGGGGGCATCTGGCCTTCAGAGGTCTCTGAGACGCTCTGAGGAGCGGAGGTGGTGCCGAGGTTCGGGGCCCCGGCACCGTGGGGTCGGGGGGCATGGGGGACACCATGTCGGGTCGGCGGGTGGATCGGTGTGAGCGCCCGGGAGCTCAGGACCCGCAGCACTGAGCTGTTCTGAGCCTCTGCGGGGAAGTCTGGGCTGCTGCATGTAGTCAGACCCCGAAGTCCGGACACTGGCCTTCTGGGGTTTGTGGAACCATCTCTTGTGCTGGGAGTCTCACCTTCTATGGAAGTTTCCTGGCGGCAGAACAGAAAGGCTTACAGTCTGGGAGAAGAGGGGGAACAGCACAGGCAGCGGGGCAGGGGCTGCTGAGGGGCCGGAGGCAGCCCAGGAATTGGTGCTTTCCCCTCCGTCCACGGGGTCCGGGCCTCTCTCAAGCACGTCCCCCGTGTTGGCGGTGTAGACGGATAGAAGTCGCTACGGGCACCGACCCCGGCATGCCGTCGTCTCAGCTGTATTTAAGTAATTGGCCACTTCCTCCTGTGGCCGGCGCGCCCGGGCTTGAGCACCCTCGGGCAGGCGCACCCGACCTGTTGATTTATTGACTTCCTTTCAGCACTTAGCAGCTCCAGAGAGAAGCTTCCTTTCGAGCTTGAAGTTGAGGCCGGCGGCAGCGCAGCAGCACCCACAGCTGCCGCTGCTGCCATTTTACCTGACTTGAATTTTACAAGTCGCTGCCTGAGGAGGCTTAGTTTCAAATGATGCAATAATGGAAAGATCTGGAGGAGGCGGGTTGATTCCTGTCCATCGCTTCACTGTCGGGAAACTCCTGATGACGAACGCTATGTTTTAAATGTAGCCCTTAAAATAAAAACAAAACTGAACAAACCAAAACAGAACTTCAGCTCCTTTACACGATTGGCAGGCACGAAGGCAAGCCGGGCTGTCCAGAACCTTCCTTATAACCGGGCCCTTGCAGTGAGACCACAGAGCAACGAACTGGAGAGAACTTGCTCAGCTGCATCTATTTATTGTTACAGCTTTTAAACTACCTATAAAGGCAGATGTTGACAGCACGTTTGTTGCTGTTTTCATCAATGACCTTTCCTTATAGCTTTGGGCTGACTTTTAGGGATGTCATGGGGCCAGCTGATTGTCATTCCTCCTGTCAAAGTAATTCTTTTCTGTAATCAAGGTCGTAACAGTTAAGGTGCTTTGACCATACATTCACTCCATTCCTCAAAAGTTTTTATGGTTCCTGTTGTATATTAAATGAAGTATCCATGTGCCGGGCAGGCAGGGTCCTCTGCAGTGTGGTCTCAATCTGATGTCCCAGCCTTGTTCCCATCTGCTTATCAGTGTGTAACCATTTAGTTTAATCAGTGTTATGCCTGTATTATAAATGAGGAAATAAGACTGGGAGTGGCTAGTAAGGTGGAATGCAATTTTTGCATCTTTCATCTGCTTGTTGAAAAAGATTTGCTACACTTAGGGCTATATAATTGCCTAGACCAGGGTATTGTTGAGAGAAAGGGAATGCTATTAACAATTACCCTTTGGACAATAGCTATAAACTGGGACTGCCCTGGGTATATTGAGACATATGGCCACCCTAGCCATGCCCACTGCCTAAAGGTGAACTAACGTATTGAGATGCATTAGCTAGGGAGATGGGCTCTAGCTGTGTTGGGGAGGTTAGGTTTCAGAACAGCAGAGAGCCTGGCACAGATACTTGGTAAATACATATTTTTTTGAATGAATGATTACAGAAAAGATGTTGCTTAATTTTCAGTTTTTGCCTTAGCTTTCATTCATTTTTTAAATTCAATAACTCTAAGGCTCTTATTACATATTAGGTACTACACTGGTCCTAGGAGATGAGCAAAGTACAAGCAAAATTTTTTTGTTCATGCCAAGTCCACTTTTGTCTCCCACAGTGCACCATTTCCATTGGTATAAACTTCGCAAACAGTTATGGACTGTTTGCTCTGTGCTCAAACTTAGGAGCCTTAGAAAAAGAAGACACAGTTTTGGCTCTCTGTGGGTCTCTGCTGGGGTAGGGAGATAGGTCATGCGTACAGAAACTCTGGAAAAGAGCTCAAGGAAGAGTGAGCAAGCGAGATGTAGTGTGTTGTAGACTGGGTACCCCTTGCCTAATTTGTAGAAAGCCCCTAGCTTTCAGTGGGCTGAAGCGCTGTGCACAGGAGTGGACAAGACCCTGCTCTTCAACTTTACTGGATGTGTGAACTAAAATATAATAGCTTATTTCATCTGGGAAGTTTTTCAAACACTTAATATATACTTGATAGTTTTTGTGGTTGCTAATTGATGTTTTAGGGAAGTAAAAGTGTGTAGTTGGAAAGTAGTATAAAGTGCAAAATGATGCAGTTGGCAAAGTGAGCTGAGCTCTCAGCTCTGTCACTGATTTGCCCCATGGCAGTTCATTCACTACATGTGCAAACATCTGACTATCTTAGTGGTGAGACCGGTATTGGCCTGGAGATAACAGCTGTGAACTAGACAGACAAGGACGTTGTCCAAAGGTAGTGACCTTCATTGAGCAGGTCTCTGAACCCCTTAGGGTTCTTTTAAGTTTCCTCATATGAAGAAGTGGGGTGCTGGATGAACCCTCAGTGTCCTTTCAGCTCCAGAAGTCTGCTTTTGGAGGGAGGTGGCGCTCTTTTTGGGAGAAAGGCTAATAACAGGAAATCCCTTTTCTTTAAAAGTAACCAAGGAAAGAGCTCTTGTGGTAACTATTTCCTTCCTTATTCCCTTCCTCTCTATTTGTTTTTGGCCCAGGATGTTTTGGATCTAACTGTGATTTAGAAATTTTGCATTGGAATTTTAGGTAAAGTTGCTGATTCTTAGGTCAGATTCATTTTTCGTCCCACCAGTGTTCATTGAGCACCTACTTAGGTGCTAACGATCTTTAGGTGCCGCAAGTACACCCTGAGACAAGATAGCGTTATTGCTCTGGATGAACACACGATCTAGCAGAAGACACAGTTACACAAGTAACTGATTCTGTGTTTGAGCCAGGGTAAGTTTTAGATAGGAGGACTATAGAATTTATTGTCCATATTAGGGCACTCTGGGAGTAAATGGGGCGCTTTCCATAATCACCGAGGACAGCAGGTGCCGATGGTGATGGTTGGCTACCCTAGTTTAAGCGTTGACAAAAACTTTAAAGAAGAGATGGTATTTGAACTGGGCCTTGAGGGGTGATCAGGATTATGCCGGCTGGAACAAGTGGGAGAAGGCTCAGGCCTGGGTGGAGGCTGAGATAGGTGGGAATGAGAGCACAGCTTGGGTTCAGCTGGGTTTTCAGCCCTGGGGAGGAGAGCTGGTGACACTGTACAGTCCAGTTCGGATCACGTGGGGCGGTGTCTGGCGTGTCATGCTAAGGAGTTTAGGTTATATCATCTGCAGAATGGGAATCTAGAGGGTTTTTTGAACTAGGCACATGTGACAGGTGATGCATTTATTTTAGGAAGATATACCTAGTTCAGTGGATGCAGCCAGATTGTGGAGGTGGCAGCAGGAGGGGCCAGAGGCCATTGCAGCGGTTCATGTGGGAGGTGATAAGGACTGAAGGGGACCAGAGGCTGTGGGATTAGAGAGGAGGCCAGGGATGCCCTGGGGAGAATGCAGAGGAGGAACTGGCCTGGGCACCTGTTGGAGGGTTGGTGATATGGGGAGGGAGGGTGCAGGGGAGGAGCTGTTCAGTGATCATTCTGGGTTCCGTGTGGCTGGTGGTGGTGCTGTGACCCCTGTACTAGGTGATTTCTAGGGCTGTATGTAAGTTGTTTATCATGTGTTGTAAGCTTTATGCATTAAATTTGCTTATTTCTTTAATTATCATGTAGGCATCAAAAACTATGAAAAAATATAAATCTACTTAACACATCCAATGAAGTGATATTGTGTAAGTTCTGGAGGCAGGTGGACATGGATTTGAATCCTTGCTCCTCCATGTGCAACGTAGGATCAGTTAATCTCTCTAATTTTCAGTTTCTTCATCTGTAAATTGGAGATAAGAGAACCTACTTCACAGGGTTATTGTGAAGATTAAAGCCCTGTAATGTGTTTAGCATGTGGGGTGCAAACGTTGTGTCTTAGCACTAATATTCCTAAGGCTGCACAATGTGGACGGTTGACAGTTTCCCAGCCCTATAGGGAATGGCATTGCATAGGGGTCGGCCTGTCTAGTGTCCTGCAGAACTCTGCATTCGTGTAGGGTAGACGAAGCTACCTGCCAGGCTGATCCCTGGCTTCCAGCTGGGTCAGTTCTGAAACTGTATAGTCCTTGCACATTTCCCTCCCTAGGGGAACTGGGGAAACCACTTACCACGGAACAGAGTGGTGAATTTGGGCTCAAAGGGCCATCTGTTTAAGCAGAACAGTGTTATATTTGTTGGCCAGGGAAGTGGCAATGTCAGTAATAATTTGACAATGGCTTTTATCCACTAACACATAAATAGTATGTGTGGTAACCTCTGGTTTCTCTAAACGTTTTGCCCCATGGGGTTGCAGGAGGAGGGGTTCCTTTGTTAACATTAGTGAACGTCATCATGGTTCTTACAGATTTTTCACCCAGCACCTAGATGTTAGTTGAAGACTTAGATTTGTAAAAGGTGTGTTTGTGTTCATTTACTTAGTGTAAGAGATTAAAAGGGAAAGGAAGTGACAGTGCATTCCTGGTCCCTGGAGGGGGCTCTAGGTTTCTTGCTCTGCCCCCAAGCAATGTGCCATGCCAGACTGCTCTTTCTAAAGTCAAGGCCATTCTCATCTCGTTGCTTAAAATCTGTTCACAGCTTCTCATTGCCTTTGAAATACTGTGCAGACGCCTTTGCATGACATACAAGGCCTTGTTGAGAATCTAGCTCAGTGGTTCTCACACTTTGCTGTGCATAGATCACCTGGGTAAGGGGATGAGCTTGTTAAGATGCATCTTCCTAGGTCCTCCCCATGAGCCATTCCTATTCACTGGTTCTGGGGTGGCTCCCAGAAGTTTACATTCTTAACATGACCTTTAACATCAACTGTGCCGAAATGCTTGTGTTTCCTCTTTCCTAGGAACTCATCTCCCACGAGGTCAGTCCTGTCTCACTTCCCAGCTTTTTTATATGTTTTTCCCTCAGCTGGCCAATTCTCTTCTGCATTTAAGACCTCCCTTGGGTACCACTCCTTCTCCAGCCTGTCCAGATGTTCATTTCCTTCTTCCCTACCTTCCGGGTGCTCAGTAACTAATAATATTCCTGGCCGTCTGGAAGGAGAAATATACCTCTCTGGGCAGATGTGCTGTGACACCCACTGGGGATGGGCTGAAGGAGTCCTAGTGTTCCAGGAGGAAATAGTGGCCCTTCCCCACCAAAGGAAGTAGCAGAGGGACACACTTTAGTGCTTTCTAACAGTGTGATATTTTTATCCTCAACCAGAAAGAATTTACCTCCATTGTCTATTAGTGTTACCACAATACACTTAAAGCTTTATTGTGGTATAATGTACATGCTATAAATTCACTCTTTTTTTTCTTTTTTTTGGTGGTTCCCTGGCTGAGAATCGAACCCAGGCTGCAGCATTGAGAGCGCTGAATAAATTCACTCCTTTTAAATGATTCAGTGATTTAGTAAATTTACAGAGTTAAGCATCTGTCACCACCATTTAAGAACATTTCCATCACCCCATGAAGATTCCTTGTGCCTGTTGGCTCTTAATACACTTTTCACACTTCAATTAGTTGAAAAATTAAAAATCGCCAGGGTGGAGTAGAGATTCCCAGGCAGAGATAAAAACAAGCAGCCATTGCATATGGTGGGGAGCAGGGTACGTTTGGGTCTGGACTTGGCTCTTTTACTGTGACGTCATTAGGAGAGAGGCTCGAGGGTTGCGTGAATTATCTCTGTCCAGATGAGTAATGTGTCTCATTTGCAATGCAGCAGAAGATGTGTCTGTCGTGTACGTAGGTGATGGTTTCCCCGATTTTCTAGTTTATTCCCCAGGGCTGTTTGTCTGACATGTTTAGCTTCCTGCTAGGAAGATGAACAAGTATTGCATTTGTACGCCATTAACAGTTGAATGAAAGGGACTGTCACTGTAGTTAAAATTCCAGGTAGGACAAAGAGTTTAATGAAATCAGCTTCTTTTCAGGCACCCCCGAATTTCAGCTTTGTTGTCTCTGTTACTAGGAAAGCTTGTGGGAGAGAGGAAAGAATGTGTGGGCTTGTGGGAGAGCAGACAGGGGTCGAGTTCTGTCACTCGTTGTCAGCGTGACCTTGGGCAAGTTAGTTTGAGTCTCTCATCAGTCAAATGGCGATTCTGATGCCCACCCTCATTGAGTCACTGAGTGCAGCCCCCGCCCCTTGCCCAGTGCCTGTCATACTATAACTGCATAGTTGCAGCCATTAATTTGAATAGCAACTTTATAGATTTTGCTTTTTATCAGTACATTCAGGTGGCTGGAATTTTACAGAGCAGGAAAGAATCGTAGTAAGCTTGTATGAAATACTGCAACTAGCCGTATTGAACATCTTGATGTTAAATATTCATTCGCTGATGTTAATTTGAAGAACTAGTTTTGGGAGGGAAGTTTTGTTTTTGTTTTTATTTTAAAACACCAACAGGGGTAGATGTCCTTCTGAAGAACTGACTTAAGCCAGTAACCACGGGCAGGACACTTGGAGCTGTGGCCCCTCTGTCCTGCAGTGGGGCTAAGGGAAATCATGCACGCAGTCTAACTGGGGTAGACGGGAGCATTCACCAAAGGGGGATGATCATAATTCATTTATGCACTTAATGCTTTCAGATGCCTAAAGTGTTTACAGTTGTGGCAGTTTGCTTATTTAGTAATAATCACTTATGTGCATATGTGGTAGTCCTCCCAACTTTTCAACATAGAAAAATTGAGATTCATGGAATTCTTTTAACTTAAATAAGAGCCCCCCCCTCTTTTGATGTATACAAGCTGAGCCCACATCAGGACTTCAGGTCCGCATGCCTGTGGAAGCAGGCTTCACTTGGCGATCGATTAGGATCATCTGAGGGAAATGTGACATGCTTAAATGAACTCTTATCTCTTTGCTAAGGACTGCAAAGCATTCTATTTGAATTGTGGCAATTTGGAGACAATTTTCCTTTCCATAATTATTTCAGGAGTGTACACAGGGCTTTGGAGGAACAATTTAAAATGGCATTGTTGAACCAAAAATAGTCCTCCCTGTGTCTCATCTTTGATGTCACCCCAATTTATCCTTCTTTTGCTTTACGTCTCTCATCAGCTAGTCCTGTTGAATCTGCCTGCAGTACATGGCTCCTTACTGCATAGTGGCCCCTCCTGTCCATCTCCTCCACCAGCTCCCTCGGCTAGACCATTGCCTTGTCATGTCTGCCCCTCTGGGAGAGCCTCCTAACTGGTCTGCCAGCTCCTCTCTGCCTTCTGTAACCCACTCTCCTCTCGGCAGCCCAAGTGCTCATGTGCAGACAGTCATACATCACTCCTCTGCTTACCACTGTAAGGGGCTTTCGGTAGCATTTAGAATGAAACCCACACTTCTTTCTGTGGTACATGTGGTTTGGCTTTTGCCTTGTTCCCCCAGCTCACCTCATGCTCTTCTCCCCCTCGTCCCCTGTGCTGTGGTCACGCTCGCTGCCGGCAGGTGTCTTGAACATGCCCTGTTCTTTGCCACCACAGCGTTTCCCCAGCCTGGCAGACTTCACCCGCCCTGCACGTGACCTGCTCCTTCTCAGCTTTCCATCCAGATCGGGTTCCAAGCGTGGCTTTCCTCGGGTTCCATCTTCAAAGCGGCCTCTCTTGTTTCTCTGTTATGCATCCTGTTTATTTCCTCTTAGATGTGATCACAGTCTGTTATTACCTTGTTTATTTTCTTCTCTGTCACCTATCTTGCTCAGTGCAAGAAGCTGAAGCTGCTGTCGGTGGTTTACATCAGAAGAGGTGAAGAAGGGAGTTGGGTGTTTACAACCCACAGGGAGGGGCTGAAGGGCTGTTCTAGGTGGGGCCCCCAGGACCTTCAGTCCCATCCAGACCCCCTGGGGGACATGCTCGTTTGTATTCTGTGGCGGATGATTCTAGAGCTAAGAGTTCATAGCCGTTTGTAGTAGCTGTGATTCAGGGCTCTGGAAGCTGGAGTCTAGAAGCTTCTGTTGCCACTCTCTTTTATATCCAGGAGGCTGGATGGACAGTGGAGCTGGGGCACTGCTGTTGAAATGACTCCAGTTTCCTCAGCCTGCTTGACAGCAGAAGGAATCAAAAAGGGGCAGAAAAGTGTCTGCAGCCTTTTGGATCTTACACAGATCTCAGTATCTTGAAGGGTGTAACCTAATTCTCACCCAGTCAACTCACTTCCTCCACAGCCACAAATCTGCCAGGCTTGCAGGAGCTCCTGTCTCAGTGAGTCGTGTTGAAATTCCTCACATTTCTGTGATGACAGACTGACACTCTATTACAGTTGAGTTGTTGTCTCTAGCTGTTTCTCAGTTTCTTAATTTTGGTTGTTCTTTATTTTCAGAACAGTCTCATTTTAATAAAGTCTGATTTATAATGCACATTGGTGTGTCAAGTATGTAAGTCAGTGTCTACGTACCTCAGTTTTCTTTAGGGGAATCCAAAAAATGATTGAATCATTGCTGAAGTATAAGTATGCCTTAACCTTGTAGGATTCCTTAGCAAATAGAATTCTCGTAATAAGCAAGTTCTAAATATTAGAATTTGCTCAAAGAGGGATAAATAGTGAGAAATTTCAAAGTTGCTAGTCCGTATTTCTGACAATTTGAGCATAAAACTGTTAAGGACAGTAATATATTACAGACCATTTTAAATAATAGGAATCCTTGAAGTCCACATTGATGGTAAGTAACTAGATACGTACATGAAGGAGATGAAGGGCTTTTACTTTCAGTGGAATGCAAAAGCTGACTGGGAAAAGTGGAGGGAGTGCTGGCGTTGGGAAGTCACTTTTTAACTGTCCTAGTCAAGATTGACCAGGCAGCCGTCATCAGAGGTGCTGAATCGCAGGGCAAATTTGGGTAGGGGCATGCTCTTTACCTGGTCCTATCCTCCCTCACCACAGAGTCTTTATTACTTGCAAGGCAAAAATAGGTAACTGTGCAGTGAAGAAATCAGACAATGTCTTGACCGGTGATCAAAATTAATGTCCCTGGTGGGGGCAGATGAACATCTGTGCCTCCGGATATAAATGACCTGACGAGGTTGCAGTGTCCCTTGTCTAGTAGTCTAACTTGAATTTAATCATGAGGAAACATTGGAGAAACTTTAAATGAGGAAGGTTCTGTTTTGAAAAAAGGAGAAGAGGGTTGGACTCTTCAAAAATGTCAGTGTCATAAAAGCCAAAGAAAGACTGAAAATGCTTTGGATTAAGGGAGACAAAGGAGACATGACAGCTACATGCAAATGCAATGAGACTGACTCCCACACTCCAGGGGAAAAATACGACAAGGGCAATGGTTGGGTTAATGACAGAACTGGAGTAGGGACAGTAGTTTAGTGTAGTGCCATGGACTGCAGTGGGTAGCTGTACTCTGGTTATGTAAGAGAACATCCTTATTTTTAGGAAATACACACTGAAGTGTTTTGAGATAAAGGGCCATAATACATGTTTTTGTAAATAAAGTTTTACTAGAACACTGTCACACTGGACATTTACATATTGTCTATGGCTACCTTCCTCACATAGCTGCAGAGTTGAGACATAGCAATACTACTTCTGGGCTTCAGAAAAAGAAATTACCGGGTGCGTTAGCTAGACAGAGAAGGAAGGCGAGGTGGGGAGGGAGAAGAAAGAGCAGGTTATAAAGCACGGGGACCAACCTGTTAGCAGCAGGTGAATCTGGATGACTGGCATGTAGGTGTTCTTGGTACTGTTCTTCTTATTCTGGCAACTTCTCTGTTTGTAATTATTTCTAAATAAAAGTGTTTGGTTTTTTTTTTTAAGTTTTACTACTAGAAATTGAAAATCTGTTCACTTACACTGAGCATGAAAGGATCTGGGTTGTAAAACAAATTTAGTTCAACTGTCACCAGCCTTAGTGTGTTGGAGTTTTTCTCTAGATAACGCTGGACTGCTTATCTTGAAGGAGCAATTTAAGCTTTTTTATATTGTTCAAATTGTCCACTATTTTTTTTTTACATTAAACAAATAATACATAAAACTATTACAGTGATAAAAAGATGAAATTGAGAAGCCAAAACATGATCTTTCCCATTACCGTTTCCTCCCTCTTCCTCCTCAGAAGAAATCAGCATTAAGAGTTTTTATTAACGTAAACGGAACTTCATACCATACAACTTTCCCAAGACTAAGTTTTTCATTTAGCACCTCTTAGAGATATTTTTCACTCTTTGCTTTATACTTTGTATAATAACTGAAGAGAACTGGATAATGTAGTTGTACAATAATTTATTTAACTACTTTCCTGTTGAAAATCATTGTATAGTTTCTAACTTTTTCCCCAATACACTATATACTATAATAGATGGACTCTTGTGCATGTGTATGAATATTTTAATAGTACAGAGTCCCAGAAGTAGTATTGCTATGTCTCAACTCTGCAGCTATGTGAGGAAGGTAGCCATAGACAATATGTAAATGTCCAGTGTGACAGTGTTCTAGTAAAACTTTATTTACAAAAACAGGCATGTGGCTGGATTTTGCCCATGGGTTGTAGTTGGCTGATATCTGTTGTGGTAGATGAATCTGTTTAGGGACACCAGGATGTGTCAGCCCGGGGAGGCAGTACCAGGATTCTTAGTGCCAAGTGCTGTCCCCTGGCTACTACCCAGCCTTCTCCAGGCCCCAGCACCTGGTGCCTTTAGGAGATGCAAGTCCCAACAACAGTCCTGGTCATTGGTAATGTTTTATATTGGATGTGTTGTTCTGTGAGATGGGAAACTGAGGTACAGAGAAGGAAACTAGCATGCCTTGGTTAATAAAGCTAGTGAGTGGTGAACTGGGATTTGAACCCAGGCAGACTGATTCTGGGTATGTGAGCTCAGGTCCTCTGACACTGTCTCTCCTGCACATGGGCTTTGTCCATTTGAGGTCACCTTTGTAGTCTTACCCTCCGGGAACTGCCTCTTCCCAGCACTCATATAGGGTGATAAGGTTCTGTATTCTGTTCTTAAGACATTTATTTACTTTGGAGCGGAGCTACAGGTACATAAGGGAATGTTAGCTGCCAGTTTTCTGTTATAGTCAGAAAGTGTGAGGGTTGAACTGGGTGAATCACGAGGTTGCCTTTTGCTCATTCTCAGGCTGCACTGGAGACTTCCAGCTGTGGACCACTGTAATGATTACAAAAGAAATTACTTTTGTATCAACACTACGCTGGGACATTAAATACAGGATCTCATTTAAACCTTACAACTACACTATACTATACTATACTACAAATTAAGTGGTATAGTTTCCTGTTGCACAGATAGAAAAGCAGGTTCATTTATGGGATGTTGGATAAGTTAATTGAATCTATGAGTCTTAGTTTTCTTATTTGGACATAACAATAGTCTTATCTCATAGAATCATTATGAATGTCAGGATTTAGAGCAGTTTTTGGCATGCAATGGTGTTACCTGTTATTACTATTAGTAGTAGTAGTAGTATTGGTATTATTGTTATTATTATTAGTAGTAGAATTACAATAGTAGTAGAAATAGTATTTGTAGTAGTAGAAATAGAAAATGATTGTTTGTGAATGAGAAATAAGCACCTGAGTGTCCAACACAGTGCCTCAGTGTTGATAAATGGAACTTATGTTGATTTATTCATAAGAAGGCATGGCTCTGTTCATTTTAATTTTAAAATACTTTTCTACTGTGTGACGGTTTCAAAATAAACAGTTTAAAATGGTGTCCTGGTTCTGTTTGTTGCTGTTTGTTGGTTTTGTGTAAAATTATTTTCCTACAAAACAGCATGGCGTAAATATTAGGTAGGGTTGGCACTAGAGGACAAAGAGCTTTGCTATATTAGGTGATTGCCAGGGTTCATTTACAACCATGAAAATAGTAGCTGAGGATTTTCTACAGGGGAATAAAAGAATTTGCTCATTCATGTTAAACAAATTCAATAGTACATAATTGTAAACATCTTAGGTTTTGCAAAGGTACTTACTACACACCATACATCACTGTACACATTTTATGTTTGCACATACTCATTCCTCTCTGAGGTAATATTCTAAGCCATGTGTACGCTGTAATGACAGTTGAAAGTATTTGTTCAATATTAATTTTGACTACACAAGATTTTCCTTTTAGGTGGCCTTAGAACCTAGGCCCTGCCTTAAGCTCTGATGTAACTTTATATTTATAATGAAATGCAGAAAGGGAATTTTTTTCCCTCTTCATAAAGTTAACCATTTTCATTTTCTTAACACAATAATCTATGTGTTAGTGGAAACTAAAAGCAAAGCTGTCTAATTTAGTTGTTTTTTGTGAGAGTGACATCTGGTGGTTCTTTTTAAATTCTCATGGCTTCTCTATGTCTGGCTAGAAGTTGTTGGAAATTCCCAAGAATCATTGTGAGAACTGCTTTTTCACACTTGGCTGGCACTTAACCCACTAGCTATCGAGGATCAAGTTAGTACCACTGGTACATCTCAAACCCTGCAAAGCCCAACGCTCTGTATATGTGCAGTCCCTCTGCACACCAGCCTTTACTGCGGGATTTTATTTTAGCCTGTGGGATGGACAAATGGCTGCCTTACTGAGGAGGATTTCTGTTTAATTCAGAGAATTGAGGATTTTGAGTAAGGGATGGTATCTGTGCTAGCTCCTCTGCTTTACTTATGAGGAGGCTGAAGTGTAGTTGAGCCAGTGAGTGTATTCGCCAAGGTCATACTGTGTTGTTCAAGGTCACTCTGCTCCCCATGGAAGTGAGGTCCTGGATCCTTTGCCCTTCCTTATGTTTATCATGCTAGGTCAGCACTGAGTCAGGAGGGTCTGGGCATTAAGGAATAGGTGATGAAGCCATTTTAAGACAGGAAAAGTAAAGGCAGTTAACATTTTCGAGGACCTATTTGCTATAAATATTCCCAAATTTGGCCTCTTTTTTCTCTTGCAAAAGGAGGTGTAGAATCTTTGGTGTGAAAAAGAGTTGTTGAGGAAGTACACTAAGGGATCCCACCTTCACGAGACCACTGATTCATCCCACACCCGAGAATTTAGTATCCTGTGGAATTGTATTTATTGAGCTTGTTTTGAGTCAGGCCTGTTATATGC
Organism: Lyroderma lyra; assembly: GCA_004026885.1. Classification (NCBI taxonomy): domain Eukaryota; kingdom Metazoa; phylum Chordata; class Mammalia; order Chiroptera; family Megadermatidae; genus Lyroderma; species Lyroderma lyra. Next base: position 478,541 of record PVJL010000177.1, read on the forward strand.
ATTATCTCACTAGCATCCTTACAATAATCTGGGAAGGTGTTTGGAATCTGTCTTCTACACACCAGGAAGTGGAGGATGGAAAGGGTGACACCTGCCCAGGATCAGGGGTAGATCTGAATCATTGAATAAAACCCAGCCCACCAACGTGTAATAGTTGCTTAGTAAAAATGTGCTTAATTTATTTACGTGCTCAAATAAATCCTTCCTAGTGAAATGACTGTTCCTTTGTATCCCCAATTTTCCCTATCAGATTTATGATTCTTTTGGTAAATAAGGCAGAGTATATTATGGGATAATATGAGAGCACTACCCTGGATAAGAGCAACTATAGAGAACTATGTTAAAGCTGTACTTGGACAATGTGTCAAATTATTTTCAATCTCAAGTGATGCATGATGCAGATAAAAATTTCTATGGCACAATGGTTTTTCTTCTGGCAGCTGATTTTATGGTTTGTATTTTTGAATGGTATTTGAAAGCCTCTAGTTTTTTTAAACGAAGTGAATCCAAAGAAATCAGATTTTGCACATCTTCTGGGCAGATTTGGAAGATGAACTCTGTCATGTTCCTGTTTTTTCTGTCTGCTGTATTTGAAAATTATGTTTATAGCCTGACCTTTTTAAACCTTGGGAAGGTCACGTTTTGTTCCCTGCAAGGAGCATGTGGGGACTTGGAGTGAGAGTAGTTTCTAGCGTATAGATTCTAGCATATGGACTACAGTTGCTTTCCTTCCCTTCAATTAAGAGCTCTGTGTCAGTTAAGGGTTTACACAAAACGTGCTTTGATGTTAATCCTTTGGAGGGGTGGGTATGAGCAGTGTTTGCACCCTGCAGACCCAGTAATGGTGATGCTGAAGCTGTTTTACACTTGGCTTCAGGGAGACTCAGGGCATGGGTACTTCTGCTTCCAACATAAAGTTCAAAAAAATGTAGCATTACATATAAGATGTAACTGATCGTGTCCCCAGGTCCAGTTGGGGAGTTTAAATGCCCCAGAAGGCCAGGGGCTAGCCTTTGAGCTTGACAAATAGGTTGCAGAGAAATGGATGGCAGATGGCAGCAAAATGGAAACAGTTTTCCTGATAGGTGAGCTCAGGGCAAGTGTATTTTTTTAAAATAGTTGTTTGCCCAGTCTTTCTTCTAAAAGTCACTTCATGGACATGTAATAAAGTGTATTTTAAACTAATTCATCCTGATGTAGAAAAATTAATGCTTTAATGAAGTAATAGTGGGGGAATGATGTCACTTAACTTTACGTGTTTTTCATGATTCCTTTAACTAGCAGGGTGCCCTGTCCTTTATGTACGAAAAGATTTCCTTCCATCCAGTATTTGAGGGACATGGTAAATACGTGTCCCTGTGTGTCACTGTGATCGTGATGGAGGAGAACATCTTGATTCAGCGGTGGTGCAGGTCATGCAAAGCAGTGTTGGCAGTCCCTAGGACCCCACTGTCCATGGCCGTGAATCCCTGCGGTAGCCCTGTGCGGGGAGTGGGCATTCCCTTCCTGTCGCATCTCCCTGGGCGTGCTCCACATCGAACCTGTGACTCGTCAGAGGTCCAAGCAGCTCTCGGGTTCTTTGAGTCCACGGAACCCGACAGCTTCATTGGTCAATAGAATGGCACGTTGGGTGAAAGCCGCAGTGAGGGTGGTCCGGTGTTATGGGCTGGGGGTGGGGTGGGGTCTCACGGAGGAGAAAGGGGGGTGTCTGTAGAGCTCCGTCCTTCCTGAAAGAGTACCAGTTAAATGAGAACATGGCAGCATCAGCTCACAGGCCCATGAAGTCCTTCGTAAGAGAGAGGGAGAAGCGGAGGGGGGGACGAGGAGGAGGTAGGGGAGAGAGGAAGAGGGCCTGAGAGGCCATTCGACTTCTCGGCTTTGCGGGACTAGTGTTAATTTATATTATGTCCCTTCCTATTTGGAGTAATATTACTCCATATTCCTCTTCCTGCCACAAAGTGAATTAAAATTCAGGTCGGGAGCCCAGAGAAGTTTGTAAATCTATTTAGTCTCTTTGGCAATTAATACAAACTATCCAAATGATTTCCTGTTAATGGCATGTTTGTCATCTTTATTCTTTGCCTGTCCCCCTTAGGGATGGAAATAATGTACGCTTTTTATCATGAGTGTCTTCATTAATTAAGATTCTTAAATTAATGAAACATTTATTAGGAACCTGCTGTATTGAAATGTACTTCCATGCATTTGTATACTCAAGAAATGACCAAGGTAAAAATTAACATGAAAATTGTTTAGAAAAGTCTTAATGGGCGGAACAACACGCCCCCCCCCACCCCCTTCCTCACTTCTGTACCCATTTCTGTGACTAGGGTCCTCCATGGGGTGGGAGGGGGCAGGCTCCTCACCCAGCAGGGAGCAGGCCCTGGAGTGCTGGCCTTGCTTCGGGAAGGTCTTACAGGGAATGTCACCTAACAGGGTTAGTCCATTTGCTAAATTGGGAAATGAAACCGCTCAAGGTAAGGAGCATCCATCTCAAGACAAGGACACTCAGCCAGTCCGTCAGCCAGCAGTTATTTGCCGAGTGTCTGAAGTGCAGAGTAGTGTGCTGGGTTATAGAGTAGACTCCAAAGGAGTATGATAGCCCTTGACTCCAGCCAGGGCGTCCGGATAGGCTCTTGAAAAAGTCAGGTACCATTTAGAGGCGATGTATGATCAGGAGCCAAGGGTGGCTTAGTTAAACATTTGTCCCACTATCCCCGAGGGGAGTAGCTCCTCAAGGTTGTTTGGCCCCGGCATGGGAGTGGGAGAGGCAAAGCCAGCTGCCTTCACAGAAGGAACTCAACACCGAGGCTTTCCTATGAGTCGTCCTATTGGTCAGCAGCATGTACTTTCCTGGCTTCTTTCCCCTAAACTGAAAGGAAGCTTCTCTGACTGTGTATGTTTCAACTGGTGTCCACGTGGTGGGAGATTTAGGGAAACCAGTTTGTGGTAATCACTGGGGAAGTGAAAACCAACACTGGAGGAGCCCTGGGAAGCTTTTGGTGAGGATGGAGAAGCAGAGGCCAGAGGCAGAACATTGTAGTTATGCTGTGTGATGACTACGTGCGCCCATACAAGTCCTTAGTACTCTGTGGGATGCTGTAGACCAGCAGTCTGCTGCAGATCAAGGGCCAGACCTGGGGGGTCCTGACAGGGGCCTGCGGAGGGCAAGAGCTCCCTGAGGCAGCAGCAAGAAAGGATAGAATTTGAGCTGGGTGTCAGGACCTAGAGAGACAGAGGACAAGGAAGCCACTGGTCCCTGGGTACATAGTAAGGGAGGTATGGGCAACAGACTTTTTGACTTCTGGCATTTAAGCCCCAGGTGAACCCCTGGCAGTTTCCTCAGGGAGCTGGGAAACTGTGTGTGCAGGTGCCTGGAGAGAGTGTGTTGTCACAGTGTCACAGTGTAATTTTCAAAAATTAGAAATATGACTCTCATAAAGATACAAAATGAGCACGTCACAATTTATTTAGCACATCAAGGCAGAAACCAGTGAAATGGTAAACTGATTTGGAGTATTTAAGGAACTAGATATTTATAGGCTTAAAAAGAATGTTAGATTAAGACTGCTGGTCTATATGTAAAAGGGGGTACTGTCCTCCAGGGCAATATAACTATAACCTTCGGGGTTTCTCTGCCATTCAGAAATCTATTTAACGTGTATCTTCACAGTGTCTGGATTCTAATTGGATAATAAATAGCCAAGTTCAAACACAGATAGGCATGTTCTCCTTGAGAATTAAATAATTCTTGAGAGGTAGGCTGACGAGGCTTACCATTTTAAACAGGGCAGAAAACAACGGGACTGTCCCATTTCAAACGGCACGTCTGGTCAGCCTGCTGACCCCTTGAATTTAGCCCAGTGAGATGAGGCTGACGGGACGTACTGTTTCAAGTGGGACCGTTGTTTCCTGTCCTGTATTACGTGGGGCGCCTGGTCAGCCTATTGCGAGGGCTTGTTCAGCTATGCTGAGTATGACGTGAGATTACACTGCCCCCTCGTCCCCATCCCCGTCCCACTCCTGCCCAGCCCCCTCAGTTCCAAGTTTTGGATCATTGTATTAACATTTAAAAACTGCTTGGGAGTTAAGGAAATCTGAGATTGAATCCTGATTCTGTCACTCACCAGTTGTGTAATATCGGGCGGGTAATTCATTACCTGAAACTGGATTGACTTGCTGTCGATTCGGAGGAGCAAATGAGACGGCTTTTCTCAAGTGTCTGGTGCGTGATGGGCAATCAGTAGATCTTAGTTCTGCTGTTCCCTCATCTCCTTAAAAGGAAAAAAATGTCACCTTTTGCCAGGCCGTCACAAAGTTCCCTCCCTCCCTCTCCCCCACCCCGCCCTCTGTTCCCCCCTCCCTATCTTCCTTTTTCATCTGTAATTTGTTATTATAGAATATAATATCCTAGATCTCTGATGGAGTTTCTGAATTACTAATGGAGGCATTCTATTTAATTTTCATCTGGATGGAAAAAGTAGATTTTAATATTTTTAATTAAAAAATATTTCCCCAGCTTTATTGAAATATAACATATAACATTGTATAACTTTAAAGTGTACAGCATAATGATTTGAGGTGCATATTATTTCAAAATGCTCACCATTAAGGATTAGTTAACACATCGATTTCTTTATATATATATTGTGTGTGTGTGTGTGTGTGTGTGTGTGTGTGACTTTTAAGATCTGTTCTCCTGTCACCTTTCACATGTACAGTGCAGTATGCCGGAGAAGCACCTTTTTACTTTTGGCTTAGGATATTTTGCTTCAGGACTAACTCATTTCTCTTTGAGTACTAATAGTTTTGTTTTGAAGCTTCTCATGTTGCCTGAAGAGAGTGAGGATAAGATGGAAATGCCCTTGACTCTGCCTACCTCCCTTGCAGAGGACAGTATTAATGTAGATGAATAGGTCAGGAAACCCCAATTCTAAACTCCGTTCTGCCACTACTCATAATGTTGTATCTTCTTTTTAGTATTTATATATATATTTTTCCAATGCAGAGTCAGTACAGTTTAAACATGTTCTATATGAATGGTCACCCAAGGGAAAAGGTCTGTAGACCTCTTGCCTCGTTTCTGTATCATAGCTCTCAATAAGGTGATCTGAGTAGTGCCTTGATAGTCCATGCTCACTTCTTTCATTCATCAGGCAACATGTATGTATTGAGCAGCAACTCTGTGCCAAAGCCCTGGTGATCTTTCTGTAAACATGACAAGAGCATGCCCTGGTGGAGACAGACTGTAGCCAAGTAAACAACCAAGATGATTAGAGATTAGTTTAAGATTATAAATGAAATAAATCAGATGAAAGACTGTAGGTAAACTGCTATTCTTAGTCATTTCAATTAGGGTTATCAGAGACAGTCTCCTTGACGAGGTGGCTTTCTGAGCTGAAGGGAGAAAAATGAGAACGAGTCAGCCAGGGAAGAGTTTAGTGAAGAGCCCTCTACAAAGAGCACAATGCAGAGAGATGGGGGATGAGTCTGAAGGGTGGGCAGGTGGCTGGAGAGGTGGGCAGGGCCATTTGAGGCTTCATAGACCATGGGAAGGCGTTTGGGTTGATTCTCAGTGCAATCCATGGAAAGCTGTTAGAGCAGTCTAGAACAGCGGAGTGGTATGAGCTCATCACAAGAAGAGAAAGAAAGGATAAGAGTAACTATGGCTGTGGTGTGAAGAATTGAATGCAGGGTTTCAAGCGTGGGAGTCGGAAGACCAGTGCGGTCCTTGTGTGTGGGTTGCAGTGATGAAGGGAGGGGTGTGAGAGAAGGGTGCTTTTAGGATTTGACTAGGTTATGGTGGGGCCCAAATATCTGGCTGAGGAGCTTGGATTTGGTTTTTGTAGCTACGAGGGAGCTTTGTATATGTATGAGATTGTGAGTATGTGAGTCTGTATGAGTGTGGGCGCATGTGTGGATTTGTGAGAGAGAGAGTGTGTGTGTGTGTGTGTATGGGTTTGGGTTTTTCTCCTGTTGTAGTTTTTGAACAGGCCATTGATTGGCATGAGGGAAAAGGCTGTCCTAGTGGTACAAAACTACAGGTTAAACTAGGGGGAAGGCTGGTGGCAGGAAGACTAGCTAGGAGGGTGGTGAAGTCAAGATGTGAAATAAAGGCCCAGAAAATGCTAACTTGGCTAGCCATAGAGAAAGAGGAAACTAAATTGGGTAAATCCTGTTACTTGTTTTATTCTATCTCTGAGATGAAGGACACTGAGGAGTAGAAGATAACTCCATTCCAGAAGTCACACTCTTTCACATTACCCCATTTTGATTGCTAGCCAAGTATTTTACCAGTCTTAAGTCCTTAAAAACAGTAAACCTCACTTAAATTTGTGTGCTTGATTTCTTGGAAAGACATTTCATTGGTGAGAATTGAGTGATTCTCCTGCATCCCACCAAAACTGTCCCCCACCCCTGCGTATACCACATACTCATTTTCTCATTTATATTTAGAGTTCTTGATTCTTCAAAAATTCATTGTATTTTTTTGTTTCCCCCCAGGACATCTTTGAAGATGCCTTGGAAACCATCTCTATGTAAGTAGTAACATAATAAAAAGTCTGTACTAAAGAAAAATTGATGGTTCTTTTGTATGAAACATTAATATTTCATGTTTGCTTTTCTGAGAGTAGTGATTAGTATCAGAAAGAGGTCACTTTTCTATAATTCAAGAGTTAGGATGGTTTGTATGGTTATGTGTAAGAAAAGATCTATCAGATACATTTTTGAGTATTATTTCTTACAACAGTAATTAAGCTAAAAGAAAACAAAAAATGTTTTACAACAGAGTAAGTTTCATTTGTTTATAGCTAACTCTTTTACAGGTTTCCCCAGCTGTATGAAAGTATTACTATGTAGAGTGTTTCTATTAATCCTTCCGTAAGCCAAAAGCAAAGAAGCAATTACTGTTAATTTTTATGGAAACATTTTTCAACATTGCCAGACCCCAAAAATAACCTACCAATTCCTACCAAATAATACATAAATATCCTAAACACTAAAATGACACTAACAGGTATTAAAACGCAAGATGCACGGAATAAACTGAGAGAAAGCGCAGATGCTCACAGGCATGGTGGCCTCATACTGCGATGCTGGGGTGCTGGGTATGGTTCGGGCAAGGAGCTTTCCAGGCCTCTCGCTGCTCAGCACGTGTGCCTCCAGGAGGGCTCACTGCAGAACGTATGCTGAGAGCTGTTTTTGCTTTTTTCTTTTTTGTTTTAAAGTGAAAAACAGCTCAGGATTTCTTTCTGTAGGTGAAAACGTGTACCAATCTAGGTCTTTTGTAAAAGGGAAGTGGCATAGGTGAACCTTTGAAAAGTGGGGTACCTATACATCTTGTTTACTCACATGGCTAACCTCTATTGTAGGTTTTTGCTTTGGGTTTGTACTTACTTTTATTATAAGCATTTCACATAGGCCTACATAGCTTTTGTAGTGATTTTAAATGACATCATATTAGATCAAACAGAACACCACAATTATTTACTAATTTCTCCATTGTTAGACATGTAGGTTCTTACTGGTTTAAAAACGTACAACTCAAGTAATGAATATTTTCATGTGTATAACGTTGTCATATTTTTTAATTATCTCCAAAGATTAACTTCATAGATATAGGATTACTGGATTAAAAGGGGTGAATTTTTTTTTTAAATTTTTAAATTTATTTTTATTGTTAGACTATTGGGGTGACATCTGTTAGTAAGGATTAAAAAATATGGAACGCTTCACAAATTTGCATGTTATCCTTGCTCAGGGGCCATGCTAATCTCTGTATCTTTCCAATTTTAATATATGTGCTGCTGAAGCGAGCACTAAAAGGGGTGAATATTTTTATTGTTCTTCATATGCTTTGTCCCCAATGGCCTTTCTGTATTAGTCACCTTGTGCTACCATAAAAAATTACCACAGACTGTGTGCTTAAACAACAGAAATTTACTTTCTCACAGATTTGGAGGCTAGAAGTCTGAGATCAGGGAGCCAGCACACTTAGGTTCTGGTGAGAACGGTCAGGTTCTGGTGAGTGCTCTTCCTGACTTGCAGATGGCAGCGTAAGAAAACGAGTGAGAGGGAGGGAGAGAGAAAGACAGAAAGGGAGAGTGGTAGCTTTCTGGTGTCTCATAAAAGCACTAATCTCATCAAGAGGGACCATTCTGAGACCCCAAGTCAACCTAATTATCTCTCAAAATTTTCATCTCCAAATACCATCCTATTGGGGGCTTGGGAGCTCAGGCTTCAACATGTGAAACTTAGGGTGACACAGTGCAGTCTGTAGCAGTTTCAAAAGAGTTTTGTGTTTTTAAAAATCAGTTTACATGCACACCAATACAATTTAAGTGAAATGATTTAAAATGTAGCATCGCCATCACTGGGTATTATCTGAAACAATTCTGCTCTTAAATGACTGTTCAGGATTGTTTTAGTTTTTAAAAATTTTTCTTTATTATCAGTTTGTTTAGTACATTGCATTTCCTTTTGTATGAATTGTAGTCTTCTTTTTCCTATTTAACTTTTTTCTCAATGATTTTCTCATATATTTACAAACTTTAAAATATATTTACAATTCTGTCTTTTGTCATATTTGCTGTAGATATTTTCTCCTAGTTGCTATTTTTCTATACATTAGAGTTACAAATTTTTATATTGTCCAAAAGTTTTAATATTTATGTTGTTGAATGTTTATGTGATTATAAAAACTTAATTGTGATTAATATTAAAAATAACTTTATTTTGGAACAGTTTGAGATTATTGTGAAAATAGTACAGAGGAATTCTGTATATGCCACATGGGTTTTCCCTATTAACTTCTTACATTAGCTTGATACATTTCTCACAATTAATAATCCATTATGGCTGCACTATCATTTTTACCTAAACTGCGTACTTTACTCGGGTTTCTTTCGGTTTTGCCTGGTGTCCTTTTTCTGTCTGGGATCTCCTTCGGGACACTGTATTATATTCAGTCGTCATGTCTCCTCATGCTCCTCTTGGTTGTGACCATTGGTCAGACTTCCCTGGATTTTTTATGGGTTGGACAGTTTGGAGAAACACTGGTCAGTTATTTTCTGAAATGTCCCTCCATTGGGATTTGTCTGTTTTCCTTTTTTCCCCTCATGGTTAGACTCAGGTTATGTGTTTGGGGAGGAAGACCACAGATGTAAGGTGCTGTTCTCATCACATCTTGTCAAAGGTATAATACATGTTATCAACATGGTGTACTCTGATAAACTTGATCACCTGGTTTGAGGTGGTATTTTTTAGGTTTCTCCCCTCTAAAGTTAACTCTTTTCCCCCTTCCCGCCTTATACACTACTCTTTGGGAGATAATCTGTTCATGTGATTTTTTTAAAAAAAATCACTTTTAAGGTGTGCATGTTATCTACCATCCAGAAGCTTCATCATTATTCGGCTCTGCTGCTGCTGCTCGGCTTCGGAGGGCAGGAACTGAGCTGGGGCTGTAATGAGAGCCTGCAGTCCGGAGGTGGAGGAGGCCCAGGCTGTGCTGCTGGTGGTTGGAAGCAACCAGAGGAGGCACTGCTGTCTCCAGCAGGAAGCTAGAGTACTGGGTGCACACCAGAAGGGTTCAGGCCGAGGGAGGGAAACAGGTCAGACTGACGTAATTGATGTGACCACTGGACAGTGCACGTTATCACCTGCGTTGCTCTGCTGCGTTAGATGGGCAGTAACGTTACCTTTGGGTCTGTAAGGCACTGTCAGCTATTTTTAACATCTGTTAGTTTAAAATGTATTAAATCCTAGGGAAATAAATAAAACTCTGAACTTGACATCCAGATTCCAGTTTCCCACGTAAGGAGCTTGCAAGTTGCCACTGTAGCCTAACAAGTAACATGTTGAGCAGACTGAAAAACCCACAGCTCATTTTGAATCTGCCAAAAATATTGTGAAGTTTATCTCCAGGAGCTTGACCAGATTCCTGTATTAGAGGTGAAAAGTCTCCTTAGGCTTCTGGTCGGGGGTGGGGTGGGGTAGGGAACCATTTTGAAATATGCCAGAGTACGTATAATGTTCTTAATAAGGCCTACCCTCAGGAGGAACTAATCAGAACCTAAACTGCTGGGTATTATCAGAGCCTGACTGAGCTGGGTAAGGGAAATATACAATTCTAGTATCGTGTACCACTTGTGGGGGTTGAAAAAAACTGAGAAGTATTTGAGACTGAGACCTAATCACGGGACAGTAGAACACTTCCTCTCCCCTGACACCTCACCGACACATTACCACAGGCCTACTGACAGCAGTTCCTTTTATTCTGTACATCATGTCCAGCCATCAAGAAAAAAGTACAAGGCATACCCAAAAGCAAGAAACACAATTTGAAGAGACAGCAAGCATCTGGACCAGCCATTGCAGGGATGATAGAATTATCAGATGAAGAATTTAAAACAACTATGAATAATATGGTAAAGGCTCTAATTGACCAAGTAGACAGCATACAAGAATAGATGGGCAGTGTAAACAGAGAGATGAGAATCATAAAAAAAGGAACAAAAAATGCTAGAGATGAAAAATACTATAACAGAAATGAAGACTGCCTTGATGGGCTTATTAATAGACTGAGGAGAGGATCTCTAAGCCAGAGGATATATCAATGTAATCCTCCAAAATGGAAAAGCAAAGATAACAGTGACTTAAAAAAAAAAACCAACACAACAGAACAGAATAACCAAGGATTGTGGGACAACTACGAAAGGTGCAATATATGTGTAGTGGAACACCATAAGAAAAAGAAAGAGAAAGGAACAGAAGAAGTATTTGAAACAGTAATGACTGAGAATTTCCCAATTAATGTCAGATGACAAATCACAGATCCAGGAAGTTCAGAGAACACCAAGAAGAATAAATGCTAAAATAGTTTTACCTAGGCATATCCTCTTTAAACTACAGAAAATCAGAGATAAAGCAAAAATCCTGAAAGAAACCAGAGGAAAAATACAGCTTACCTATGGAGGAACAAAGAAGAATTACATTGAACTCAGAAACCATGCAAGCAAAAGGAAGTGGAGTGAAAAATTTAAAGCATTGAGAGAAAAAAACACCACCAATCTAGAATTCTGTACTCTGTGAAATTATCCTTCAAGGTAAGAAAATGAAGATTTTCTCAGGCAGACAAAAACTGAGGGACTTTGTTGCCAGTGAATGAGCCTTGCAAGAAATTTTAAAGTAAGTTCTTTGGAGAAAAGGAAATAATATAGGTCAGAAACTCAAATCTACATAAAAAAAAAGAAACAGCATGAAGGAAGGGATATGTGAAGGTAAAAATAAAAATTTTATTTTATTAATTGATCTAACAAATAACAGTTCAAAATGATAATGCCAACAGTGTATTTGATTATGTTTGCATCTTATGTATACATACATGTTTATATATACTTATATAATAAGCACAATGAATGACAGCAATGATGCAAGGTATGGGAGGGAGGAATTAGATTTTTATAATGTAATCACACTACCTGTGACATGGTATAGTGTATTTGAAAGTGGACTTAGATTAATTGTAAATGTGTATTGTAAACTCTAAGGCAACCACTAAAAACAATAGAAAAACAAGTATAACTGATATGCTAAGAAAGGAGAGAAAATGGCATCATGTAAAATGTTCGTTAAAATCACAAAGGGCAGCAAAAATGTGGAAAACAAAAATAGGAATAAAGAACAAGGGCAACAAATAGAAAACAGTAATAAATATGGTAGATAGTGATCCACCTACATCAGTAATCACTTAGAATGTCACAGGTCTAAATGTACCAATTAGAAAATAGAGTGTCAGAGTAGTACAAAAAACATGATCCTACTGTATGTTTTCACCAAGGAACTTGCTTTAAATACATATATTCATACACACACACACACACACACACATATGTATACACACCACATGCGTGTATGTATATATATGTATAAATATAAATTAAAAGTAAATGAATAGAGAAAAGTATACCATGCTAATGCTAATCAAAAGAAAGGAGTAACTATATTACTTTCAGATAGCAGACTTCAAAATAAGGAGAGTTATCAAGGGTAAAGAAGGGCATTACATAATGACAGCCGGATCATTTCTCCAGGAAGATATAACAGTTCTTAATGGGTATGTGTCTAACAGCAGACTGTTAAACTCTGTGAAGCAAAATCTGGTGGAACTGCAAAGGAGAAATTGGTGAATCTGTCATAGCCGGTGACTTCACCACACTGCTCAGAAGTGGACAGATTCAGCAGGTTAAAAATCAATAAGGACATAGCTGAACTAAAAGAAAGCCTTGAATTTAACTCAACTGAAGGTAATTTAGACCCCTCTCACATGTGCACCCTGAAATTGCTAGCCCACTATTCCAACACAATTTGCCAAGTCTGTGGAGGAAAGAAATTTTATGCACGGTATCTCCTTTGTCAAATAATTTCATTAAAATAATAACGCTCTGTTTCTCAGCTTTCTGTTTTGTTCCTTTGATCTATAGGTCTGTGCTTGCACAAAAACTACTTTAGTTAAACTATTTTAGATGTTTCAATGTTAGTATCACTGGTTCTCAGCAGAACAGTGTTCAAAATGACCACAGTAATGGAGATGATTTTGATTTGTGATGGTCAGAAACCTTTCATGAACTTTTAAAAGTGCAGAATTCTGGAGGCCTTGTGTCTTGGCTTCTTTTATTCTATAGTCAACCGTGTTACTTTTCTTTTCTCATCCTGAAAACAATAGTCTTAACACTACCTCACTTTCTAATTATCTAACATTTACTTTTCCATTCATTGCCTCTGTCATCCTCTCCTGGGCTGTATTTATCTGCTTTTGCCAGCACTTCCTTTTGTCTTCAAAATTTTAACTTCCTGTCCTATTCAGTTTAGCAAATTCAAAGATTTACCCATTTTAGAATTTATCTTGCTCTTTTTGGTTTCTGATGTGCATCATTTCTCGTATTCCTTAAAACTGTCTCATCAACAGTTTTCTGTTTCTTTTGCAATGTTGTCAAAATGTCCCTGGTACATGTTTCCCTCACTTTGGTCATCTTAACACTTCACCTAGTAGAGAATCTCACCTATTCGAAGTAGAGCCCAAAGTGAGAAAGGTAGCCAAAGTACATACTACAGTCCACGCTCTAAAATTCTTGCCCTTCACTTGTAGTAGAGGCCTTTATCCAGAGTCTGTTTCCAATTAATTCTCATTTGACTCTAATAAATTTTGCTTTGTGGCATAATTTTGCCAGAGTTCAGGGAGGTATGGTGAAGGGGGTGGTTTAAGAAGCCAGTTTGGGAGTTCCCTGGTGGTGTATTGGCTAGGCTTCGATGCTATCAACGCTGTGGCCTGGGTTCGATGGCTGGGAAATATCCACATTAAAAAAAAAAAAAAAAAAGAAAGAAAGAAAATGCAAGAGGCCAATTAGTTGATAGTGGTGAAAAATGGCAGTGAAAGAAGAAAGAAAATATGACATAGAGTCATAGAATTCAAAAGCACAGCAGCGTGGTTCTCCTTGGCTTAGGTCCACACAACTAGATGTACCTTCCCCTTGAACTTGAAAGGTGGACTTGAGCTATACAATCCCAGCCATTTACTGGCTGGGAGACCAGAGACCAGTTTCTTCTCCGAGTCTCAGTTTCTTCATCCTCTCATAGCTTTATTGGGAAGATGAAATGAAATTTAAGTGTGGTAATGAGAGTAAAGCACATAGTAGGTGCTCTGTAAATGTTGGTACTTCATTGTTCCCCCACCCCAGTTGCTGTCAGTCTCCACTGAGAAAATCATGTTCACCATGCTGTCTCTGAGGCATTGAGAAAAAGTTAAATTTTATCTCGTATATTCACTAAGAATATTTTAAAATAACATTTTGAAAGTTATTAGGATACCCTTTAGGAGTTCCCTGGTGGTGTAGTGGCTACGCTTTGGCACTGTCAACGCTGCGGCCTGGGTTCGATTCCCAGCCAGGGAACCACCCACATTAAAAACAAACAAACAAACAAACAAACAAACAAAGGATACCCTTTATTCACAGGGAAAGCTCACTTGGATGGTTTCTTTTACTTCCCCAACATAAAGTGTGATGTATTTGTGTCTCCTGCATTACTGACCCTTTTGAAATTAAAAGCATTGCAGAAGTAATCTCTTTTTCAACATTTTTATTTCAAAAATTGTGTATGCTTTCTCTGATTAGACATACATTAATGGTAAAAAAATCTTCAATTGTTTTTTGTGGGAATTTTTTATTTGTCTTAATTTCACAGTTTTTCAATATTTTTGTCTCATTTTGTCCTAAATTTGTGTTGCTGCAACATTCATTTTGTGATCCATTAGCTGCTAACCTCAGTGGAGCTCTTTTTTCTTTCTGCTGTTTGAACCACACATTTTGGTTTTATGTTTCTAGCGCAGATAGAAATGCTTCAGCCCCTCTGTAGCAAGATACAATTCCCTTGCCAACCTGATGATTAATTTCTTCCTAGGAAAATTTTCTCCTGAATTTCTAATGAGGGAGGCCTTAAATTGTTTCCACAAAAGAAAACTATTTCCTACTTGGCCTTTCTGCTTAATGGATTTACCACTATCGACGTAGATTTTTCTACTTCTGGATTTTTGTGGTAACAACTGTGTTATTTTAACCAAGTAGTATTTTGGAAAGTTGCTAGGATTGCACACTGGCAGGTCCTACAAACCTCTCCATCATTTAGAACTGAGGGAGAATGAGAGATTTTTTTTTAAACAGTTACTGGCACATGAAACATGTCCTGTTTAAAAATTCAAATTGTTCATAAACTTTCTGAGTTGCTTGGCAGAGGAAGTGACCTCCTGGGGAGGGACCCATCTCATGATCTGTAGAAATTTGCCAGACGATTAGCCGTGCTGTGGTCTTTGCTTCCTGATTTAACAGTTCCACGCTCGCATGTGCTTCTTGGTTCTCTAATGACTGGGTAGCCTTTGCCAGTGTTTGTGCACAACTCCCATTTCTGGTAAAGCAGTGGTGAGTGTAAATAAAGCCTGCTCATCAGTGAACTGTGATAGGACGTGCGAAGAATAAATGAAATGTTTGGGGGTTTCAAAGAGGCTATTGCTGTTAGAAGATAGGAGCAGCTGACATGGGTTGTGGGTTCTGAGGGACACCAGGGTCACCTGGCATATGTGGACAAAGTGAAGTTGGGTCCCTGAAGATTCCTGGCTTCTGTAGACCACTACGTAGAATCACTGTGACTTGGTAGTGTTTTCAGTGAACCTCCTTCTCGTAGAAACCACTGTGTGCAGTTATGGCCCTGATAGCTGATGAACGGGGTTGGGGGCGGCAGCTTGGGTACTAGTTAATTAAGTTTTCTCTTTCTGGTAGTTTAGAGAGTCAGAGGAGACAAAATAAATTGATGTTCAAAGACTGAACAGATGTGGGTATAGTATGTTCTCAGTAGTCATCTCTTCTATTGCGTAGCACCTTGTTAAGAGTTTGAATTGATCCTTACGTAGAAATTGCTATGTGTTTAATCAAGTCCTGAGGCAGCGTGAATGCACTGGGGAATGAATGTGTTTTCATGCAAGAGCCTTGGTGGATTTGTCCTTCTAGAACAGTGGTTCTCAACCTGTGGGTCACGACCCCTTTGGGGGTCGAACGACCCTTTCACGGGGGTCGCCTAAGACCATTGGAAAACACATAATGTACTTATGTGCACCAGTCACACATGTGTAGAGAGCAGCTACCAATAATTTTATGGTTGGGGGTTACCACAACATGAGGAACTGTATTAAAGGGTTGTGGCATTAGAAAGGTTGAGAACCACTGTTCTAGAAATTGAATGTCTAGAAGACCTTTTTAGCTGGGTGAGAAGAAGGTTACAATAAAAATATTTTGGAGTACAGCATTTCTCATGGACTTTTTTCTTCTTCACACCTTCTCGTGTACCATAAATTGTACATTAGAATAGATAAAGCTTTTAAGGCCTCCCCCCTCATCAGGTGAGATTAATTAAATCTGATGCAAGAGTTCTGTCTGTTTTAAGGTTATTTAGGGTGAAAAATCAGTGAAGGATAGTTGAAAAACATCTAGTTAATGTTTTTCTTCATAGAGGTTAGATTATGAATAGTAACTACAGGCAGAGTTGAATTTATTTTCATTTTTCTCTGATCTTTTTATGGCTCACCTTCCTTGTTTACGTAGTATTGATGTTGCTCAGATCTGAAGAGGGAGCCCCTTACACACCTGCCCTGCGTCTGATTTTCTAAATCAGGTTGGCACTTAACTTTTTGTAGTGGATCTAAGATGCCGTTGACATTGTTATCTTATATACCACTAAAGAAGTAAAAAACACAGTGGAGAACTTGATAGGAGACTTTGTATAAGGGAAGGGAAACTTAAAACTGTGATACAGGAAGACACAGTAAAGAAACTTGGGTGTTTCAGTATTGACAGCAGGTGGAGGTCGGGGGGTGCTCTCATGAGAGTTTCTGCCCTGAGAATTTTTTAAAATAGCCCTATTGCATTTTATATCTCATAAAATCCTTGTTTTAGGTGTACAGTTCATTGAAGGTTAGTATATTTACAGAATTTTTTTTTTCTTTTTTTTCTTTGTTTTTCTGGTGACACAACACCGGGAGTGGGTCAAGGGCGGGGATCACAACTTTGGGGCACAAGGGGGAGGGACACTGTTCAAGGAGCATGGGCTCACCCAACAAGGCAGTAGGGTCACACAGTCACCGGGTCAGAGGACAAGATGTGCAGGGAACTTAGATCAGCAGCAGTCAGGGGCCATGGGGAAAAGACAGGGAGGTAAGGCAGGGAAAGGCCAGAGTCAGGGTGGGGATTCACAATCCATGGGGCCAAGGGGCAGGGAGGTCTGGTTTAGGTGTCACAGCTTTTAGAGTTCTGGAGATTGGGGATGTGACAACGTAGAAACAGGAGGATGCAAAGGAATGGGGAGTTGAGGCACTGGAGGGCAGGGCGATTAGACGGCACAGGTCAGGGGTGAGGTGGTCAGAGGGCCCAGGAGTTGGGAGGTGCATGGGTCAGGTGTGGGGAGGGAAGGAAGTGGGTGGTGGGTCAGATGTGGTGGGACTCAAGGTCCAGGGATTGACATCTAGTGTCCAGGCTGGAGTGTGTGGAGGAGCAGGGCTGTCGCCGTGCTTCTCGGGTACCGCCACTCTGACAACTGTGGCTAGTCTCAGGCAGGGACCTGCGGGGTGCTGTGACCATCAGAGGTAGTGGTGGGCAACCGCTACGACAGTCTTCATGGACCAAGACACTCTTCACCGACTTATTTACAGAATTATTATACAACAATCTAATTTTGAAACATTTTGTCACCCAGAAAAGAAATCTTGTGCCCCTGACAGTCACTCTCTTCTCCACCCCCACCCCTAGGCAGCAGCTAGTCTAATTTCTGTCTCTAGACTCGTCTCTATAAGCATTTCATAAAAATAGAATTATATGTGTTCTTCTATAATTACATTTCGAGGTTCATCCATGTTGTACCATGTATCAGTACCTCATTTCTTTTTATGGCTGAATAATAATCAAATGTATGGACATACCACATTTTGTTTATGTGTTAATAACTTCATGGACATTTAAGTTTCCAGTTTTTGGCTACTGTGAATAATGCTGCTATAAATTGTGTACAAGTCTTTATACAGACATATATTTGCAATTCTCTGCCATACATGACTAGGAGTGGAATTGGTGAGTCCTATGGGAAGCCTAACACTCTTAACAATTTGAAGCAAATGCAGATTCTTTTCCTAAGAACTTCACTTTGATCTTGGCCAATCAAAGTTGCTGGCAATTATAAGATGCATCCTGGTTTCAGGGATATTACATAATGAAAAATCATGTGTCACAGAGTTAATGACATATACTAAATGGAAATAAAGGTTTTCTAAAAAGTCCAGATCAAGTAGCATCCCTCGTGTCTTTCCCCTGTATTGAGTTGCTTTTCTGTGTCTTTTCTTTTGTGCTATTAGGTCTCCTTTGGTGGTCTGCTGTTGTATTGGAACTTCCATAATAAGCAATTCTTTACATGCGGCTGTTGAGAGAGTGTGTATGCACATGTTGTTAAAGTATACATATAGTCTATATATATGCTCCCTTTCACTGTGAGGAGGAGTGACAGGATTTCATATCTTGAAGGAAAGCTACATAGTGACTTTATGGTCCAGTCATACCAAAGAGACCCAGCACAGGTCGGGTTGGTGGCAAAATGTATGACCCATGAACCCCTACGGGCAGGACCTTTGCCATTGTGCTTACCCTTACTGTGGGCTCAGAAGCCTCTCTGTCACTCAACCCTGGGTAGCAATGCCCAGGTTGTGACTGAAAGCCATAGTGACCTTGATATCAGTGCTGAATTTTCACCACCTCCCTCAGTGGCCTTCTGGACTTGGCAACTGCTCTGTCTATCTGGGACTCTCTTGGTAGCTTTCATGGGAAATTGGGCCGATCATTGCTTATTTGATCACCCACTTGGATGCTTCACAGACACCTTAATTAATATGTTCCAAACTGAACCCTTGATATCTCCCTCTGTCTTTCACCTGAAAGGTTTTCCCTTCCCAGTCTTCTTTATCTCTGTAAGCGTGTCCACCCTCTTGCTCAAGGCAGATGCTTGGGAGACATCTTTGATTACTTCGCTTTTCTTTAGCTCCCATACCACCAAGTTTGATGGTTTCTACCTCCAAGATTTATTTCCCATCTGTTCACTTCTCTCTCTCCCCTCTCGACTACATTGCTCAAGGTACTCTCAGGTTTTGCCTGGATTACTATAAGAGCCTTAGTGTGTTTTCCTGCTTCTTTTGTTCACTCTCCTTCCACCTTTCTAACTGCACTCTACTCATTCTCTATACAGCAGCCAAAGTTACCTTTTTTTTTAAAGAACTGTAAGATGACATATTTCAAATATATATAAAAAGTAGCAAGGGTAGTGAACTGAAGTCTTTTGTACTCATCTCTCATCTTCCATAGTTGTCAACTCAAGGCCAAACTCATTTCATCTACAGTCCATCCCTAAGTTATTTGGAGTCACATCCCAGACATTATAATGTATTTCTAACTCTAAACATTTCAGCATGTACTTCCTAAAAACAAATACCTTCTCTTACATAGTTACTGCTAAGATATCCAAGTCAGGAAAATAGAATTGACATAGAACTATTACCTAATCCATATCCCTTATATGGCATCATTGTATCTGCATTTTAGTATGCAAATATAAAAGATAGGTCTCTGTATAAAAAAATCACAAGACTGTAATCACACCAGTATTCATTAACTATGTTGTCAGTGTTCTAATTTCCCCATTTGTCACATGTAATTTATTAACAGCATGTTTGAATCAAGACAGAGCGATCGTTCTTGAAATTAAATTGGATGATGTCACTCCCTTGTTTAAAATCTGTCCGTGGGTTTCCATGTCCCTGAGGATGAAGACCCAACCTGTCACAGTCCACAGGGCTGAGGTGGTCAGGCTCACCCATATGGCTTCCTGGTCAGGGCAGCTCTCACCGCCATTCATGGCCCTCCAGCCACAAGCCTTTTGAGGTTTTTTGGCTGATTAAGCCCTTTGCTGCCCAGAATTTGTGCATGAGGGTGTCTCTGACTAGAGTGACTTCTTCCCACTCCTCCCAGGGCTTTTTTCTGTCATCCTCAGCTCTCATCTGGGATGACCTCCCATCTTAATGACTCCACCTAATTAGGTTACTCCTCTCCCATTTTTCCATCTTGGCTTCCTCTTTGTTTCTCTCACACTGTTTCTCATTTTGTAGTTAATTGGTGCTTGTTTTTTAACCATCTGTTCCTTGGGGCTCTAAGTTCCATGAGGCTGGAACTGTTTTCTGCTGCTCATCACAGTGTAGCCTGCACTCGAGCATCATGGGTGGCACATGGTAGGTCCTCAATAAATATTTGTTGAATTAATGAGTTTGTGGAATTAACATACTAATCAGAAAATATACATGAGTACTCAAAGTGGACTGCAAGGATTTGCAATGCACTAAAAAAAATCCAGCCATCATTTATTGAGAACTTACCAAGTGTAGGGCATAGTAATAATTCTCGTGATTGCTCAAAGTGAAAGTGAGTTAAAGGATCTTTTGTTCTGTGTTACCTTCATCTACCTGTTGATAAAAATAGCAACCTAAAATGAATAACAAAACTCCCCAGAAAGCAGATACTGCTTTTGAAATGTGTCAGACTTCTCCTCTGACATGCAGTACATATCACATTTGCTGTCATTTGGTGAGTGTCTGGTTTCCCTGGACTGAGAGCCTGTGGGAGCAGGGACCATGTATGCTGTGCTCACTACTGTGTCCCCCCTGCCCGCAGACACACGTTGGCTGACTGTCACTCATATGCTCTTTTGAGCATTTTAAAAAATGTGGGTGGCTAACAATGGGTCACATTTTTCATAACGTCATACTGTGTGAAAAAGGGGGTATACAGTAGAACTAAAGAAAAGTGTAAGTGAAAAAAAGAAAAATGTGTGTGTATCTAGTAAATGGAGGAAGAAGGCAAAAAGTAAATATTGCAAAATATTAGCAGTGGTTATCTCTGGGTTATGAGATTATGGCTGGTTTTAATTTTCTTCTTTGTTTCCAGTCCTCTCCGAGCAGTTTATTATGTTCTAATAAGGCAATATCAGAACACATTGCCTAAAACTTTTATAATCAGATAAAATGGTAAGCCCCATCATAAAACAGTGACTCCATGCTAGTAAGAGTCCTTAAGGCAAGACAAGAAAGTTGCCAGACACTGACCACCTCTAAGCCTACTTACAAGGAAATTCATTGAAGTCGTTCAAATATTGTGTATCTCATATTGATTTCAATGTGTGTTCCCAGTGACATTAGTGTGACTATGTCCTGTGTGTATTTAACTCATTTCACTAATTTAGCCTGTTAGACCAAAAACTTCAGGGAACGTGATTTGCCCTTATTTAGTGTTTTTATGAGACTGATGCACTACCTACTGCTTTAACGAGGCACCTTGTTTAATGTTATAATGAAGTCCATGGGATATAAAATGCACGTCTAACCCGGAGTACCAGCCTGCTCTACATTTTCCTTGAAACAAAAGACATAATTCATCGTATCCTGCAATTGGCCCTTTTTTTGATGGAAGTAAATCTCTGGATTATGTGAAAAATCATCAAAAGACACGGTAGCCTTTATAAACCCGGGCCATGTGTGTTTTCCTTGCCTGTTTCCCTAGGACAATTAAACAGCCATGGATTAGCATTAGGCTGCAGCAGAGATTGGGGTGGGGTGGGGGTGGGGGAATCTCCCGGCATCCCTTCCTGCAGAAGCATCAGCTACGGCAGTGAGCTGAGCGTAGCTGCCACTTTAACTGACATGTCTTAAATTCTGCCCCGAGAAGCTCTTGGGATGCTGTCAGATGCCTCGGCAACCTCTTCTCTCGAGCCTGGTAATTGAGAGTCTTACGGGAGACCAAGAAATAAAACAGAAATTGAGGACTTTTGTTAGCTTTGAAACTGAGGACTGTCTGTCTCTTTTTGTTGGCTTTTAAAAAATCGGGTAGAAGAGAGGGAAAGCCATCTTCACAGTGGGGCTAGAGTCATTCCTCCAAAGTTACAACTGTTCTGAATCTGTGAGTATATTGTATTTATTTAGCCGTTCCTGGGGTAGGATTGCAATGTGCTCTTTAGATCTGTGAGGAGATATAATAATTCAGGGGACGTGATGCTAATTTAAAAAACTGGAGATAAATTTCATTGGAGAACTGCAGTTTTTGTTAGTTGACCTTTTTCTTCATTAAAGGCTTCAAGTCAGGCTTTCCAGGGCTTTCTACCCTCACCTCTCCTGTTAACCTACTAAGGGTGAGTGGGGAATCTCAGAAAAGAGCTCATCTTGCTGCTGCAGAGGCTGCAAGCTTCCTGGATGCCAGGGCTGGTTTATTGGCGCTTCGAGGTGTGCACAGGGCTGCAGAACAATGGAAGGGTGATCATGGCTCACTTTGTGTTCACTGTGTTTGTCTCCTGTCTTTTGCGGGCTTCCTTACGGGGTTTTGTTTTGTTAGGGTGATTAAAACCTTCAGGAAAGATTAAGTACAATGGCCTGCTTTCAGAATAGTGTGGGGGACAGACTTCGCTCACTGCCTTGCTGTGTGGGCTTCACCCTGTCTCTCTGCAGCATATTACAGGAGATGGGGATCACCAAAAAGTGACCTGTGCATGATCATCCGTTTCTGATTGTGCATTTGAATTGGTGCCAATTTTTTTTTTTTTTTTGGTGACGCAAACTCTTTAATCTGCACATCTGTCCTTAGTCACTGTGTCCCACTTTCTCCCGTTAGAATTCACTGAAATGTTTCTGAATTATTATTGGATCAATTTTGAAAATTTTATAAAGGTTAAATTTTGGTTCCCACCATAACCTCCATATGTTCTCAATTGGTCTTTGTTAAATGAAAGTCTTATTATTTTAGTGAACTGATTCATAGCATTTGGTGACTGATCTCCTTCCTTTATCTAAAATCACGTTAAAGTGATTTCTGAAAGTTGACATGCTCAGAGATGACTAGCCAAAATACTTTTCAACACCAGCTGGCAACAGTCATCTTTGTGGGTGCAGAATATGTTAGACTTAGGGTGACATAGTGTATGAGCTTTGTGGGTGTCAGTATTTTGGTGGACTTCCTGCAGCATAAATCAAGGATTTTAAAAAAAGAAACTCTCTACCACCCAGAGATCAAACATCTGCTGTTTTTATTTTTAAACATTTTCTTATACCTAAATGCAGCAACTTGGAATTTAATTAGGAAGGAGTGTTAAAAATTGGAAATTCTGTTTTACCTAACCTTGCGAAGAAATTTAATTTATCAATTCATCCATTTAATTAATTCATTCAACAAATGTTTGCATTTGTTGCAAAGCTCTTGTCAGGCTCTCAGATATGCTGAACAAGATATTCTGTCTTCCCTCATGGACCAGATATTTTTAGCAGATGAGGGGGAGCGTTCAAAACTTCCTAATTTTTCATTGTAAATGTTGTAATTTTCAGCCGTAGAAGTGTAGGCGCTTTGTGGCCAAACAGATAGAGGACACAGAAATACTCGCAGCTAATCATGCCCCAGACCTTCTGAAGCTACAGATCCTTGGAATCCTCGTGTTGGAAAGAGATTTTGGAGGTCATTTAACTGGTTCAACAATCATGTGATAGGCACTATGGAAAGTGCAGGTTTTAGATCAGTAACTAAGAAACGGTCCCTGCTTTGGAAACTGGTTATGTTTGTATATTCTAGTAAGTCACTGATTCATTAATTCAATAATGAATGAGTATCTGATGTAGTGCTGCATATTGTCACCAGGGCTGGGGTGGGAAATAAGACAGAGATGTCCTGCCCTCTGGAAGCTCTTTGAGGACTGTGGCAGAGATATGACAGTGTGCTGTGAGAAGACGCAGAAAGGGGACAGGGGTCTTACTGAGCATCTGCTGTGGGTCAGCCACCAGCTAGTACTGTATACATTAATTTTCCCTTCAACCCTGTAAACTAGTTGCTATTTCTGCTCTAAGAAGCAAGTAAACTGAGGTACAGAGAGGTAAAGTAATTTGCTTAAGATCACACAGTGAATGAAGGAATTAGAACTCCATCCCAGGTGTGACTTGATCTCTGCTTCTTCCCAAGGTCCCTAAACTACACTGCTCATCAGTTACCTGAGCTCTGGAGGGAAAATTGTGTTCATTACAGGCCTCCCTGGTGACTGTGGCCAGCTAGGTGCAGGAACCATTCTTATACTGTTCCCTCAATTTGTAGATGAGAGGAAAGTACAGACAAAGATGATACAGCAGTTAAAATGGAGCCAGTAACTAGTTTCCTGATTTCCTAGCCACTGTTCAATCCATTATAGTATCTTAGGAGATACTAAAACACCAACAGCAGAGTAGAAAGCAAACAGACCGAAATAAACAAACCAAATAAACCGAACCAGGATAAAAGCACGATTGCCCAGAATCTGTACAGGTGTCTGGCTGGTCTTGGCTCTGAGGAACCCCTGGCAGACCTAACCCACCTCCTCTGACAGTGCTCACTTGGAAATCTCCCCTTGGGGCTGGACAGTTACTACCTGAGAGTGAACTAGTTAGGATTTTTTTGCCTAACAAAGCAAATAGCTTGGCTTATTAATTAATATTCATTCACGCACTTACATTTCATTGGGGGGAGGTACAGACAAGAAACTCTGGGATGTAGTGGGATAAATGCTGTGGAATGGAGCAGGTCAAGGTTCTGTGGAAGCAAAGATGATGCGCAACCGACCTAACCTCGGGTGATGAACACAAGTCTGGGTCGAGGTACCTCCAAGGGCTTTCTGGAGGAGACAATCTGAATTGAGGCATATTTTGCTAGCTACCAAGGCAATCGAGTCTAGCAGGAGCATTTATTCAGTGCCCAGGCCCTGAGATAGGAGAGACCATTGTAGGAGAGGAAAAACTTTCTCCTCTAACCTTAGGTTCATGTCTTGGAGCCCTACAAGTTAAATGGGCAAAGGACAGATTAGCAAGAGAAAAGAGAAATAAGTTTAATTACAGATATACACGAAGTTCACCGATGAAATAGGCCTCAAGGAGGTGGTTAGAATTTGGGGCTTATCTACCATCTGAACAAAGGATGAGAGAGCAGGGAGAGATGAAAGAAAAGGGCCTTGGGGCTTCTGGATGGGGTGAGTCACCAGAAGGTGACTGCAAATGTATGTTAAACAAGGATTGGTTTCCAAGGTTCGTTCTGCAAATAAGGTCCTTTTCAGGTGATAAGCATTATCTCTGGAGTCTTTTTTTCTTTCAGTATCAGAGAGGGGGGTCACCTTTACAAAGGGAAATTTATGCCCTGCTTCTTTTTATTTACTTATTTTTACGATTGTATTTGCTTTTTATTGTTTATTTATTTATTTTTTAATGCCCTGCTTTTAGCTTGAAAGGAGAAGGGCAGAGAGCTAATTGCCTTCAGCTCAAAACAGTCTGTCAAAATGACCTATTTTGGTTGACATACTTTGATCCCCTTCACCACGGTCTCTTCAGGGTTTGGTAAGAAGCTTGGGGGGCTGGTCAGAGGAAAGGCTCCTTGCTGTGAACTGTGTCAAGGGCGGTGACAAGGGCAGTGACAAGCCACTGAAGGGTTTTCATCATGAAGATTCCATGGATTTGTATTTAGACAGGACTCCCTGGCCACATTGTGGGGACTGGAAGAGGAGACCTGTGCCTCAGTTCTGTGATATGACGCCTTGCTGCTGGCTCTAAGAATCGGGGTAAAGTTATTAATAATTCAGGACTTAAGTAGGCTTTTATGGCTTAGGCTGAGAATTTAACATGTGTTTGCATATCTATATGCATGTGTATATATGTATATATGTACACACACACCACATATATGCATTCATCGATAGATAGATACATCGATGTAGATATATTTCAGTTATTGTTTTTATAAAAATGTTTTGATTTCTAACCCAGTGACTTCTAAACAAACATGTAGGAAATAACCCACTTACAACTTAATGTAGTTTTAAATTTCTCATTTTTTGCATCAGATCTCTCATTTGATTAGCAGAGGGCTCTGAGGCCTGTCGAGGGAGAGCACATTCTGAGGCTCTGTGGTCTCCTGAACAAAGCAGTGAGGAAGGTTTAGCATCTTTTTGCTGTGCCATCATTTTCACACTTTATACAAATGAAGGAGAAATGAACTAAAATCTTTTAGTTCCTCTGTGCCAAGCCCAGTACCTATGATAAGTCTGTCTTTGTATCTTCAACTACTGGGTTAATGGGTCTTGTCATTGTCCTTTTACATATGAGGACCGTGAGGTGCACAAAGGTTAAACCAGTGGCCCAAGGTCATTAAGAATGCTGATGGTGACTCCTCTGCTAAGCATTGGCAGATCTGTGCTCCTCGAAACTGTTGTATCTGTTAGCTGTAGGTTGACAGGTTGATTGGGGGTGTGTAGGCAGCCCCCACCCCTGGTTTTTTCTTTTTTTTTGAATCCACAGTGCACTGGGTACAAGTGTCATGAAAAATGCTTTGGCTTTTTGGCCTCATGCTCAGAGATCTTCCTAACATTTTGCACTTGCTTTCCACTTTTTGTTGTTTTTGTTTGTTTGTTTTGCTTTTTGGTATGTGGGTAGCTCCCTGACTGGGAATTGAACCCAGGCTGCAGCGCTGACAGCGCCAAAGCCTTAAGCCACTATACCATCAGGGAACTCCCCGCTTTCCACTTTTTAACACCACATTTACACTTAATGTCTTGGGCTCATTTTAGAAAGGGCAGGACTGCATATGTGGGCAGAGGACATGAACATGCGTTTGGTATGAATGTCACTCATGGGTTACTTTTCTTTTGATATTTCACCAGTCTGTAGGTGTGGAGAGTCTTTAGTGACCATTCAAGAGGCATGAATGCATTTTGTTGGCGATCGTTTTAGATTAGTGCATTATGGAATTTCTTCACGTCATTGCAAGTGACTGAAGTTTAGAAAGGAGGGAAGCGTGGAACCAAAACTTGAATTTCTCTTGTGATTTGAGGCCCCATAGCCAAATTTGAGCCTTTCCAGGATCCAGCAAACCAGGCCCTATTATATAGCATTTATGTGCCATCACCCCTCCTTAATAATAGCTTAGGTGTTTTGTTTTCTGAGCAATAATATGTCCCTGTATAGCAAAACCATTTTGTGCATCTGCTTGATGTCATAGGCTGGATAAATACAGCACACCAACTATGAAAATAGCTATACATTGAAAATCTAAAAAAAATTAAACTTTGACACTTAATTACTTGAATATTCACATGCTTCTCCTTCTCTTTTGTTTGTCTTACCTAATAGATGTTTGTGGGAAAGCCCTTGTATTTACTGAAAGCTGCTTAGTTGTGAATGCAGGACTCTGATAATATATTCATGGCTACTTTCCATGATCTACATACGTGACATAAAATGCCAAGTAGTATGACTGTATTTGACATAAGAGTGCTAATGTGGAACCAATAAAAATACCATTCATTCATCAAAAAGTCATTGAGCCTCTCTCAGCTACACCAGAGAGTTCCTGTCCTTAAAAATGCTCATAATTGAATCACCACAACTTAAAAGTAATTCAATAATTATGCTATGATGAGTTTTAAATTCTGACCGAGGAACCCAGAGGGGTGAGAGACACATTATTCTCGCCTGAACAAAATATCTTGGGTAGCCTTTATTTCGAGAGCCAAAATGAGAGGAAGATTTATTTTCAGCATTGCTTTAAATTTTTTTTCTTTTTTTGCTACCCTCTGCTTTAGGTTGTGATGTTTTAAAAGAAGTGATAAGCAACTGTGCCCCATTCCATGTCACACTGGTGGGACGTAATGAAAACAGCCAAGTGCTGCCTAAGTGGCCTCTGCGCATGACTGCGGGAGACCCCGAACCGCTGCATGGCGGCAGTATAATGGTCTGAATGGGAAGGTTTTGGCCCCGATTACTTAAATCTGTAACTCCGTCAGCACCACATTTATGTGATGTTTTTTATAAAATAGAACGAATGTCCTCCTTGTAATAGCCCTGTGAGGTAGACAGGGCAGGGATTGTTATCCCCACTTTGTCTTTTCTTTTTTTGTGTGTTTGTCCTTTTTTTTAAAATCCCCAATTGTTTTTTTAATGTGTCAAAATGCATGTAACATACACGTAACCATCGTAACCATGTTTACGTGTACGTTCAGAAAGTTGTGCAGCCGTCACTACCATCCACCTCCAGAACTCTTCACATTGCAAATCTGAGACCCAGTCTATACCCATGAAACAGTAACTCCCCACTCTCCCCTCTCCCCCAGTCCCTGGCAGCCAGCCTTATATTTTGTTTTATGATTTGTGTCCCTTCCCTGTTTTTGCAGATGAGGACACTGTGGCCTGTAGAAGTAAGTGGTCCAAAGTCATGCTGCGTACCAGTGATGGGTTCACCTAGGAGAGAAGCCCGGCGTTCTGACTCGTGTCCCGTGTGCTTTCTCCTAAATCACGTTGCCATAGGGTGGTGGAAAAAAGATAATAAATTAGGCAGAAGAGTTCTGTTAGAAATAAGAGAGCCCTCTAATAGGGAAAAGTTTTCTTTTTGTAATTAAAAAAAAAATCAGCAAAGACAAGCAGCAGAATGAAACAGGAGCTATACCTGTCTCTGGACAATCTAACATTCCATTGCTGGTTGTTTTCAGTAACGTGAAGGAACCCAGTTTGCTTTGCCTAAAGGAAAGAATTTGAAGGGGCACGGGCTCTGGTGTTAGTTTCCACTGTCAGTGATTTGCTGTGGGTGTGGGCAAGAGACACGGTGTCTGCTGGGATAGCTTTTTTTCCTGAAGATACAGGGAGTCCTACCCTCCATTTTCTTAGTGAGCAGGGTCTCATGTTTTACATGAAAATGAACTTCTGTTCTTTTCAGCTGTTCTTAGTTTGCTCTGGGACTTTCATCCCCATTGAGAACAGAAACATTGTTGATTAAAGATGGCTTCACCTGTTCAAGTGTCCATCTCTTTTGGAGTGACTTAGGTTTTCTTGGGGGAATGGGAGAGGTAAACGTCCAGGCAAGTACTCGTAAAACTTTAAACTCTGCATTAGGCCTACATCTGCTTTCTCAAAGATTGTTCCTCCCTTTCCTCCTTCCCAGAAGGCATCTGGCTGCAGGAGGAAGTGGTGCAGCGATGAAGCACTGCTCTGGGGATTGCTCTCTAGTTGACAGCTTGAACAAGTTGTTTTTGCATTGACCTCTGTCTCTGCTGCCTCTGCCACCCAAGCACCTGTGATGACTGGACTTGTTGTGGACTTGTTGGTGTGCCCAGGACCCTGAGGTTTTAGCACGCTCCACTGGTATTGACTGGTTCAATGTCCGAGGTCCAGTCACCATTCTCATTTGATCCCTATCTCTGCCCCTTGCTACAGGGTCATCTAACCTGTCTTTTAAAAAGCATTTTCTTACTTTGCAATAATTTCTAATTTAGTGAAAAGGTATGGGAATAATACAGAGAATTTGTGTGTGAGGGCCATCTGGAAAAAAATCCAGCCATAAATGCCTCTGTTTTTTTATATTACATAGCTGGATGCTTTCTGGACAGCCATCTATATACCCTTAATCCATTTTTTTAACATTTTGCCATATTTGTTTTATTATTCTCTCTCTGCATACACATTATTGTGGATTTTTCTGAGTCAATGGGAGTAGCAGCTCCAGAGGAGGTGGTCTAGAAGGATGAATGGAACCTTCTGAGTGAACAAAGGAGGGAAATGAATGGAAATAGCATTCATGTTCTTTCTCTTGCTTCCTCCAACTCTTCCTTCTTTCAAATTAAGCTCCTCTGCTTCCTTGAACTCTTCTTTCTATTAAACTGGCTTTGGGTCCTTTTTCTTCCTGACTGTTGGCTTCCAGTTGCGTTGTCTTAGAATAGTGTATCTATAACATCAGGTGGGCCAAGTGTGGTTTGTCTGACCAGACAAGAGTGGTGTGTCCCCCATTCCCTCCTTTGTTTGCCTATTTATTCAGTCAGCTAATCAGCACAGTCTTATGGAAGGTTTTCACTTGCAGGATAGATGTGCCTGGGGGAACATTTGGTAGGTCGTTTGCTGACATCACACCGACTCCACTAGGAGCTGTGATGCAATCCTGCAATCCTGCCTTCACGGAGTTTACACCTCAATGGGGAGATGATTATGTATTTTTAAAAAGAGTCAATTAAAAGAAATCTAGAACAGATGATCACGTTCTCCTATCTAGATATTATACTTCTATCAACTTAGCTTAAGTTGCTTCAGGGTTAACATCATATTGTGTTCATAGTTCCTTTTAAATAATTCACAGTTAGAGGAGGCAGGGGAAGCTAAATATAAGGTGATGGAAAGAGAACTCAAAAAAAATTAAATTAAAAAAATAAAATAAAATAAATAATTCACAGTTTTTTACTGCCATGTTACTAAGTAACATCTTTTTTATTCTGCTTTTAGTTGAACTTCTGATCCAAATTCAGGAACTTACAATTATAAGCAGGATAAGAAAGATGTAACTTAGCAACATGGTAGTAAAAAGTTGTGACTTATTTAAAATTTGTGAATTCACACTCAGTTATAACTTTTGAGAGCAGGAACTATATGATTTATGTATCTAACATCTGATACAGTGCGTGCAGATTGGTGCTCTTCGATGTTGATGAGTGAAAATTAAAGTTCAGTTTACTTAATTTAATCCATCCATTTAGTACCTTATCTTTTTTAGATCATGGTTCATTTGCCTACTATCTTTCCCAGCTTAATTTTTTTCTGCAGAGTTGCTTATCTTGTTTTTTGATAAAACTATAAAATTGGACAAGGTAAAGGGAAGTATGTTCATGGCATGAAGCTGTTCAAATAGTTATGAATCCATCTGTCTTGATGGACCTGTCATTCTCCATCTTGCATATAGGACTAGGAGGACACCTAATTGCTGACATGCATACAGACTCTGTGTACTGAATTTTTTCTGATCTGCCAAAGATGAAAATGGGCCTCATGATCATGTAGAGAACTCATGATCATGCCTACTGATTGTCACCAGCAACCTTCCTGTGGGGACCAGTTCCTTCCAATAAAAAATCATTCACAGTTTATTTTAAGCAAAGGTGGACATTAAAAATCAGATTGCGATCATAAATGTGTATATATAAAGTTATACATTTGAAAGAAGTTCAGGAATATGGCATTACTGCTATTTTAAGTTCAAATTTTATCATGTTATCAGAGTAGGAAAAAGAAAAGGTTTAATTAGAAAAACCACATTTATTTATTTATTTATTAAATTAAAACTTTTTTTATTTTTAGACTTTTTGAGGGGACATTGACTAACAAGAATTACATAGTTTCCAGGTGTACAGTTCTACAGTGCATCGTCTACATGTTACGTTATATGTTCACCACCCAGTGTGAGTTCTTTCTATCACCATATATTTGGCTCTGCCTCCCTCCTCTCCTACCCTCTTCTTCCCCGCGCCCCTGTCACTTGCCCTCAGGTAACCACTAAACTATTAACCATGTCCGTGTATTTTTGTTTCTTTGTTGCTTTGAGTTTTATATTACACATGTGAGTCAAGTCACATGATTCTTGGTTTTTTCTGTCTGGCTTATTTCACTAAGCATGATGATCTCCAGGTCCATCCATTTTGTTGCAAATGGCAGTATTTCATCTTTTCTTACAGCTGAGTAATATTCCATGGTGTGTATGTACCACAGCTCCTTTATCCAGTCATCTGTCGCAGGGCACTTTGGTTGTTTCCATGTTTTGGACACTGAACAGCGCTGCGATGAACATTGGGGTACATAAGTCTTTGCGGACAAAGGTTTTCAAGTCTTTTGGGTAGATCCCCAGAAGGGGGATTGCTGGGTCAAATGGTAACTCCATTCCCAGTTTTCTGAGGAAACTCCACACTGTCCTCCCGTTGTACCAATTGCACTCCCACCAGCAGTGTGTGAGGGTTCCTTCTTCTCCACATCCTCTCCAGCACTGGTTATTCTTTGTCTTGTTGATAGCAGCCATTCTAACAGGTGTGAGGTGGTGTCTCATTGTGGTTTTGATTTGCATTTCCATAATAGCTAGTGAGGTTGAGTATTTTTTCCTGTTGGCCATTTGTATGTCTTCATGGGAGAAGTAGCTATTCAGGGAAAAAGCACAACATTTAAAAACTGACTTTTTTAAATTAGTGGAAATTTGGTAGAGTTCTAAAAGTGTATTAGAATTATATAGGTAGTGATGTACTCTTAGCTTCTTTGCATGGAAAGGGCTAAAAATCATACACTGTACTTGTATATTCTTCAGGAGAACTATTTTTAAACTATAAAAACTTATTTCCCTTTACAGATTTGAACTTAAATTGTTCAAAGTGTAACACAGTGTATGATAATTTTTGAAAATTTGAAAAAACATAGGAAAGCACAAAGAATATAAAAATCATCCAAGCCCCACAGATATGAGAGTTTATAGTCTTGATTGAGGATGTCTTTGTAATAAGTCTCAGTATAGCTTATTCAAGGTCAGGTTATCTAGTTTGTAAAATCACTAGTATCTCATTAAATAAAATAATAGTATCACTTGTAGGTGCTTGTCCTTTGGCTTTTTTCAGCTTTTTCCATCTTACTTTCTAAAGGAGCAGGTTGAGGGTGGCAGGCAAATGTTGACGTTCCTGTCCTTTGAATCCAATAGCCACGGTGACAGGCCTGGGGTTGGAGTTGACTGTGGGATGTACGTGGGGCATACCTGTCGATTTCTGGGCTGTTCCTGCCCACCCAGCTGCCCCTGCAGCATGTCCTCTTGTCCTCTGACCATTGGCCATGGGAATGGCTATTTGCAGTAATCACCTATTGGGCAGAATTTGGTCTGGTAAGCAGTTTTCTTTAGTAAGAAAGGCAAGCTGATGATATGGTCAATAATATTGAGCAGTAGACTTCCTGGAAATCTCATGGTGACATCCACTGAAGTCCAGTGTCCATAACGCCAGTGGGTACCATTCAGACTGTAGATGACATAAATGGTGCCTCCCATAGCGTAACAGTTGTCCTATATACGTTCATTCCTTTTCTTTTTTAAAAAGAGATTTTTAACTTTGATGAAAAAGCTTGAGGGATACTGTGTCTTTTTATTAATTTTTAAAAACTTATTTCATTTTTTTTTCTTTTCAAAATGGGCTAGCTTTTATTTCATTGTGCAGGAACATAGCACAATGTGTTGAATTTACTGGGAAATTAAATTTGAACTGATTCTGCTAATTATAATTTGAATGAGAAAAAGTATAAATATATAGCTATAAGTTTTTCATTTGAAAATAGTTCTACTTTGTGATTAAAAATTAAAACTCAATAATAAAACCCCCTAAATAACCCAATTAAAAATGGCCAAAGAACCTTAATAGATATTTCTCCAAAGAAGATATACAAAGGACAATAAGTACATACACAGATACTCAACATCATTTGTCATTAGGCAAATGCAAGTCAAAACCATGAAGACATACCGTTATATCCACTAAGGTGGATAATATCAAGTGTTGGCCAAGATATGGAGAAATTGGAACTCTCATTCATTGCAAGTAGAAATGTAGAATCATTCAGCCACTTTGGAAAATGGTCTGACAGTTCTTCAAAATGTTCAACATAGAGTGATAGTATGACTCAGAAATTCTATTCTTAGGTATATGAAGCCTGTCCAGAAAGTATCCAGCCATATAACCATTCTCATATTGATGATGGCTAGATTTTTTCCAGATAGCCCTCATATACCTAAGACAAATGAAATCCATGTCCACATGAGAACTTGTACATGAATGTTAATAGCAGCATTGTTCATAGTAGCCAAAAAGAGGAAATAATCCATATATCCATCAACTAATGAAACAATAAACAAAATATGTTATATTCATACAATGGAGTATTACGTGGCAATAAAAAGAAATGAAGAACTTATACATGCAGCAAAATGAACAAATCTTGAAATCATTATGCTAAGGGAAAAAGCCAGTTATAAAAGACCACATACTGTGTGATCCCATTGATACAAAATGTCCAGAATAGGTAAATCTATAGATACAGAAAGTAGGTTAGTGGTTGCCTAGAAGTAGAGGTTCAAGGAGAAGTGGGAAGCGCCTGCTAATGGATACAATCAGGGTTTCTTTTGGGTGACAGAATATTGTAAAATTAGATTGTGATAACGGTTGCACACCTCTGAATGTACAAAAAACTCTTGATTATATACTTTAAATGGGTGAATTATATGGTCTGTGAATTATATTTTAATCTTTTTAAAAAACTTAAAAAAAATTGGAGCAGTAGAAACCGGGCAAAATGGGGACACATTTTCCAATGTGCTAATACCTGTAATTAAAATATGACATGCTGTTTTCTAAAGGGTTAGCTCCTTTAACCAAATAACAATATTTTTTCACTAGCTAAAAAATACATTTCTTCTAACATCTGAGTATAACATCTAGGGTAAGATCAGAAGTGGAATAGGCAAGTCATTCTATCCAGCTAGATTTTTAATAACTGTGCTTACTTTCACATACATATTCTAAAAGTGAAGCAATGCAAGAAATGTTGAGCATGGCCTTTTTGTAAGGTTACATGTACCTCAGTTCAATGTTCCATGTATTAAAAACCTGTATTGAAGGTACAGATTTTTTTTTTTGCAGAGAATACCTGAATAAATGTATATATAAGTGAAAATATAAGATTATAAAAATAGCAGTTCTCTGCAACATTTTCTAAAAAGGTAATGGTGTCCCAGTGAGTGGAGCCAAAGAGTGCCTGGAATAGACCTGTGCAACATCTACAGAAATGTCCTGGGTTATAGAGATGGCAGTATATTCAGTGTGTCAGCGTATAAAAATTATAGAATGAACAAATGTCAAAGATCTATTTATCATTGAGGAAGTCAGCAGTGAGATGGTAAAACTGGTTTAAAAAGTATTTGGGGAACTGAAGAAAGAATGTTGGAATAAGATTTGTTATGTACGAAACTGGTTAATCTCCTACAAGGCAGGAAAACCATGACCTTACCAGACAGAAATTATTTGCATTTTTATCAGGAAAAAACCATACAATTTTACAGATTATCAGCTCCAATCAATAGTAAATAGCATATCAAACTAAGTGTATCCCCTAGAGAAGGAAGTATCCCTTGGGTGGGCCTGTTAGATGCTCCAAGATGACATTGGTTTTCCTTTGGTCTTTTTCCCAAGCTGTTGAGGAGCTGAAGGATCCCTGGTGTTGGGATAATTGCCTGTCCATGTGGGAAACAATTAAATTTGTCAGCTCACACTGCATAAAAATATGGATTCCAGATATACTTGTGTGTTACATTATTTTCTCCATGTGTTTGAAACATTTCTTATAAAAATTGAGAAAATAGGTTCTTGGTGAGTAGTTTGAGTGAATCTGGTCTATATCAAAAATACTATTGAATAAAAATCAGTTTGTAGCATGATATACTTATTGTGATATTAATATAAATTTTAAAATGCTGCAGAATTTTTGGGACTTCATGTACATGAAGGACTAGAGCGATCTAATCTTAACTTTTATACCTCAGACAAGATGAATAAGATCGAATGTTATTTTATTAATAATTATTAAGTTCTGTTAGAGTGGTGTCTGTTGTGCCAGGTAAAGACATCATAATCATAGCTTTGAAACATGCAACATTTACCTGACACAACATACTTGATTTTAGCAGAACGTAATAAGACTTAATATTTTATATATGTGGTATATCAAATCATTGGGGAAAAGACGTGATCTTTTAAAAATTATTCTGGGAAAAATGGCCAAAGATTAAGAAAAAAATACACAGCACTATCTTGTACCATTTATTCAAATTCTAAGTGGATCAACAAATTAAATGTTGAAAAGTAACAGCACTGGTAAAATGATAAGTTATATAAAGTTTTTCAAGTATGTCTTGATTAAATAGAAATGAAAAATTTCAACACTGGAGAGAATTTTATAATTAATGCTAAAGGCAGGTGAGATGTGGGGACATTTTTATGGTACATTTCAGAGGCCATATTTTTCTAGCTCTTATAAACAAATCTGTAAGAGAACAGATAAACAGGGATGGTCCAAAAGGGTAGGCAACCTCTTGACTCTGTCTCTTCCCCTTTCCCTGTTTGTAAACAGAGATGACAGAGACTGCCCCAGAATCTCGTTTAAGTAAGTGCTTAGGGCTCCCCATTCTCCCTGTAAAAGTTCTGGTGAATGAGCATAACCTGCCTGTTAAAGCTGCATTCCTCCTTATCTGTGGGGTTGTCTTTCCTCCCACCACCCCACACACCCAGCCACCCTTGTAAGAAGAACTTGGCTCCCCCTAACCTGATGTGTGAAATTTAGGGAACTTGATCTGTTCAACATAAGGCAAATGTTGAATATAAAATATTAGAGGGTACTGGGAAGTGTGAAAGGTGGAATTTAATCAAACTCACTTAATTGAGGGCATTGTATATCATAGAATTAAAAAACAAAACAAAATAAAAACTTCCCTACCAGGATAGTCAGTAACCCTTTCCTCGCTTCTTTATGGGATGTGTACGTTTAAGGTGGTGGAAGAGGAAGGAGAGTGGTGATTCTGTTAAAAGACAGGGCGTTCGATTCCCAGCCAGGGAACTACCCAAAACAAAACAAAACGATACAAAACAAAACAAAACAAAACACAGGGCGGGCTTATTCTTCAACTCTGCTTCTCCTGAGGGGAACTGCCTTCATGTGTGTCTGTAGAGGTGGCTCTGGATTAATAAAGTGACCCAAGATTCTGTAAACAAGATCATTGTCTGCCTCCTTATGTCACTTCAGCACCCCATGGTGTATATATAATGGGAAGTGAGCCAGTTTATTAACAGGAAGATAACATACAAAATACGAGGGCTGTCTGGAAAAAATCCAGCCATAAATAGCTCTGTTTTTCATATTACATGGCTGGATACTTCCCGGACATGCCCTTTGATGTAAGAATTTAGCCTCAGGAAATAATCAGGCAAAGGCACAAAGGGGCTTATTGTGGTATTACTTGCAATTGCAAAACACTGGGAGCAACCTCCATGCCCCCAAAATGAGGACCGGGCAACAAATTGTATTGCTTTCATTCAGTAGGATGCTATGCAGACAGTAAGTACAATAAAGCAAGTCTGTGTATTCAGAAGAAAAGATTCAGGATAAATTTAAATTATAATGAAGAAGATCAGAATATGCCACCCCCTAATATGCCTCTTTGACATAAAAATTATTTTGAGCCGAAGGCAATTAAAGAGTAAAAGGCAGAAAAATCTCTCCTGTTTTTCTGCATAAGGGCAGGGTGTGAATTCTTTGATTGGAGACAGATACTTATCAGCCCACAGAACCTGCAAACAAACCTTATTAAAGTAACCCTTATCTC
The DNA here is from genome assembly GCA_004026885.1 of Lyroderma lyra. Taxonomy (NCBI): domain Eukaryota; kingdom Metazoa; phylum Chordata; class Mammalia; order Chiroptera; family Megadermatidae; genus Lyroderma; species Lyroderma lyra. The sequence goes on from PVJL010000177.1 coordinate 515,416, forward strand.
CCTAGTTATTTCTGCAGTAGCCTCCCTCCTTTGTCTGGCCATTCTGCACAAGTTTATTGTTTCTTGGTCTAAGCTATAAAAGCTTCCTGCTCTGCTCACCTCTTTGGGTCTTCATTCTCTTGGAAAGGCTCCCATGTACATGTAACAATGAGATGAGATTTATATTCTCTTCTATTAATCTGTCTTTGTCACTTTACTTTTCAGACCCAGCCAGGGACCCTAAAGGGTCAAGGAAAACTTTTTTCTCCTCTACAATAATATTCCATTTTTATAAAATATAGAAATATAATAGATTTACTTGGGGAAAGATCTGGAAGCATATACGAAGGCTGTCCGGAAAAAATGCAGCCACAAATGCCTCTGTGTTTCATATTACGTGGCTGGATACTTTCCCGACAGCTCTCTTACACAAGATATGATGTCTTTGAGTGGAGAGCTTTGGGTGTGATTTCAGGTAATTTCTTTTTTGTGTACTATGATGAAAAGTAAGTATATTTTATTGGGGCTGTATTTCAGGAATGTTCACCGTGTCACTGAGTAAATTTTTGTTACTTGGTTTCAAAATTGCAAAGACATGGAAGTGAGATGTGCTAACTATCTGAAGGGCTGGTGTTGTGTATTTGAATTGATGTGGGTTTTTCCTGTAAGACAAAGAAATATTAAATCTCACTCTGCCTTTTTTATTAACAGGCATCCTTGTGCAGCTATGGCAACAGGCAGCCATCACTTTGCATCATGTCACACAAAACAGGCCTCTGGACAGCACAGATCATCTACTGTGAGCAGGTCAGGAAGGGGTTGTGGGTGTTCCTGGGGGACCAGGGGAGACCATTCCAACCCTTTGGCTTTCCATCTGTCTTTAATGTTCATTAAACTTTAAATTGTACAGCAGATCTTTAGCGTTTTTGATTTTGCGTTGGAAATTTCAGCTGTGTGTGAGTTTGTTCATAACACTTAGCGGACTTGGCAGTTGGGCTCAGACTCAAACCTCACAGTATAAAGAAGGAGTGCAATACTAGGAAGATTGAGGAATAGAAATGAAGTTGAAAATACTTAAGAGTCTTAACGCATTTATCTTCCACCTTACTGTTTTATTCCATATGTCTCTTCTCACGGAAATCTGAGCTTTCTTCAGAAATGTATGTTCCTCCCTCAGAGTTATCCTGTCATCCATCTGATCGTTTCCTAGGTAACTACCGCACCAATGTTTATAATGCTGAGCTTGAAAGCTGTAACCAAGTAGCTAAAAAGTACACTACTGAAAGCAGCAGAGAGAGCGCTGGGCGGAGTCTGGACTGGGAGTCTTTAGCATATACGTACGAGGTGGGCTGGTAAATGTTGCCTCCCCTGTAATATTTTTTGTTATATTAGGCATATCTGCATATAACTGGTTCTCTGTAGTCACATGGCATCTCCCCTCCATCACTTTTGACCTTGCACATGCACATCCTTACGTTGTTCACCCAGGGCACATCGACATGGGAGAGTGTTCAGACGTTCAGTTCAAACAGCGTGCTTTTATTGAATTCTTAAGAGCGGGAAAAGTTCCTCCAATTTCTTTGAAATTATGCATAAAGAAGGTGAGGACTTCTTGTTTTTTTTTTGTTTTTTTTTTTTTTTTTGGTATGTGGGTAGCTCCCTGGCTGGGAATCGAACCCAGGCCGCAGCGCTGACAGCACCAGTGCTGAAGCCTTAAGCCACTACACCATCAGGGAACTCCGAGACTTCTTAAAGAAGATCCTTACAGGTGATGAAACTTGGGCCCATCATTGTGACCCTGAGAACAAAAGGCAGTCCATGGAATGCAGCCATAAGGGATCACCTCAGCTGAAAAAATTCAAAACTTGGGCCCCAGTTGAGAAGATGAAAAAGGTGAAGAGATTAAGAAGTACAAATTGCCTGTTATAAAAACAGTCACAGGGATGTAAAGTACAGTGTAGGGAATATAGTAAAAAAAATTTATTGTAATAACTATGTGATGTGTCAGGTGGCTCTGAGACTTATCTGGGGGATCACTTCGTAGGTTATATGAATGTTTAACCACCATGCTATACAGCTGGCACTAACATAATATTGAATGTCAACTGTAATTGAAAAATAAAAAACAAACAAACAAAAAAATACCACCCTCCCAAAGATACATAAAGAAGAAATGGAGGGGTCCTGTTAGAAATTATTTGGAGGCATAGTTATTTGGGAACTTGTTGGGCCTATCCCAGGCCTACTGAGTCAGGAACTCTGGTGGTGGGGCCCAGCAGTACATTTTAACAAAGCCCTCCAGCTCACGCTAATGTTAGGTAGCGTTTGCGAACCACTGATCAAAGCCGTAACAGTCAAGAAGACGTTCTCAGCGGGCTTCCCTGGTGGTGTAGTGGCTAGGTTTCGGTGCTCTTAACGCTGTGGCCTGGGTTCGATTCCCAGCCAGGGAAAAGAAGATGTTCTCAGAACTCAAACTTGAAAGTGATAACAGTCTCAGTTAATGTGATGGTATTGGAAATGGGGAGAACAACTGGCTCCAAAAGATGTTTGAGAAGTTCCAGTCAAGGCTCATCTTGCTCTCTTGGTCATTCCTTGCAGAATATGTGGTGGTACTGGTATTCTGGATGCGAGGTCTTATTCTGTGTGAATATCTTAGTGAGTGGCTTAGAAGGGTTGAGTTTACTGTTCGGAGGTGCTGAACTCCCACTTTTATTTATTCTTATAAGCTGGGGCATTTAAGCAGCCTCCGACACGACAGTGGCTGGGTGAGATACAGAGGTGGTGGTTTGTTTGGCAAAGGGGCAATGTTCATAGCCCATTTCCTCATAATAAAAGATGAGCTGTAACCTGAGAGAGCTGGTGGGAGTGAACACTGGAGGTAGTACTGGTTAGAGGTACTGGAAAACATAACAGTTGAAGGAAGGGGGTGATTAGAAAAGGAGTAGAGATTTCTGAGCCAAAAATGTCCTTTTCTTCTTAGGATAAAACCTACCATCTCTCCCACTATGCTTTCTGGTTTCTGTCTGCTTTATGACCTCATTTTCTCCCACTCTCTGTCTTGCTTATCATGTTCCCAGTTGAGAATCACCTCTTCCCTCAACCTAGATGTTCCTGTGGCTGGCTTTGTATTACAGCACTCAGAAGTCACCCTTTTGAAGAACTTTCCATGGCCATCCTCATTCATGTTGGGCCCCACCCCACCCACCTTCCCAAAGCATATTCTCTCCCAGACTGTCTGTCCCAACCTGAGATGGTTTTAGTCTGGTCTTGTTCAAGTCTGTGTTCCCTACCCCAGGAGAATGAAACCCGAGCTCCTTTGTGTCTTGGTGATTATTGTGCTCTCAGCCCCTAGCAGGGTGCCCTGTAGGAAGAGCTTCATAAATTTTAGTCTGAATGAGTTGTAAGTAGAGGTTTGATTGGGGTGAGAGGTAAGGGTAGGAAATGTTGGCTAAGTTGAATGGGGTAGTGGAGGTGAAACAGGATGAATACAAAAGATATTTAGGAAGTTAACACTGACTAAATTTGGGGATGGACTGATGGGAGGTATCAAGAACTGTCCTGTGAAAAATCTTCCTGAGAGAGGTTTGTGAACTCCTGGCATTCTTACTTGACCTCTTCATTTACTGGAAACTTAAGGGCAAAGCGTTCTGTATTAGTCAGGGTTCTCCAGAGAAACAGGACCAAGAGGATGTATAAATGATGAGATTTATCATGGGCACTGGCTCACGTGATTATGGAGGCTGAGAAGTCCCACAGTCTGTTGTCCAAAACCCGCAGAGCCAGGGAAGCCAGTGGTGCAAGTCAGTCTGAGTCTGAAGGCTTGAGAAGCAGGAGCACAAGAGAGCAGAAAGGGGATGTCCCAGCTCAGAGAGAGCACACGAACCCACCTGCCCTCTGCTTTTTGTTCTAGGCTACCCTCCGTGGGTTCATGGTGCCTACCCACCTTGGGGAGCACCACCTGCCTTACTAAAGTTCACCAGTTCCAAGGCTAATCTCACACCCAGAAACAACATGTTACCAGCTGTCTGGACCCCCCTTAGCCCAGTCAAGTTGACAGAAAATTAACCATCACAAATTCTTGACTCTTCAGCTACCCTCCCACCAAGAGCTTGTCTCATTTCTGCAACACTCGAGCGGAGAGGTGCTGTCAAGGTCTAGGCATGAGAAATTCTCTGTTTCTGTCCAGATCTACCCACCCACCTACTGACTGAGTATGTACTATGTTCTAGATACCCCCAATGGCACTGGTGGCACAGCAGTGACTAAAATGATCTCTGTGCATTTATGTCCTAAAGAGGGAAGATAGACAAAGACAGGTTCACAAATATTGCATAGTATACTTTGGGTGGTAATAGGTGATATGGAGCAAACAAAACAGTGAGGTAGGATGAGGCTGCTCTGAGTTGGTGCTTCTTGAGATGAGATCTGAATTACAGGAAGAAACCAGCCATGAGAAGTCTTAGGGGCAGAGGGTTGCTCCCTGAAGAACCTTCAGGATTGAGTTTTGGTAGATGAGTGACTGGTGAGATTTTGTTTGCATGAAAGAATGAATTTAGAGGCGTTGGAGGCATGAAAATTAAACTTGAAGTACTTTTAAGGAAATAATTGTGCTTATTACTTACTGAAATATTTTTCTATTGAAAATTGTTAAACAAAACATGTTAGAGATAGCTCTAGTTTTAAAGAACAAAATTTCTGTTAGTCATAAATAATAGGTAATTTTTAAAAGAAGGTAAAATCATGACTCTCATAGAGATGTAGAAGTGAACACGTTAAAGACAACTCATTAATGAATGAGGGAACTAGGTAGCTGTTATAACAGATTTAAAGGAGACATAAAAACAGTACAGATGTACATGGAGGAAAGGAATGTTGAAATGAATGTGCAAATGCAGGCCCTAGCTTTGTCCACACTGGAGGGAAGTCAGTTGAACCTCTACTGGCCAGGACAGAATTTAGAATTCACAGCGTTGTAAGATAGTGCCGTAGAATCAAAAGTAGTAACCAGGGTCTCCTCTAGGCAGTGCCGTTTTTCACTAAAGCACGTTTTTCCTGTCTATATAACCAAACTAAAGCAAAGTAACCTCTCCTCCCGCCGTGGTTCCTGTACTTGTGGTCTGGAGTGATGAGCGGCGGGCATGCGTGATGACTCTTTCATTCGCTGCCTGCGATGAGCATTATTAGTCACTTACTCCATCCTCACAATAGCTCCATTAGGTAGGTGGTGGCATTCCCATTTTACAGATGAGAAAGTCAGCTCCCAGAGGTTCAGGTCAAGGCTTAGAAAGTGGCAGAGTTAGAATTCCAGCCTGTCTTTCTGTCTCCAAAGTATGTGTGTGTGTATACACACACACACTCACTGTCTCTCTCCCAGTGACAACTTGCTAATAGTAAAAGCTGTAGAAATTCTGTATATTTTTTCTTGATTTTCAGGTCACCATCAACCACGATGAATCTCAAGAGTGGCCTGGAAGAATGTGCAGTGGCTTTGAACTTATTTCTAAATAACAAATTTACCGATGCCTTAGAATTGCTTCAGCCATGGTAATTCCTTTATTTCTTTTAGGTAACATTTATTTTTTCATATGTTTTTGGTGATTCTGTATTTCATGTCATGCTTGTCAATTAATTCATCTATATTTCCACCTGAAAATTTGGTTGAGGCCCTTTACTGGTGATTAGTTTTAATATCCAGTTACAAAATCTGTCTTTTCAACTTTAATTGGTAGAAAATTTTTGATTCTTTCTCATATTTTAATTTGTATACTTGTTCAAATAGTGACATTTATGTAGTTTTATGGAGCTTCATTTTTTATTTTCTTCAGTGACGTATTTATGCTATTCCTCTTAGCTTAAATGTAATTGAGAAACGTCTCCTTTGAAATGGGAATGGGAAGAACTATTATAGAATATGGTCATCTCAAATGCTAAGAATTCTCAGATAATACAGATATTATTGGGATTCCCTTTTTATGTGAGAAACAAGTTAAACAACTTAATTTCACTTAATAGGACCTGTTAATTAATAAAATGTAGCAGCAAAACCTGTGCTCGGTCTGCTTACTGGACCTTGCTTTGACCACAGTCCCCAGCCCTCCAGTGTGACTGACTACAGCTTGACAGGAATAGTTTTTCTTACATTGTGCCTTCAAATGTCCACTGTGCATTAGACCTCACATATTAATAATAACCTCCCCAGAAGGCTACTTGGATTAAGGGTGGGAATCTCATTCCTTTGAGTGAGGAGGAGGGTGACATCACTCTGGTCATTGACTTGGAATCTTGGAACTTCATTTACCTACTGAGAAGCTGTGGTGATAATTCTATTAAGATTTAGGAGAACTTGATCAATTAGTGTTTCAGACATTAGGAACAGATGGTAAAGTAGGCGGTACAGCCCGCAGCCTAAGGAAGTTGCCTGGCGTTGTCTCTAACACTGAAGGCCTCTGCGTTGTCTGTCTTTTTTCCCCCAGTGACTTCTCTGTCTCCCCATCTTGTCTCTGCCTCCCTCTGTTGGCCTTTCTTCCTTGGTCTGCCTGCTCTCTGCTTGCGTGCTTTTCTCCTTCAAATGTCTCCCCCTTTTTTTTCTGCCAGTGCCACCCAGCCAATGTGATATGGAATGAAAAGAAATGATTTAGTATTGTATGTAGAGGAGTGTTACATTCTCTGATCGTTATGCATGTTTCTTAAATGTAGGTGTTTCCTACTCGGATACTTGTGTTCCCCTTGGAGGAACTTTCGGTTTCACACCGAAATTACTGAGTTAGGTTTAACACCACAATTACTGAGTTATTTCAGGCTGCTCGTATTAGCTTGCAGTTCTTTTGAATAGCCAGGGCCTCACTGTTCAAGAGAAACTGTAAATGACCACAGAACGTTTAGGCTTTTTCAGTGGGGGAAAAGAATAGAGTGGTTTCCACCTCTTTTGTGCAGCAGCAGTCTGTTCTGTATTATATTTGAATTAAAAACAAAACTGTTTTTAAAAACTTGATATTTTAAATCTTATAAATAATTTGCATAATTTAAGAAGTTTTGAGGAAAGTGAGGTTTTTCACAACCTGGGAATCCGGGCTGTCTGCCATACATTAGGACTAACTGACCTTGAGAATCTAAGTAATTCTCAGGGAAAATTTGATAATTTGAATTTTCAAGAACTTTAATCAGGAATCTCAGATAATGGGCCTAGGTTAGATATAGAGTCTAAAATGTGCTTTTGTGATAGTGCAAAAATTTTGTTTCATCTTGGCCTCTGGTTGGTTGAAAAGAGGGGACTGTTTTGTAGGAAGCTTTTTAGTTTTCAAAAAACCTATTAGAATTTCTCTGTCACAAAATATATTTTCAGTGGTTTTTATATTAGCACTTATTTCAGAGCTGAAGGCAGTGACACTCCCCCTTGTTCTACTGGGAAGAATGGGTTTGCTTTGAAACGTTTCCTAGGAAAGAAATCTGTGGGCGCCCCCTGGTGCTGAAACAGGGAAAAGCACCATGCTTCAACTTGGAATAGTCTGTACTACCCGTGTGGGTTTAAACTGGAAAGGCCTTGGTACTAGAGTTGTTTTCGGGCCTGCCTTTCACAGTCCATATTATTTCAGTGATTATGGTTAAGGAGTGAAGATTATCACTGTGAAAATCAAGACATGCATGTGTTAGGATTTCTCATGGTTACTCTCAGACAAGACCTGAATGCTTTTCATCAGAATTGAAATGTTCTAATTGCTGTGTTGCTCCCAGGGCTAAGGACAGCATGTACCATGCCTTGGGCTACAGTACCATTGTGGTGTTGCAGGCCATCATGACCTTCGAGCAACAGGACATACAAAATGGCATTTCTGCCATGAAGGACGCCTTACAAACCTGCCAAAAGTATGAACTGAGTAATTAAATACTTGAGATGTGATCACAAACCTTTATGCCTGTGTGGGGAAATGGATGCAGTTTGCCCAGCCGAGAGCTCTGTTTGCACTTGGCCACAGGTGCAGAAAAGGATGTGCGCTTCCAAGCTCTTCTTGGCCTCAGGTAGTTTTATGTAATAGAGACAAAAATCTTCCTGTTAGGGATTACAGTATGATTCTCATTTGGCCAAGCACTCGAGCATCTGTACCTCTCAGGTTTCTTTTTGAGAACTTGAGCTAACAGAGAGGGGCCAAGAGAGGTTGCAGTGGGATTAGCTTCGAGCAGCTCCCAAGGGTCTCCCCGTGGTGGATGATCTTAGGTACTGTGTATGCAGCCAGGTCACCACGCAAGGCACATTCTTCTCTTAATGGGAGATGCTGCAAATTCAGAAGGGGATGTTTTGTTTAAAAAATGACATTGTTGAACACTTTGGTTGGTGAAAGTGAGGCGGGTTTTCAGTTTTAGTTTAATCTTTGTTCCGGGTGTATAGGAGGACCCCAGTAAAAGCTTTTATTAGCAACATTGGTGAATTCTAACATTGGTGAAATTACATGCTCATGTAATTGTGTGCAAGCCCCACAAATGATGAGAGAGCTTCCAGATATTGCATTCGAAGTCCATTCTTTGCCTGTGGTGACTCTCAGAAATATTGATTTTAACCGGAGAGATCAGGGAACGTTCCTGGCAGGGTTAGTATTCACCGTGTGGCTTTGCGACCCTCATGTTCAGGAGGCAGGGACTGAGTGCCCACAGACGCCAGCCCAGTGCTGGGTGCTGTGTTAGAATGGGTGCTCACTGCCCTGCAGACTTTAGCGTTTAGAGTTCTGCCTTGGGGACTTTTCATGTAATTGGAATGAATGTCAAATGAAAATGAACTGTGCCTAATTTATATATTTTTTTCTTTCTATTTCCCGTCTCCCTTTCCACTTATTCAATGCAGATACAGGAAAAAATGCACAGTTGTAGAATCTTTCTCAAGTTTTCTTTCTAGAGGATCGTTGGAACAGATGACTGAAGGTAAGAGATATTTAAAAGATAACTTTTTTCCCTTTCTTTGAAAAATTAACATAACCAGGCTCAGAAAATTCAACACTTAAATGTATCCTATAAAGTAAATGGAATGTCTTTTTGTCTTCTCCATCATACCCTCCAGAAGGAACCATTGTTAACACTTGGTTTTGAAGCCTTGCAGATTTTTCTGTGTACATAGACACAAGGCACACACAGGGCTTTTGTAGCTGTTCATGCTCTCTTTTTGCAAGCATAGAATTACATGATACGTGCTATTCTACAACATGATTTTTGATATTGCTGTTTTGCCATGCCAATACATGTAACATCTTTCTATTTAATAGCTATGTAGTCTTCCCTAGGCTGGGGTACCATCAATTACTCGCTTTTTCTCTGTTGAAGGACAGTTGCATTGTTTTTATTTTTTCGGTACAAATGATGCTGTCCTAAATTTCTTGCATATATGGCTTCATGCATTTTTGCATTTCAGAAGATAGAGTCCTAAAAGTGGAATTACTGGGACTGAGGATTTGGAAATTGGTAATACTTATAGGTATTGCCTTTTATTTCTCCAAACAGTTAGGTCATTTTACATTGTTTCCATCCATGGATGAGAATTTCTGTTTTTCTACAAGCTCTCAAAAAATGTTTTTTCAAGATAAAAGTAATTTTGATCCCTTAAAAAACCAGGATAATGTTTCATAGTATGGAAGATGTTTGGTCTGTGGACATTTCAGTATTTAAGCATCCAGAACAGCTATAGCATCTTGATTAGATGGATGGAAGGAAATGACTCCTTTGTTTTCAATTGTTTCATGTTCCCACTGAGATTAGAGCAGAAGTTCCATGATGGCTCTGCTTTATAAGTGTCACACTCCAGTCAGAGTTGTTTATAAGAAAAGAGCAGCCAGATATCCTGCAGAAGAGAGAATAACCTGCTTCAGAAGTGACCACTGCAGAATGAGGATTTTGCCATCCAGGGAGAATTTATGCTTGTACTATAATGGTCAAACTCACTCTCTTGAAGAGGTAGCAGAATAGCAGCCTTAGCTATGGCAAGTCCAGTTCTGGACACCACTGTCACAGTCATTTCTAGTCTTCAGACCATTTTTGAATGTGTTTTATTAAGAAGTTTTGTTTATTTTGGTAGAAAAGCATTATCATCAACTCATTGTAGACATTGGAGAACTTGGGACATTTGCACGATGTGAGACTGGGGTACTGATTTCAGGAGAGGACTGTGGGACTTGTTCTAAAAGGGCCTGGTGTTGGCTCCAAAGCCTTTATGGAATGGAATGGCATTTCAGTGGTCACTCCAGGCAGCTGACACCCATTGTCTTTTTCTCCAGAAACTCATCTGTAAGAACCCATGAGAATTTATTTGTCACCTTGATTTTGGGGGTAGAATATGTCTTTGTATTTTCTATCTTTAGGCCACTTACATACATTGGCCCCAGTAGTCCTAAAATCCACGGAAGTACAGTGGGAAATTAAATGGGCCCCAAAGAAATCTGACTCTTTCATTTATGTTCTCCTTTCTGTTTTCCTCTACGTGGTCTCTCTCCATTGGCCCAGTGCCCCCTCCCTTTTTTTCTTTGTAGTAAGAAGGCTGACATTTGAGATATTTTTACCTTAGTTTTGGGAAGAATAACATGGTATTTTTGGTGTAAGTATAAATAATAATTCAAAAAGTAATATTGACAGTGCCCTATTTTTAAAAGCACGCTCTGTGTGTCAGACACTGTCCTTGGTGCTTTCCTTAACATGAGTCAATCTGGTCTGTGTAACCTGCTTTCATATAATAAACCAGGAAATAATGTTCAGAGAAATTTAACACAGGGCCCAAGATTACCCGCCTAGCAGAACAGGGTTCAAACCTGATGTGCCTTCCCCTAAACCTCAGTTCCTTCCATTGTACCCCAAACTTTCTCCTCTGTACATGTAGAAAAGGGCACAGAAGATGTTACATCTAAGTCAGGGAAATGTTGAGTTGTTTCTTTGTTAGATATCTTAAAAATAGATGCTACTGTGTTCTTATCTTTTTATTATGGCTTTGGACATAGCACTTTAGAAAATCTGGAATAGGTAGAAAATTACTTTCTACTAAATATTAAAAAATAAACAACAATGAGATACTACTATGCACCGATTAGGAAGTCCAGCACCTGGGACATTGACCACACCCAGTGCTGACGAGCGCCTGGGGCAGCAGGAATTCTCCTGCATTGCGGCTGGGAATGAAAATGGCGCAGGCGCTTTGGAAGGTAGCCTGGCAGTTTCTTGCAAAACTAAACATACTGTCGCCATACACTCCAGCAATTGCTCTCCTTAATATTTTACCCAGAGGAGCGGAAGCTTATGTCCATACAAAACCCTCCAAGTGAATATTTATAGGAGCTTTATTCATAATTGCCAAAACTTGCAAGCAACCACAATGTTCTTCAAGAAGGGAGTGGATAAATAAACTGTGATCCATCCAGACAGTGGAATATTACTTAACACTGAAAAGAAATGAGCTATTGAGCCATGTAAAGACATGGAGGAACCTTAAATGCATATTACGAGGTCCAAGACACCAATCTGAAAAGGCTACGCACTATATGATTTCAAGTATACAAGGGCTGTCTGGAAAGTACCCAGCCATATAATATGAAAAATAGAGGCATTTGTGGCTGGATTTTTTCTGGACAGCCCTTGTATAATATTGTATTAATAGAAGAGGCACCAGTATGGAGAGAGGAAAAATTTCAGTGGTTGCCCAGGGATCAGGTGGAGGGTTGAGTAGGTGGAGCACAGGATTTTGAGAGTAGTGGAAATACGCTATATGGTACCGTGATGGATACGCGTCATTATACATTTGTGCAACACAGAGAATGTGCAGACACCAAGAGTGAAATCTGAATTAAACCATGGACTTGGGGTGATTATGATGTGTCAGTGGAAGTTCATCAGTTGTAACAGTGTATCGCTGAGGGGGTAGGATGTTGGTAGTGGGACGGTAAATCTCTGTACCATCCCCTCAATTTTTCTATGAGGCTAAAAGTGCTTTTTAAAAATAAAGTCTTAATTACAAAGTCATAAAAATCAATTAACTTGTGACTATAGCCTGTTCTGAAATATAGGTCTGTTTATTTATTTATTTATTTGGGTGGTTCCCTAGCTGGGAATCGAACCCAGGCCGCAGCATTGAGAACGCCGAAGCCTTAGCCACTGCACCACCGGGAACGCCCCCCTCCATAGGTCTATTTAGAGTTTTGTGTCTAAAGGCGTGCTTATCTGACAGTTCAGTGCATCATGAATATATTTCCTTCAGTGGACTAAGGAATTTATAATGAAAAGATGTTCTGATAGGTACCTACTCATAAATGACAAATAGCTAAGAACTAAGGAACTGCCCCAAATAAATCAAACAGTGAAGAACTAAGACTTTTATAAATTAAGTTGCATTTTCTTCCTAATGAGTTTGGCTGCCACTGCCACCCACACAGACTTTGTGTCTTCAAAGGAGCATGTCACAACATTGTGCGTGATTGGTTTTTCCTCTTGGTAATTTTCATTTATATACCTGAGTGGCTGGGTGCCCATGGGAGTAAGTATATTTAATTGAACTTTTCGTGGGTTTAATGTGGAAGACACCCATCTTCTCTCATGGCTGGCATGTCACTCTGAATGGCTTTCAAATTGTCTTTAAGGACAGATTCTTATATGCAATGATTAGGGTGCGAGAGAGATTTAATATGAAGAACGCTTACATACAATTTATAGGGTTCAAACTTGCTTGCCTTTTGTCTCTGCCTTCTGGTTACATCCTTTAGCTGTTCTTGTATTTGTCTTCTTCACATTAACCCTGATCCAATCGGCCTTCTGCTCAGATCTCTCCAAGGCCTAGCGAGTCAAGCCCAGACCCTAACCTTCAAGGTCATCCATAATTTAGCCCCAACTTCCATTTGCAGACGAAGTGGCCTCTATTTGCCATCACACCTTGTGCTTCAGCCAAACCTACAGGTGCCCTGCTCTTCCTTTGCTCTGTGCCTTTGCCTGTGCTCATCCTCTCCAAGCAGCAGCTGCAGCCTGTGGCACCTTCCCCATGATCTGTTACTGTGTAGGCTTTCCAGGTGGTTAATGCCTAACAATCCCCACTTTGTTTCAAATGTACTAGGAAGACAGTGTTCTGGCAACTCTGTAAAAATATAAGTTTCTGTTTTTATCCCACTGAACAAACTGAGAAAAATCCAAAGGCATGCTGAAGTGAGGCGTCTCCCCACAGGACTGAGACCCTGTGGTGTTGCCAGCAGGTGCACAGGCCACGACTGCTCAAGTTGGCCCCGTCTGGGTGCGTGCTCTCAGCTGCATCATTGCTTCTTTGTAAATTCAATCTGTGGAACAGGAGCATGGCAGGAAGTTGAACCAATCTGTGAGAACCAGTTGTGTGTGTGTGTGTGTGTGTGTGTGTGTGTGTGTGTGAGGTGGGGTCCGGTATGTAAGTGAAAGCATTAAAGCACCAGTTCTTATCCAGCTCGATTCAACAGCATTTCCATGAATACAGAAATACCTTATTTTTCAGTTACTTGCTTCACATACAAACGTAATGCTTTCTGAGCAGCACGCGGGTCAGGGCCCGTAGCCTTAGTGAAAGCTGACACGTATTGCGTGCTTCTCTGAATGGTGAGCTCTGCGTGCAGCACCTCATTCGGTTCCTCAGCTGTGAAGTGGAGATGTTACTAGTCCGTCTTTATAAAGGTGGAAACTGCAGACATGCTCAGGGTAGCTTCCTGGAGGTTTCCAACCCAGGCTGTTAAATCTCCCCAACTCATCTTCTTCAACAAAACACCAGCCTGTGTCTAATGGATAAAACACAGATCTGTTGATTTTTTTTTTAATGCAAAACTGCAAAGGTTCCCCCCTTCTTCCCAATCTCTACTAGTATAGTGCATTGTTTAGCAAGGTAGGGTGTGTTTTGAGGCACTCCACCTGTCCCTGGGTTATGCATAGCTTTACAGAGCCCTTTCTGTGCGTGCTTTGTCCCTGTGATAGATATCTCAGTGATCAAATAGCCTAAAACTGGGCTGGTGCTAACTCTTTTTACCTCAAGTCTGAGTGTGAGAAGCCATGACTGGGCACGCGGGACAGTTCTTTCTCACAGAACTGTAGAGAATTGCTATTTTCTCTTCAGGTTAATAATGTGTCTGATCATTGCCATGATTATCATACTTTCGTATTTTAGAAGCTAGAATTCATAAATTTACTTTTTCTCAATCTTTGTAACTGTGTTAAATATACATGTGGCAGTTAAGTTAAAAAATAAGTTGTTTTTTTTTTTAAAGTGCTTTTAAATTTTGGTTTCCTCCTGTGAGCTGAGTTGGGGTCTCTGACACCAACTACCTGGACTCCTTGCAATTATATTTGAATGGTACCGTAAGATGATGTCCCTGATCCATTTCATGCATTCTGGGAAAATCTTGCTAAGGGACAGAACTGAGGGCATCATTCCACTTCCATGGCAGCACCAGAGCAATCTAGCTGTTCGTGTCTCCCTTGGACTCATGTATTTCCCATTCTTCTCAGAACATCCCAGAGCAATTTCTGTGGATGTGGGATCTTCCTTAATATGATTTTCTTTGTTTTTAATAGAGGAAATGCATGCGGAAATCTGTTACGCCGAGTGTCTCCTGCAGAAAGCAGTACTCACGTTCGTGCAGGTACGGAACCTTTGGCTCAGAGCTGGTGTTGCTGGGGCAGCCCACCCGTTCTCTGTAGCACAGATGTGGCTCATTCCATCAGTGCTTTAGTTCTTTTGACTTACTTACAGTTGTAATGAAAGGTACTTGTTATTCTGATAAACTTGGGCTGAAAAGGGATGGGACTCCAGGGAGCCTTTTCCCTCTTTGAGTGCACCAAAAGCCTGTTTTGAATTTCTGTCCACTGGAAACCATGGCCTGCTCAAGAAACCGTCTGGCAACTATCGCACCTCATTTCAGGATGCTTGTCTGTATGCAAACCGAGCTCACCCCTCTCTGCGCTTGCTAATGGTAGAGGGCTGCACACAGCGGTGCCCAGGCCGGCAGGAGAGGCTTCCTTATTCCTTGGCATTGCCCTCTCAGTTGTGCATGCAGAGAGAGCTAAGCTTCTCATACATCAGATTTTGTTTTCCCCACTTCCTAGTCTCATTCCCCTTCCTTGCTTTTCTGTTCTGGAAGAGCAGTTTTAAAAAGTCATCGAAAACAACAATAAATCCCTTTCTTATGGGGCATTTTAATTTCACCTCTAGGAACTGTTACAACCAGTACCTTGCCTGTCATATCTTCCAGTGCTGCTAAAAACATGGATTTTTTTTTTTATTGTTAAATGTATTGGGTTGACACTAATCAGTAAAAATTACGTAGGTTCCAGGTAAAAACAGGGATTTTAGCATCATGGCCGCATGGGTGGCAGTGATGGGTGCAGTGGGGCAGCGGTGGGGTGGAAATGGTGAGGGGCAGAAAGTCAGCTGTGAAAATGGAGGATGTCCCTCAGTCTCAGTGGTTTACATTCTATTGAGAGTTGCTTTTCTCTTTCTGGAGGTTGACTTACAAGGTTGGACAATTAATTTCTTGAACTCACCCCAGAAAGAGTGCTGCATACCTCGCTGCTGAATATCACTCTGGTTGCCTTCGAGGTCCTCCCCTTGGGAAGCTGTGCACCGACACCAGTGCCTAGGCCACCCTTCAAAGCACTTTTGGAACTCTTTCTCTGGAATGGCCATCAGAGCTGTCAGTGTACCCAAAATCTGAATTAAGTTCACAAACTTGCCGCTGTGCGCTACATTGGCATCACTGTGCAAACAGCTCGGTAAGGTGTCACCAAGGTTATGACATCATCAAAAAAGAGTTCCAAACCTGCTTTGGAGGGTGGACTAGGCGCTGGCATCAGTGCAGAGCTTCCCAAGGGGAGTACTTCGAAGGTGACCATAGTGGTATTCAGCGGTGAGGTATGTAGCACTTTTTCTAGGATGACTTCATGACATTAATTGTCCAGCCTTGTAGACTGGATTCTGGTTTTGTCAAATTGAATCAGTCTTGTCTATGACCCTATTTTCTAAAACCCAACATATTATGAAGACTGGTTGAGAATAACAGTCTTACTGCCTCAGTAAATGTAATGCTAGTCACTAGGGCCTTCATTTTTTTCAGGTGTATTATCCAGATGAGGATTTACATCAGATCTGAGATTTGAAGGCTTATTTTATACTTGGGAACTTGTTATTAAGCACCTGGGAGATATCTGTGGCTTTCCTCCTCCTCATGCCTTTGTCATATCCATTCAGTTTCATAGTCATGCTCCTATTAGCTTTTGAAGATTTAGCAGCTCCATCTCTTCCTTGTTATTCTGACTGTACTTGTTCTAGTGGAGGTGCTCATCAGCTCTTCCCTGGACTGCACAGTAACCTAGTGACCCTCTGTCTAATTTTTCTTACCTCCAGCTCATTCTCCATTGTGCAATTGAGCATCCTCCCAAAGATGAGAATCACACCTTGTCGTTTCTCTGCTTCTGCATTTAGTAGCTCTCCCGGACTATGGCAGTGGTTCTGTGTCAGAATGTCAGAGCTGGGGGAGGCTTTTCCAAACTAAATTGGTATCTCTCCCCAAATGCCCTACTCTCCTCTTACTGATGTCCTCAGATGCTGCTGGCAGGTATGTGGCATACTTGCGTGGCATGGGTTGTGATAGCTTTCTTGCTCCTTAGTTATTTCCTTCTTTGCTGTAGATTGCTGCAGCAGTGCTAAGTTATATTCACACAAGTGGCCAAGCCCCCCACTATCTGTGATGCTTCCTTCCCTTCCCACCTGTTTCCTTTGCTTGCAAAATTCACATCTGCTTTGCCTTCCTTCACCAGGCAACTTCCCAGTCACTTTTACAGCTTTAAACACTGATGTTTCCAGGAGGCTTTTGTGGATTTCCTTATATCCCTCTGACATCCTGTGCATGTCTCTGTCTGCTTGCATTCCTCTGTCCCTTAGCTCATTGCATGGCTTTATCTGATTTTGCATTTGGGTGCCTACTGTGAAATAGACATTCAGTAAATGGTGGGTGAATCATGAAAGGAAGTATTCTTATTTGGGGAGGATTTTAATCTAATTTAAGAAATTCTTACCTGGCCATTATTGCAACTTGTGTAGTCATAAGATTCCTTAAAATAGGAAGATAAATGTTTAAATTGCATAGTGAAATTTGTGTTTATTGATTCTCAGAATAATTTGTGTTAAATATTTAAGTAATTAGTGAAATTAGTAAACTAAAATCAGTTTTTCTTTTGCTTCAGAAGGATACTCAATTGTTTAGGAAATAAATACCAGAGAATCTTTCTGGTATTAATAAGCTAGAAAAACATTCTTGGAAATGTGAGACATGGGGCTATCTCCATCTGCACCACCTGTTATAGTAACTTCCTTTAAGCAGTTACTTGGCATACTTTATTAAGAGACTCTTTGGGAATCCTAGAATGCTGACCTCGAAAATGGCATTCATTTAGTCCAACTGCCTCAATTTTATGGTGGATGACCATTAGGCAAAGAAGTGACTTTCCCCCCCAAAACAAAATTTCATGTTAGTGACAACAAATTTAAAATTCACAACAGTTATTTTTAGTCTGGAAATGTATATGAATGAAATTCACAACGCTAAATAGTGCCTGCTAACGTACCCTGTGAAAGAACCATAATCCCCTTTACTGGGGTATGATGGACAGAGACGGGAAAGTTAGGCCCTAGAGCATATTCTTGAAATCAGCCATTTTGGCTTCCATTGAACTCGAAGAAAATTGCTCAGTAGAAGGCGATGTTTATTGAAGTAAGCTTGGACTAAACAGTTGGTGAGGACACTCCTTTACTTACTTACTTAAAGTAATTCGGGATTTTAAAAATGTTTCTTCTATGTTTCGTTGTTCTCTAACTTGGAAGAAAAATAACAGAAAAGCATTTTCAAATGTAAAGCAAGAAGAATGTTTTAATGAATAATTATGTCCTCAAAAGACAGTATTTTGTTCTAATCATACAACTACATAGCTCTGGAGAAAGTTTAAGCATCTTTTGCAAAAGGATCTAATTATTTAATTAAATTGTTTTCAGGATGAAAATATGATCAATTTTATCAAAGGTGGAATGAAAATTAGAACAAGTTACCAAATATATAAGTAAGTAAAAATGAAGATGTGTTTTTTTAATATTACAACTGGAAGTTTGTACCTTTTTGACCACCTTTATGTGATTTTTAAATGATTCTTGTAGTTTGTATCATTTTGTACTTCAAAATTCTCATTAAGTATGACTAGGTTTTTCTTACTTGGTATTGGTAAAAATGCACTTGAATTTGACTTACTGAGTATGTAGTCAATGCTATAAGACAAGAGAATTTAAGTTTAAATGCAATTTTAAGGGTAAAATAGCTGGAAAAGGGTACTGACATAATTTCTGATTAGATAATCTTAACATCTCTCTTCTAAAAACAATTTATAAATTTAAAATGAGAAGTATATCTGATTCAGATGCTAGAGCAGGCATTGCCCGATAGAATTTTCTGCAGTGATTTAAATATTCACTTAAGGTGGACCATAGTGTTGTTCATATCTTGTATATCCTTTCTATTTTTATCTAGTTCTATCATTTACTCACAATGTTAAAAATCTCCAATTCCAATTCTGGAGTTATCCATTTCTTCCTTTAGTTTCATCAGTGTTTGCTTTGTAAATGTAGAGCCTTTGTTGTTAGGCTCATACATATTTTTATTGCTTTACCTTTTTAAGAAATTAACCTTATTAATGTTATGAAATGTAACTACTTAACTCATAATATTCCTTGTCCTAAAATCTGTTTTGTCTGATATAGGTATTCATGCTTTTTTTATAATTAGTGCTTGCATGTCATACAGTCTTTTACTTTAAACCTGTCTTTGTTTTTATATTTAAATTACATGTCTTATAGATGTGCATAGTTGTGTCTTGCTTTTTTAATCAGTATGACAGTATGTTTGCAGTTGTGACTACCATTTTGGTTTTTCTCTTTGCCTTATTTGTTTCCCCCCTTTCTTTATCTTCTTCGCTTTGCTTTAATGAAAACAATGTGTGTGTGTGTTTGTGTGTGTGTGTGTGTGTGTGTATTCATTCCAGGGTAATCCCCCCATTTTCTTCACTATAGCCACCTTTAATTTTTTATATGGCTCCTCTGTGTAATTACGCTGTGCTTCTTATCACTGTCAACTTAGAGTTAATAGTGTACCATTGCACATAAAAAATTTGCAAAAATATAGTTTTATTTATCTGCTGTCTTTTATACTATTCTGGCAATAGTACACTTATGTATATTATAAACCTCACAATACAGTGTCAGACTTTTGTTTTCAACAGTCATGTTATAGTCTTCTGTATTTACCCATATATGTAGCATTTTTTGTGTTCTTTATTCGTTCCTATATACTTCCATACTGAAGAATGCCTTTTACTACTTCTTGTAGTACTTTAATAAATGATTTTGGGAAATGCATACTTTAATAAATGGTTTTGGGAAAATTTGTTCTTCAATTTGGAAAAAATACAGTATAGCATAGTGAATATAGTAAATAATATTGTAATAGCAGTGTAAAATGGTTAATAGACTTACAGGGTTATCACTTTGTGAGGTATATAAATGTGGAATCACTATGTTGTTTTGTATGCCTAAAACTAATATAATATTGCATGTCAATAGTAATTGGAAAATAAATTTTTAAAAACTAAAAAAAAGAATAAAGTAAAACAGACAAAACAGAAAACAAAGAATATAAAAATAAATTTTAAATAGATTTAATATTAAAATATTTTTAAAAGAGTACTAATGAAACAGGAAATTATGTTTTATATTCCTAAAGTCCAGAGGCCTTTAAATGTTTTTTTTTTTTATTTTTTCACTCTGAAATAATTTCAGAATATTTACAAAGAATTTTTATATGTTCTTCACTTAGATTCCAAATGTTAACATCTTACAGAACCACAATACACTTATTAAAATCAAGGAACTAACATTGATACAATATTATTAACTACTCTTTTGACTTTACTTAAATTGCTGTAATTGTCACACCAATGTCCTTTTTCTGGTCCAAGATCCTAGATGTTGTTATGTCTTCTTAGTCTCTTTTAGTCTGGAAGGGTCCCTCAGTCTTTCTTTAACTTTAATGTCCGTGATATTTTTGAAGAATATGGGTCAGTTATTTTGTAGAACATCTCTCAATGTGGACTTATTTAATGTTTCTTTGTGATTAAATTCAGATTTCTTACATTTGCCAGCCCTAGATTTCCATGTAAAAATTAAAATAATGCTTTATTATCACAAATACATTGGTACATTTTGGAAAATAGGAAAAATGTCGATGAGCAAATATTAACACACACACAGCACGCTCACACACACACCATATACTCTTACCACTCAGTGATTATAGCTAATATGGCTCAGTACATGTTTTTTTAGAATATTGTTTGTATAAATCTAAAGATTTATGTATTTTTTAACCAAAATGAGGTCATGATGTACATATTCGTTTGTAACATGCTTTTTCCAGTTAGTGATCTTTACTTCCTCATGTCACTAAATCTTCACTTCAATACCCAGTCCATCATCAAATTTTCCCAGTTGACCCCAAATTTCAATACTCCTGGTATGTCCACACCTGTATCCACCCAAGACTATATAATCCATCTGATGTTTATGTCCATAAAAATACATTTTATTTTAGAAGAGTCTCTGTATTTATGACAGTTGTTGAAAAGCCTAATCCAGTTGTCCTGCAGAATAGCCATAGATTTGTTTACTGGCTTCTTTGAATTTTCATTTAGCTTGTTCCTTGTCTTAGCTTGGGCTGCCGCTACAAAATTCTATAGACTGGGTGGCTTAAACAAGATAAGTTTATTGTCTCAAAATTCTGGAGGTTGTAAGTTCAAGATCAGGATGCCAGCAAGATCAGGTTCTGGTGAGGACTCTCTTCTTGGCTTGTAGAAGGCTACCTTCTCATTTGTCCTCACAAGGCAGAGAGGGGGTTGGAGGGAGAGAGAGGGAGAGGGAGAAGAAGAGGGAAGCGGGGGAGGGGGAGAGAGAGAGAGAGAGAGAGAGAGAGAGAGAGAGAGAGAGAGAGAGGGAGGGAGGGGGGGAGGGGGAGGGAGGGAGAGGGAGAGAGAGATATCTCTTTTCTCTTCTTAGAAGGCTACCAGTTTTGCAAGATTTAGACCTCACCCTTATGACCTCATTTAATCTCAATTACCTCCTAAAATCCCTACCTACTGGGTAGTTAGAGCTTCAGTATATGAATTTAAGGGGGCATAATGCAGTCTGTAGCATTCCTCTAGCCCCTTGTATTTCGTGTAAACTGTAAGTTGGTTCTACAGAATTAATTACTAGATTCAGGTCAAATGTGGTTGGCTAGACTACATCACAAATGAAGGTGCATGCTTTATAATTATATCACACCAGGTGATACATAATATCTGGTTATTTCTTAACACCTTTAAAAATATATTTGTCAATTTGATAAGCAATTCCTGGTTATCACCAATTTTTGTATCATCATTGTTTTAATTTGCCTTTCTGATTTAATTTGCATTTCTCTTTTGAAGATGTGAAGGGAAAGAGAGGACTGGATAGAAATGAAAGTGAGAAATCAGAAAGGGGTTTGCTTGGATGGAACAGGAAGACATAAGAGGACAGAGGGGGCCATTGTGAAGAAATTTGCTTTCATCTTTCAGTGTTTCCCAGTCACAAGCACTAATTTATTTGGTCTGTTTGAGACCATGGCAATCACACTGAAATTCACATTCTTTTTGTCAGTAGCATTTCAGTGACTTGGTAGAAAGTAGGGCGGCTGGAGTGTGTCTGGCAGCTGGGGAACAGATGGCTCCGAGGAGGTCCCCTCTAACACATTGCTGGGAGGCTGTCAGATCGCCGTCCTGTGGCTCTGTGGCTCCTGAGTCTTGCTGGCTGGTGTTTAAAGCCTCTCTTTCTTAAAACCCAGGAAGATTGGTTCTGATAAACAGTGTGGAAATCGGTGTGTCATTTTGCTTAACGATTATTACCCAGTAGCCTTAGGAGTAACCCTCATAGTTACTAGGAGTAACTATTCCCTAGTATTTGGGCTACTGACCTAATCATTTTATAGTGTGTAAGTGTGAAGTTTGACTTCATAATTTTCAGAGTCATAGTTAACTTACACTGTAACTTTTTTCTTCAATCTAGAGAATGTCTTTCTATCCTGCATTTAATTCAGAAGAACAAAGTTGAGCAACAGTTCTTCTATGAGTTTGAAGGGGGTGTCAAACTTGGAATAGGGGCCTTTAATTTGGTAAGTACATAATTATAAAGCAGTCAGAATCTTTGGTAAAAGAACCAGAGGTTTTTGGTGCCTTCTGTACTGCATTTGAGCCTCACCCTGAAAGTGACAAGAGTGGGATCAATTCTCTTATGTTGTGACTCAGTGGGGGCTTTGGTCAGTATGTGTTGTAAAATCCTGCACATGCTCAGAGAAGTGTTGGATTGGGCAATGAGGAAAGCATGTAGCCCTCTGAATGGACTAGGAACATTTTTTCAGCGGTAAGGAGCTTAGAGTCCAGTTCCATTTCCACTTCGGAAATATTGTTGCTATAGCAATGGCAGCTTTGCAATTGAAAATAGGTGAGGGAATGATATTGATCTCTGGGGGAGATGATGAGTTTGAGCCAGTATCTGTCAAATTGTGATACATTAGAGATTTGGAAGTTGTATTAAGGTTTGACTGGAATTGGTGAGAAAATAAAATGGTAAAGGGAATCTTATTCACGAATGTGTATACTGCTATGACCATCTTGTTCATGTGCCCATCAGTTGAAGACAGAGGTGGCAGAGGAAGAGACAGTGTTCTCCACAGAATGAGTCACCTTGTGCACTTGATTATAAAAATCCTCCTCTGTTGAGGTCACCTTTTAGTGAACGCTCTCACATGACCCAAATATCTTGGTGTTTTATCCCCATTCAGAGAGGTCCATCCACATACCTCTTCTCCTTGGCATCAGTGTTCCATCACGTTTTTCCTAAATCCCTGACCATCCAACCCGACCATTGGCTACAGCCCATGAATCAGTATAATCGCACACCTGGCCATTTCTCCTTCCAAGCAAAGTGTACAACTGCATACACTGCTCGAACTTCTGCACTGGGGGGGACTTCCCTTCACCCCTGCTCTTCAGGGATGCCCCAGGAAAGGTCTGCAGTGCTGCTTCTGTCCACTTCTGGGTGATGCCCATATGTCATACAGAATACAGCAGACTTTTTTTTTCCTGGAAAAGGATGCTAAAAGAAACCTTGATTGGAAAGGTGGGCACTGAGGGACTGCCTTCTTATTACTTCATCACTCCACATGATTGAGCAAGTATTCTTTAGAGCAGGGGTGTCCAAACTTTTGGCTTCCCAGGGCCACCTTGGAAGAAGAAGAATTGTCTTGGGCCACACATAAAATACACCAACGTTAACAATAGCTGATAGCTAAAAAAAAAAAAAGTCTGTGCATAATTTTTGTAATGTTTTAAGAAAGTTTACGAATTTGTAAATTTGGGCCACCTTCAAAGCTGTCATGGGCCATATGAGGTCCGCGGGCCTTAGGTTGAACAAGTTAAGGCGTTTTTCCTTTTTTTTTAATTAATATTTTTTAGGTTCATTGTATTAGCTAAATGAAATTAATTCACAAGTCATGATTATAGTATGTGATGATTCAGACATGTCTAGTGGTTAAAACTTGGTTCTAATTTTTTATGTTGCAGAATCTTTAAAAGTTTAGGTTGTTTGACATTTCACATTTATTTACAGTTAGCTGCACTGACACATAGCACTCTTGTATTTTCTTTTTTCTTACAGATGCTGTCTCTTTTACCAGCACGGATTATCAGACTGCTAGAATTTATAGGATTTTCTGGAAATAGGGTACAAATTTAATTTTGTCTTAATTTTGACAGCAAAGACAAACCATTATTTATTGAAAATAAGAGCAACGCAACATGTCCTCAGGACAGTTATTGACAGTTTGTTTGCAGGACAATAAACAGCAATATGTCCTTGATCATATTTTTCAGAAGTTAGAGATGGTTTTCCCCTGAAAGTAAAAGTAATTTGTCTTTGTTACCTAAATTCTGGGATTAAGATTTATATTTTATTGATATTGCTGCTTGCTGGACCTTTAGTACTCTTGTGTGTTTCAAATATGCTCCCTTAACATTCCTGTAACCCCCAAGTCTTCTGTAAAACTAGGAAATTAGGCGAGATTTCTGAGTCTGTCATCTTATGATTTGCATGGATCAAGCCTAGTTACAGTATTTTTGTGTTTCCTGTGGTTTTACAGGATTCACGGTAAAACTAAGTAAGGGAATTTGTTCTTTATGAGTTTTGTTCATTGGAGTTCCATGTGGTGGTTTTTGTAGTGTTTAACATTTGTTAATCGTAACGCTCACTATGCTGTTACCAGTGTGGCCTTATTGCAAAAGCTGCCCCTGTTCGTCAAGAGAGCAGGTTTTGAGAAATGTATGAGAACACATACAAGAAACTGTTTTCCCCCTCATTTATTCCACTGTCCAGATTCTTCATAAACTATTATATATCTATATTGATCACTATTTATGATATGTTCTATCTATTCAGACTTGGTATCGCATGCTTACCCTTCTTGACCATTCATCTTCCATATGGCACTCACCACATTCTAAACAGTCATGTGTTCATCTACTGTCTTCCCCCGATGGAAAGATCTTTGAAGACTGAACCATATTTGTTCATATTCACCATATGTAGTGCCTTCCATTTAGATCTTCAGTATATTTTAATAAGTTACTATTTATACCAGAGAAATAGAGCATTTCGATGAAATGAACTCTGCCTCTTTCTCTCCTAGGAATCACGTGATATGAAAGAATTTATGAAGTTGTCTTATAGGAGTTGAAAATGTCCCATTTGTTTCTTGTTAGGAATTACTACTATTCTAAGCTCTTGAAAAATAAACTTTACATTCATGGAGGGGAGGGATATGTGAACTTGCATTGTAAAGTATCTAAATATGATTTAACGATTTTAAAAAGATTTTTATTAAAACATAGCTAACATACAATATTATATTAGTTTCAGAGGTGCATCATAGTTATTCAGCATTTATATACCTAAGGAGGTGAACCCCATGATAAGTGCAGCAGCCACCTGACATGCACCACACTGTCACAACGTTGTTGACTATATTCCCTGTGCTGTACATCCCATCCCCATGACTGATTTTACAGCTGGAAATTTGGACCTCTTATTCCTCTTTGCCTTCCCCCCCTTTTTAATTTTTTAATTACAGTTGACATTCAATATTTATATTAATTTCAGGTATATAGTATAGTGGTTAGAAATTTGTATAATTTATGAAGTGATCCCCCTGACTAGTCTGGTGCCCGCCTGGCACTGTCCGTAGTTATTACCACATTATTGACTATATTCCCTGTGCTTTACTTTACGTCTCCATGATGATTTTATAACTGCCAACTTGTACTTCTTAATCCTTCACCTTTTCAGCCTCCCATCTATCACCCCGATAAATCTAGTACCCATCTGACACATACAAAGTTATTACGGTATTACTGACTGTATTCCTTATGCTAAATCCTACATCCCCATGACTACGGTGTAACAACCAATTTGTGCTTCTTAATCCTTTCCCCTTTTTTCACCCACACCCCAGCCCCCCTCTCATCTGACAACCATCAAAATGTTCTCTGTATCTTATGAGATTGTTTCTGTTTTGTTCGTTTATTTTCTTCTTAAGATCCCACATGTAAGTGAAATCACCCTGCGTCTGTCTGTCTCTGTCTGACACACTCCCCTCAGCCCACCACCCTCCAGGTCCGTCCACGCCACCGCAGATGGCCAGAGCCCCCTCCCTTCCGTGGCCCAGCCGTAGTCCATTGTGTGCAGGCACCGCCCCC
This sequence comes from Lyroderma lyra, assembly GCA_004026885.1. NCBI lineage: Eukaryota > Metazoa > Chordata > Mammalia > Chiroptera > Megadermatidae > Lyroderma > Lyroderma lyra. The sequence goes on from PVJL010000177.1 coordinate 541,276, forward strand.
TCCTCATCCCTTCTTCCATCAGCGGGCACCCAGGCTGCCTCCACGCCTTGGCTGTGGTACACACGCTG